>CM034147.1:678469454-679029794 GCA_019776745.2 Taxus chinensis
GTCATGTCATAACAAAATTAAAAGTGTTAGATCATTTTGTGATGTTGATTTCATAATTAAAATCAAATAAATTGTTTAACATGTGTGTGATGTTGATTTATAAGTCATGTGTATGTGCGCTTATGTGCGTGTGTCAAATTAATAAAACAAAACTCATCATTTTATTAAATCAATCACAGGTGTTATTGTTTTATTTTATACTATTTCCTATTCATACTAGTACACTAATTTATCAGATCATACACACTTTAACGTATTTTCTATCTTTCTAACATGATAATGGGTGTTTCATGTGTAACATTTGCTTTGCAAGTATATTTTCCACCATGGTTGTTTGTTACTTTGTTTGGTATTGTTTTCCATTATATACCATTGTTTGCGGGATTTTCCCTTTTTCTTGTGTGCATACTATATGATTTTGGCCACTTCGGCCCTGATTGTCTTGCGACATTGTGAGTGATGTCCCATGTTTGAAACCTGATTTTCAAAGTCCTACTTTGTCTTCTTGCGTGCTAGCTTACATTTTTTTCTTCTATATGCTTATCTGTCTTTGCTTGTACAAAACACTTTTTATGTATCCACTTTGTTTGTGCATGCCTTGGTTTTTACCAAACACATTCCCTCCCCCCTACAGCAAATCAAAATCAAGGTCAGCAGTTAGTCCTCCTTTGGGCCAAATTCTCCTAGCGATGTTACATGCACCCTAAACTAGGGGGCATACATTGGGTGAATCAATCACTGTATTCAGTAGTTTATAGTCACAATATAAAACAACTCGGGTACTAGTACAACAAAATCTTTAGTTACAAAAACAACCTAGAACCTAACTTATGTATTCATTTTTACACAGATTCCAATGCCAAAATACAGACATGAGTTCCTGGGCACCCCTGACCATTCCTTTCCACCTATGACAAGGGGGAAGTTACAATTTTTTTCTCAGATTGACAAAACTTTCAACAGTTTACACAACATTTTTCACCGAACAGGCACAATCCTATAACACTCAACATGTAATTTATCTTCTTTTTCTTCTAGTTGCATTGGATCGAACTGGATAGAAATGGATCAAATTTGGACAAGATCACACCATATGTAGTGGTGTTTAAATAACAGGGAAGTAGTCAAAGGATGGATAATAAAACTAGACATTTCTCCCTACACTCTTTTGTCATGGTATGAGATCACCGAAAAAATCATACTTGGTGTGTGATTGCCTAAAAAAACTCATTCTTGGCGTGAGATTAACCTAAAAATATCCCTTCTAAAACATTTTTAGGATCCTTTCTACACTCTTCACTCATCACGGATCAGGTGCAACATGTCCCTTTTTACATTTTTACACACTTTTTAACATATTTGGATCAAATTTATCACATACATGACTTTGACTAATCATTTTTTCTTCTCTTTAACAAGTTCTTCCTTGTGGGAAGAAGTAGTCACATCATCAAACACATCAAGCGACATTGAAAAAAGGTAAAACACAACATGGTCCACTGATACACTTTCACCTCTAGGGTCACTTCCTCTTCTCTAACTTCCATGCTTCATTTTTATCACTCCATGTTTTTTTGTCTCCTCGACACACTTTCACCATCGATCTACATGGTTATCAGGTACACATCTCTTATCTAGTTTATGTTATCAAGTATTCTCTAAACAACATAAAGTGGGGAAAAATGTAGATTCTAAATCATGCACTTTAGGTACATTTCTAGGTCCTAGTCACATACTACTATTCATATGTTTCATAAGCAAGAAAAGTACTAATTGACCACTATCTTTGGCCTCTTTTGTTTGTTTATGGTTTCCTTCTCTACCTTACACACCCTACTTCCTAGAATGACATTTGATACTTTAGCTTTTTTAAGTCTGGACACCAATGCCCAGCTAGAACGCTAGCGCCTAGGCACCCCAACCTCTTTGTAGTTTGCTTTCCTGTTTTGGGTCTCTTCTAGCCATTAGGCATCTTATTTTCTTATGGGTCGGCCTTTTAGTGGTTAATTATGAAATTAAAACAAGGGAATTACATAAATATAAAGCTACATGACTATAATAAAGGACCAATCTCTACGCATTTACTATCACCACCTAAGGTTGCATTCACAGGACATTACAAGAGCATAAAAACATTCATCTAACACTCATTCAAGGGACAATGGAATGCATTATTCTGCATACACTTCATAGGAGGGGAAGTTCATTTTGGCATCCACACATTCTATTTATGTTTATACATCTATATATTTTCTCGCTATTCAAGTGCATCTAGAAAACGAACTACACAGGGCATGATTCTACACACACACACACACACACGTAGAAATACATGTGTTTTTGAGATGTAGTGCAATTATTAGATTGTAAAATCACTCAGTCAGGTGATTGCTAGGGTCAGTCTAACTCCCTATTTGAATCTTTTTTATTTTTAGGATTTGACGTGTTTTACAGTTTTGCAGGTCTTTTATTTTGCAGGTTACAAGTGAGCTTGACGATACTTAGGAGAGCCTCAGTGGGCCTAGAAAAGGATTCAATGTTGAGAATCATGCATCATGCATCATGAAAATATCTGTAAGAGATTTGCATTCACATCTAGAGCCCAATTCAATGTGCATGTGTATAGGACAAAAATAATGGCATACTGATTATCTAAATAACATAGTAAGCAAAGTTCAACATGTAAGTATAAAAAATATAACAAGATTAGATGCAACCAAGATATGCAAATGTTGTATGAGTGTGATGGTATGGTATGCAAGATGTGAAGATGATAGGAGCAACATGCCCCCCATCGGATGTGTATGATATGAGGTTCATTTATAGAAACCATCAATAATCAAGAATGAACCATAGAAAAAGAGTGTGTCATAGGGTAATGAGTATGTTGTGGTGGAGAAAATGATAGAAAGATGTACAATGAAGCACATAGCGTAAAATGTAGACGATGTGAGGTTCATTTTAGAATCATACCCTCAATAGTAGAATATGAACCGTGGAACTAGAGTACATCATAGGGTAATGATGATACAAGGTGCGTATCAGGGAGTGTAGAAGTGCGTAGAAAGATTAGACGTGAAGCATAGATCATGAAGTGTAGTAGTAGACATTAGAGATAATTGATAGGAATGGAAGGGGGGAAAAGTGTGATTCCCGCCAAGTGTGATTCCCGCCAAGTGTGTAAAGGATAGAAGCCTATCTAACAATAGTGAAGGGTGAGGGCCCTCCACCTAATATCCGAGGAGACAAAAGTATGTGACGATGCTCTAAGATCGATGGTGTAGGAGAGTAATTTATGTGCACGTGAAGGATACCTATGTGGTAAAGGAGGTGGTGAATACGTATGTGAAGGGACTGCCAAAGTAGGGTACTTAGGACAATGATGTGAGATAATGGACTGATGAGGATGATAAGGTCATGATGTAGGTCATGTGCAAAGAAGAGAGCTAGGTACTATTAAATTTACACATTACCCTTGCTGCAAGGGATTTTAAAATTTTCTTGCAATTTTTTACCTTTACCATTCTTTAGATTTTTCAAAAAATTTGTTTCAAAAATTGCCTTAGCATCATGTTGGCGAGAAAATTTGTCTTCTAGACAAATTGGTAGGTTTCAATCCAACACTATGGGAATCTGAGTCCCTTTACTTGAACGGTGTAGCTTCCGTATGTGCATGCTTGAAAAAGTGGACTTCAATGTTGGCCTTTTGACAAGAGATCCAATAGGGGCACTCCATTGACCCTATGGCAAAGCTATCAATTTCTCACTAGAGAAGAACTTTTTCTGAGAAGGGGAAAGGGAGTGAGAATGAAGGTAGGAGAAACTAATGTTGTGAGTAGAATATCAGATGCCCACACACATTAATTAGAAATTTCATTTACATGCATTTATATTCAGAAGAAAAACAAATCTGTAGGAGAAGCTACAGGACCAAATGAAACTCATTGGTCGCAAAGTACCAATTAATTCGTCAATCAAAGAGGTAAAAATTCCTTCTTTTCTTATTGAAGCTCGAGAAAAGTTTGTACATAGCTTGAGAATGGAAGAAATTTGAGGAAGCAGAGAAAATAGAAGAAGAATGGCATTTTCTGTCTTTTCTAGGTACAGAGCACTCTGGTCTTTTTTGAAATCAATCGCTAGCCCTTGGAATGGCTTCGGGAAGCCATTATATTCTTCACAAGAAACCGTTACAACTTCACAAATCCTCGACACCTTTTCAAATTCCTCTGTTGTGAAGAAAACACTCATGGTGGGTTAAAATCTAGATCTTGCAAAACAACCGTTACATTTAATTTTCCAGTTTAAATATAGACCATTCGATTTGCTCCTTCAGTTTTGAAATCGGGCCGTCCACGTGGCAGGAGGGGATTAGAGTGGTTACGGGGGAAGCCTTTTTCATTTTGTGATTTTTTAGAGATTTGACAATTTGGAACAAATTGGTCCGCGCCCCTGCTTTGACATTTCAACAGCGACATGTGACACCCCTCTGATTAGAAATGGGGTCACGGCACGATTCTCAATATTTTAACCTTTTTTTGAAAAAAAGGCTCAAAAACTCAAATTCCTCTGCCGGCCCCGTTGCTCCGATTTGACTAGGACACGTGGCATGTTTGATTTGACTAGGACACATAGCACGTTCTAGTTGTAGGCGGGTCATGGCCTTGGCGGAGCCATAGAGCATTCTAGAACTTTTACTTCACTTTTAGAAATTTGGTTAAATTTCCAAAAGTGCCCTGATGGCCCGCTCATCCACTTTGAATTTTCAATGACAGGCTTTGCCTTTGACTTTTGCCTACGGGCTCAAGCTTTGACTTTTTCCTTGATAGCCTAGATCAGGGCTGCGGGTTACTTTTTAATTTTTCACCTTTTTTAGAAAGAGGCTCAAAATCTCAAATCCCCCAATGGCCCGCTCATCTGCTTTGACTTTTCAATGGTGGGATTTACCTCTCCAATGACTCTAACCATGTGGCGATCTGGCGTTGATTTGGTAATTATCCCTTTCTACCCCATCTTGGAGTTGTGCCATTGCGACACTTGGAGCCATCTGCTGAGGTTAGAATTTTCAATGACGATTCAAATTTTCGGGTCTGCGGGGAAAATTTACCATTTTTTCCAAAAGCAACCTAAAGTGTTAAGTTCACCAGAAAACCAATTCCTCCCCATCCAATAGGATCTGACCACATACCTACATTCATTGGGGCCAAAATTTGATGGGAAAAAGTCACCTGTCATCCTAACTGTGGGAAAAACTACACAGAGGAAGATAACTTCGTCATTTTGAGTCCAATTTTTGAATTTCCTTCGTGAACCAGAGGCATGGGGGAAAAACAATGATTTGATGACCCAGGCCATAGAATAAGCAAACAATTTCAATCACAAAGGAGATTGTAAAGAGGATATTTTGTGCACAGACTGAGAAATGGAGAATTTCTCAAAATGAAAAAATAGAGATTTAAACAACACTAGGGCACGAATTTTGCTAATTTCTTCCACAACCAAGTTGCAAGACAACAGTTGACCCTATTAGGTTCCAGAACAATTCTAAATTACTAGAACATATTTTTCCTTCATTAAAAAATATCAAGTTCACATGGTTCAATTTTAGGGTTAGAAGTCTCAGTTAGGTTCAGGGAGTAATTTACCCCCATACCCACTCTCTAACAGGCTCAGAGTTTCAACTTGATTTTTCTCATACTTAACACTTCCAAAATTTCCCTAAATCATTCCCATTGGATAGGAAATTTTCTCACCTTTTCGGTGATATAAAGAAGTCCTCCTAACTCCTTCAGGAACTCAAGATATGAGCAAGCGGACCTTAGGGGTCAAATTTTCCCCAAGGGGACACGTGTCAAGCAGGGGTGAAAGGAAAATTTTGGGTCGGCGGGTCGCGGGTGGCGTTTGAAATTTTTCCTTGCATGGGAGAAATTTCCCATTTTCCCGTGCCTCTGTGGGTCCTCCAAGGACACGTGGCGGCCTCTGAGTCGTCGGGGCAACAAGGAAAGGAAGGGTGGGGGTGGGAGAGTTTGGGGCATTTCACCCAAAGGGGAAGAAAACAAAACAATGCCACATGCACCCATGGGTCCACCAGGGGACATGTGGCACTCCATGATTCACGTGGGGAGAAGGGAGAGGGAGAGCAGGTGGTGGAGTTGATTTGTGAATTTCACCTGAAGGGAGGACAAAGGGAAGTTGGACGCGGGTCCGCGTGCCCGCGAGAAGAATTTCCCAAGGCGAGGGCGGGAGTGCGGGGCCGCGGGAAATTTATCAAAAATTTTCCAAAGACAAAATTTCAAAAAAAAGGGGTCAAAGGTTCCCCCCCCTGCTAGCACCCAAAGCTGCCACGTGGCAGCCTGTGATAGGCCACGGGCCAGCGGGGCGAAATGGAAAATTTTTCCAAATTTTTAAAAAGGTCTAAGGGGAAAAGAAAATGTTGCGCCTCCATCGCTGCCCCGTGAGGACATGTGGCAGCCTCTGATTGGCTATGGGCCAGTGGAGGAAAAGATGAAAAATTTTCCCGAGCCAAAATTTTCAAAAATTTTCTAAGGGTAATTTCGATGGGAAATTTTCGGGCCGCGGGCCCGCCAGGGAAAATTTTCCCAAATTTTCCCGCCAAGGCAGAAAAACTTCAAAGTGTCATAACTTGAGCTAGAAAGCTCAGTTTTGGGAAAATGAGGACTTTTTGGAAAGCTCTCGATGCCCTCTTTGCACAGGAATCATAAATTTTACTTTTTGATAAAGTTTAAGGGGTCAATTTTACAAAAATGATCTGCAGGATTTTAATTAGCCAACTGGTAATTTCCAACTTCTAAATTTGATTAAATTGGATCTCCTCCTTCACTCAACATGTCAAACAGACATGGAGGATTGCTCTAGGAAGGATTTAAATGTTTTAGGGAAGTAAATTTGTTCAATTTATTTCAAGTTGCATTTTTCCAACAAATGACAGAAAAACGACTGTTAGAGGAATTGGATTCGATTTTGCAATTAATTTAATTGTCTTCTTAAGTTTTCTTTGTCAATTTGAGTTCCTTAACATCTTAGCATGCTAAATTATATCAATTCCAAGTTGATTGTTAATGTGTGCAGGTCTGAACTGTACATTTTTATTAAAATTAATTGCCAGTTTTAAGTTTATAACAGAAATCCCATTTCTAGAAATTTGTTTATCAAATTCATCCTTCAAATGTGGCATTTCATTCCTAAACTAGTCCAATACATTCAGTTGTTTATAAACAAACCATTTCAAAGCTAAATTGCAAATCTGATTTCCACTTTAATATATTTCAAAAAGAAACAATGCAATATAATTCCCTCATACGTATTTCTTCTTCTTTCAATTTTCAAAACAGAGATTCCAATCACAATTTAACATTCCAACTCAACCCAACAATGCAATGAGAAGTAAACTTGCAATTCTTTATTAATTCAAAAGGAGAAACATCTTTACATTCTTTCATTCCTTGATTGCAATTAACAAAAATTCTATTTCTTTCTTTTCCATGTACAGAGCAGAATGTAAATATCTTTCACACTTTAAATAAACACTTTCAATCCAATTACAACATCTTTTCTTCACAATAATAAATGTTACAATTTCATCCACTACAAGTGGGAAAGGTTACAAATGAATATGTTTTCACAAGGGACTGTCAAACTACTGTATTTTTCCTTTGCTCCAGGACAGCAACATGCACATTTTCTCTTTCTCCAAGTTGATCACAACAAAAGAGGGGGAAAGGCAACGCTCTCCACCCAACCAAGACATCCAATGAAAGGAGAAGCCTTCCTTCATCATTGGCCCCCGAGCCCCAACCAAAATACAATAATAGATGCAATTCAACCCATGGCAACAACTGGCTTCCACAACACACAACATTCTTTCAAACATGCACATTTCAATATAAAACATAGTTCAACACAAAACAACAGTTCACAACTGCAATTTAAAAACATTCCAATCAAAACTCAGGCTTGATCATGCAAGCCAAAGGAGCAAGGTCTATGGGGGAAGCTACTTATGCCTCCCAATTGGGAATTGGGCATCCACCAAAACAAACCGCCAATAAATTTCACCACACATATCCTTATGCCCCCCAAAAATCCCTCCTTATGCCCCCCACAGATTTCCTTATGCCCCCCACAAAGTAAGAAATGCAAGCTATTTCTTTTCCATGGTGGATCCCAAACCCAAACTCCCTCCACAAAATCTGATGCCAATGGCATTCCTTATGCCCCCCACATGGATTCCCCATAGCCTTCTCCTACACCTTCCCTAAGGCAGTCTACCCAACCAGCCAACAAATAAAACTAAACATGCACCATTCACACAACAACAAGAAAATAACAACATAAAAAAAGGAGAGTTAAATTCCTACCTCTCCAACTTTGTACCATTCACACAACATCCAAAAACAAGCTATAAAAGGAGAGTTAAATTCCTACCTCTCCATGGTTACTTTGCTTCCAAACAACAAGCTTTCCAAGACAATAACACAGTTCCAAACAGCAATGCCAAGTATGAAGATATCTCCAAATTCCTCCACAATCCACAAGAGCTCCAAAACAACAAAAATGCACCCCCAAGGAAGAATGCAAAAAGGTTCAACAACCCAAAACAAGCAAGGAGTTTGAATTATATAGAAGAGGGAGAGAAGAGGATGATGTGGATCCATGTAGGATGCCACATCACACATCCTCCAATTCAAACACAAAAGACAAAATCCATTCTCCCAAGCACAATAAAGAGGTGGGTGAAAAATGACAAGTTACTTGCACACTCCAAAAAGCCCACACCTCAAGGGACAAAAAATTAAATAAAATGTAAGAAAGTGCAATTAAAAACATGCAACATGACTTAATAAAATGCATTATAAAAGTCACAAATCACATCTCCAACCATAAGTATGGTTGGTAAATTAAATTTAGAGGCATGGGACAAGTTTTACTTGTCCCACAAGCCTCCAAAAACAGCCCCCAAGGACAAATTCGAATTTTTCATGGAGGTGGAGTATTTCATACTCCAAAATATGACTTACACAAGCTCTTACACAACTTACACATCCCTTACAAATTTAATACAAACAGCCAACAACTCTTATAATTACTTTCCCATATCCCAATTTAATTTATTTAAATTTTAATCATATGATTCCTCACATTAATTCTATCACAATTTAATTAATTAAAAGAAAGGAACACATTACTAATAAAATACATACAACAATAATAAAAGAAACACATTAATTAAAATACACAAACCCATGGTCACATATAAAGGAAATCCCCCCCATGGGAATCCCTAACAAAACAACACTCAACACAATAAAACAAGTTGCCATGGTGACCTTGTCGAATTCACTTAGAATTCCATTTTGGTTGGTCTCTGATCCCCCGATGTTTTGTTGTGATATTTTTAACCTGCAAAATACAAATACCTCCTTCGGCCTCGTGGCCATATCAGAACATCCAATATGATACAATTAAAATCACAAAATCATCTAAGTAAGTGAATCACAACAACATCGAAGTAACAACTACATCAATTACATTTTTAATCAACAACTATATCATCATCAAATAATGTCCATTTTCTAGATCAACTCATAATATCCAAATCACATGTCTGAACAACATCCATAAAACATCCATGTCAAATAATATATCATCATCCACATATAAGGTGTCTCTAATAATCATCAGGCATCATAATCAAATCAAGATCAACAATAATCCATGATCAATGTCTAACAACATACTAAATCAAAACATAATAATGTCTATAATGTAATCATAGTATCAAAATAAGTATCAAAGGTGTCAAAGGGAAGTGGGCACTACATCCCCCTCCCCTTAGACTCGACTTCCTCCTGGAAGTCACTGGAACAAATGTGGAAACTGAACTCGTAATGAAGTAGCATCCTCCCATGTAGCTGCAGTCTCATCATATCTGTCCCACTACACCCGGACCTGATCAACCTCTCTGCCTCGAAGGCCCAGGGTCCTGTGATCTAAGATGTGAATGGGCTCCACCATCACCTGCCCCTGATCCTTACACCTGCAATGATGTCCAATCTAACACATGAGAAGGATCTGCAATATATCTCCTGAGAATTGAAACATGAAAAACATCATGTATGTGAGACAAGCTGGGTGGCAATGCTAGACGGTAGGCCAAAGGGCCGATACGCTCCAAGATCTCAAAAGGACCAATGAATCTAGGAGCTAACTTAGAACCTTTTCCATAATGGATAGGGCTCTTGTGTGGCCTGACACGAAGGAACACCTTCATGCCCACATCGAAACTATGATCGATCCTATGCTGATCCGCATACTTCTTCTGCCTGTCATGTGCCTCCTACAATCTCTGCCTGATCAACACCACCTGCTGCTCCATGTCTTGTAGAAGAGCTGGTCCAAGAGATACTTTGTCCTCTAACCTGTCCCAGCTAAGAGGTGTCCTGCACTCTCTACCATACAAATCCTGAAAAGGAGCCATGCCTATAGAACTCTGAAAACTATTATTGTAGGCAAACTCCACTAAGTACAGGTACTCCTCCCACTTAGACTGCTGATCCATCACATACATCCTGAGCATATCCTCTAAAATCTGATTCACCCACTCAGTTTTGTCCATCTGTCTCAGGGTGATATGTTGTGCTGAAGTTGATTCTCGTCTTGAGGACATACTGCATGGTAGTCAAGAAATGTGAAGTGTACAAAGGATGCGGTCACAAATGATCTTCTGTGGAATCCCATGCAACCTGACAATCTCATCCAAATATACTCGTGCCACTGCTCTAGCTGTATAAGTGGTCTTCACCAGAGAAAAGTGAGCCACTTTTTTCAATTTATCAACCGTGACCATAATGGTGTCATGGTGATATCTCGACATCGGTAGCCCAACAATGAAATCCATGGAAATGGTGTCCCACTTCCATTCTCAGTATAGCATGAGGATAAAGAAGGCCTACTGGATGCTGATGCTTGGCCTTAACTCTCTGGCACTCCAAACATCATGACACAAACTGGGCCATGTCTCGATGAAGTCCTCTCCAATGATACAACTGTCACAAGGTGGCATGCATCTTCTTCACCCCTGGGATGGGCTGAATAGGGTGCACGATGTGCCTCTACCAAGATGTCCTTGCCTCAAGCCTCCATCTCTGGGAACATATATCTAGCCTCTGTGCCTAAGAAGACCATCTGCCTCTAAGGTAAATCCATCAAACTTCCCCTCAAGGGGTCTCTGTGACTCGATCTCTGCTCGAACTGCAATGTAGAAGCTGTCAAGAGGAAGCTGCTGAAGAATCCTACTCCACAAGTCTGTGCTCACTGAGGTGGCCATAGCCACATGTCTCCATCTACTGAGAGCATCTGCTACCACATTCTCCTTCCCCTTCACATGCTCGATCTCCATGTCATACTCACAAAGCAACTCCATCCAATGCCACTGACGAGCATTGAGATTGGGCTACGTGAAGAGGTGGCGAAGACTCAAATGATCTGTCCTGAGTGTGAATCTCCTACCAAGAAGAAAGTGTCTCCATCTAACCAAAGCATACACAACTACCGCAAGCTCAAGATCATGGGTCAGATAATTAAGCTCATGATCCTTGAGTTTGTGAGACTCAAAAGCCACTACTCTACCCTCCTGCATCAACACACCTCCAAGGCCTACCAATGAAGCATCTGTGTAAACAAAGAACTCACCCTGTGGATCTGGCACTGCAAGAATAGGTGTTGTAGTGAGGCATTCCTTCAGTGTCCTGAAGGCCTACTCACATCTATCTGACCAAACAAACTTCTTCCCTTTCCTCTGAAGGGAAGTGATAGGGTGCGCAATCTGAGAGAAGTCCTGAACAAATCTCTGGTAGTAACCTGCTAATCCCATGAAGCTACACACCTCAGTCACTGTAGTGGGTGCTAGCCAATCCATAATGGCTCTAATCTTGGAAGGATCGACTGTGATACCTTCCCTAGAAATAATATGACCCAAATACTGCACCTCTGTCTGAAAGAAAGCACACTTCTCCAAGTTCCCGTAAAGTTACTGCTCACTGAAGACACTGAAGAACCTGGACGAAGGTGCCCCTCATGCTCCTCATGTGTACGTGAGTATATCAAAATGTCATCTAGGAAGATGAGCATGAAGTGATCTAAGAAGGTCCTGAATACCCCATTCATCAAACTCATGAACACTGCGGGGGCATTAGTCAAACCAAAAGGCACCACTGTGAACTCATAGTGCCCATATCTCATGAAGGTGGTCTTATGAATGTCTGCCTCCGAAATCCTCAGCTGATGGTAGCCTGACTTAAGATCAATCTTAGAGAAAACCATGGCTCCCTTCATCTGATCAAACAAGTCATCAATACGAGGAAGAGGATAACGATTCTTGATCGTTACCTTGTTCAGCTGGTGGTAATCAATACACAACTGCAAGGATCCATCCTTCTTCTTCACAAAGATCACCGGTGCACCCCAAGGGGATACACTAGGATGGATAAGGCCCTTCTCCAAAAGGCCCTCAAGCTATAACTTGAGCTCACAGAGCTCTGGGGTGGTCATCCGATAAGGTGCCCGTGAGATAGGCTCTGCTCCAGGAACTAGATCTATATGAAAATCAATCTCACGTGGGGGTGGTAACCCCGGTAGCTCCCCTGGAAAGACATCTACAAACTCTCTCAAAATGGGATGATCATCTAGCGATGGTCCACTAGACCCATCCTCTGATCTGTCACTAACTGTCACATCATACATCTGACAACCCCATCGCACACACGCTTAAGCTGCATAGCGGAGATGGTGTGAATAGAAATGGGTCTCCTGACCCCTAAAATCACCGACTCAACTCCCAAATCATCTGCACAAGATATAGTCTTGTGATAACAATCCATCCTGGCCCTGTGTGTAGATAACCAATCCATACCCAAAATGACTCCATACGAGCCCAAAGGAAGGATACAGAGATCTGAGGTAGTGGTGAAAGGTCCCAAATCCACTACACACTCCTTAACTAAGGAGTCTACAGAGATCTTGGCTCCAGAAGCCATCTTGACATCCCAACTAAGACCCTTCCTAATTACCACCAGCCTGCATCGCTCTACTAAAGATGGTGCAATGAAAGAATCAGAAGAACCAGAATCAAACAATACAGAGGTAGGAATACCACCAATGCTACCTGTGGTCTCAATGACTGTGCTCTGATGCTCTACCTAGTGGTTCTCAACCACTGCATAAATCCTGTGGCTACATCCCATGTCACCAATAGTCAGCTCTGAAATTTGTGCCTTACCCTTGTTATTAGGGTTCTGTGGGCAATCTCTCCAAAAGTGTCCAGTAACTCCACAACCAAAACATCCTCCTGATCCTCCCCAATGAGTAGCACCTCTAGTAGGTGCCCTAGAAGCCTATGGTGTGGACCCTGATGATCCAGCTGTGGTCTGCTGAGGTCTCTGCTGGTGAGCTCCCACTGACTGAGCTCTAGGTCCACCCTATGTCCTGATGGGACCCCTAGGAGGAGGCCCCATACTCCAACCTCTCTGTGCATCAGCTCTCTGTGGAGGTCTATGAGGTGGGCGGGACTGTTGCTGCTACTGTTGTGGCCTAAAGGATGACTGTGTTATACCCTGGCCACCATGAGGAAGGGGTACTGACCCCCTCGATCTACCATCCTGCATCTACTGTATGCGGCTCCTGACTCAGTCTCTAGCCTGTTGGGTCTTTCCCCTGAGTCTCCTCTGTAATATAGGCCTTCTCGACGGCCTCAACTAATGTCTGTGGGCAGTGGATCCGAACACACCTCCAATATCTAAATTCAGGCCCCAGATGAACCTGTGAATGCACCTACTCATCTTGCATATACTCTACATACTGGAGTAGATCCAGAAATCTACTCTCATACTCTGCTACAGAAAGAGATGCCTATCGGAGGTCATGGAACTTGTCGATCCTCTACTGTATGAACCTCCATGACAAGTACCTACTCCTGAATCTCTCCTCAAATAGCTCCTAGGTCACTATCTCTGAATCTACATGGAGCTTTTGCTCCTCTGTCCTCCACCATACTCCTACTCCATCCCTCAGTAGATGGATCGCAACACGAGCTTTCATGTTGCTAGAACAAGGACAAAGCTTGAAGCAACCACTCAAGCTCACTAGCCAGGCCTCTACCTGAAATCCACCCATGTCACCTGAGTAATGTGATGGCTGAAGCTTTAGGATCTCCCTGATGTGATCTGCTACTGTGGTCTGATGGCCTCTAGGTCTCTCTACACGCTCATCCCTAAGCCTAGGGCTCCGAGACCTCTCTCTATGCTCTGGAACTCTGTCACCCTATCTCCTAGGTGGTGACTCTGCTCTGGCTGACTCCACATGGGAGTTCTCTCCTCTATGCTCCTCACTGGGTCGAGGAGATACCTGACCCTCGATAGAAGGGGCTCTGTCATGACTAGCTACATGTCCTCCTCCTAATCCTCCGCGTAGAGTGGCATTAACATCCTGAAGGGTCTGTAGAATCTGAGGTAGGATAGTTGCTACTACCCTAATCCAGTGGTGGTGGTGGTGGTGGTGAGTCTGAGTCTCTGTGAAGGTTCCTCTCACTCCGTCTGAGCCTCCTACATAGACCAAAGTGAGAGTTAGTTTATTTTGCTAAGTTTTACACAACTTCCATGTTTACTAAAATATACAAATTCTAGCTAAGTTGTTTTCTAGGTTTAAAAGTGTGCTAGGTTTAAGTTTCATGTCTCAAGTTTTCTAGTGTGCCCAATGGTCCAAGATTTTGAACCATTTCTCTGATACCAAGTGTGATGCCCATTAAAACAACCCACTTGAGACCCAAGAAACAACCTAGGATTAGTTAGAAAATTATGGAATAATTTTTTTTTTATTAGAAGTGTCCACAACCAAGTTGCAAGACAACAGTTGACCCTATTAGGTTCTGGAACAATTCTAAATTACTAGAACATATTTTTCCTTCATTAACAAATATCAAGTTCACATGGTTCTAATTTTAGGGTTAGAAGTCTCAGTTAGGTTCAGGGAGTAATTTACCCCCATACCCACTCTCTAACAGGCTCAGAGTTTCAACTTGATTTTTCTCATACTTAACGCTTCCAAAATTTCCCTAAATCATTCCCATTGGATAGGAAATTTTCTCACCTTTCTGATGATATAAAGAAGTCCTCCTAACTCCTTGTAGAACTCAAGATATGAGCAAGCAGACTTTAGGGGTCAAATTTTCCCCAAAGGGGACACGTGTCAAGCAGGGGTGAAAAGACAAATTTTGGGTCGGTGGGTCACGGGGTGGCATTTGGAATTTTTCCTATGTGCGGGAGAAATTTCCATAGTTGCCCACCTCCGTGGGTCCTCCAAGGACACGTGGTGGCCTCTGAGTCGTCGTCGGCAACAAGGAAAGGAAGGGTGGGGTGGCGGGAGAGTTTGGGGCATTTTCACCCAAAGGGGAAGAAAACAAAACAACGCCCATGCGCCCGCAGGTCCACTAGGGGCACGTGGAACTCCACAATTCACTACGGGGAGAAGGGAGAGGGAGAGGCAGGTGGTGGAGTTGATTTACGAATTTCACCGAAAGGGAGGACAAAGGGGAGTTGGACGTGCGCGGGTCTGCATCCGCCCGAAGGAGAAGAATTTCCCAAGGTGAGGGCGGGAATGTGGGGCCGCGGGGAAATTTTTCAAAATTTTTTTCCAAAAAATTTAAAAAAAATAAAGTCCACAAAGGGTCCTCCCCCCTCCTAGCACCCAAAGCTGCCACGTGGCAGCCTGTGATAGGCCACGGGCCGGTGGGGCAGAAAAGGTAAAATTTTCCAAAATTTTCAAAAAGGTCTAAGGGGAAAAGAAAATGCCACGCCTCCACTGCTGCCCCGTGAGGACATGTGGCAGCCTCTGATTGGCTATGGGCTGGTGGAGGAAAAGATCAAAAAAATTTTCCTGAGCCAAAATTTTCAAAAAAAATTTTCTAAGGGTAATTTCGACGGAAATTTTCGGGCTGTGGGCCCGCCAGGGAAAATTTTCCCAAATTTTCCCACCAAGGCAGAAAAACTTCAAAGTGTCATAACTTGAGCTAGAAAGCTCGAGTTTTGGGAAAATGAGGACTTTTTGGAAATCTCTCGATGCCCTCTTTGCACAGAAATCATAAATTTTACTTTTTGATAAAGTTTAAGGGGTCAATTTTACAAAAAATGATCTGCAGGCTTTTAATTAGTAAACTGGTAATTTCCAACTTCTAAATTTGATTAAATTGGATCTCCTCCTTCACTCAACATGTCAAACAAACATGGAGGATTGCTCTAGGAAGGATTTAGAATGTTTTAGGGAAGTAAATTTGTTCAATTTACTTCAAGTTGCATTTTGTCCAACAAATGACAGAAAAACGACTGTTAGGAAGGGATTGGATTCAATTTTGCATTAATGGTTAAAATTGTTTTCTTAAGTTTTCTTTGTCAATTTGAGTTCATTTAACATCTTAGCATGCTATATTATATCAATTCCAAGTTGATTAATTAAGTGCAGGTCTGAACTGTACATTTTTATTAAAATTAATTGCCAGTTTTAAGTTTATAACAGAAATCCCATTTCTAGAAATTTTTTATCAAATTCATCCTTCAAATGTGGCATTTCATTTCTAAACTAGTCCAATACATTTATTTGTTTATAAAAAAAACCATTTCAAATCTAAATTACAAATCTGATTTCCACTTTAATATATTTCAAAGGAGAAACAATGCAATATAATTCCCTCATACGTATTTCTTCTTCTTTCAATTTTCAAAATAAAGATTCCAATCACAATTTAACATTCCAACTCAACCCAACAATGCAATGAGAAGTAAACTTGCAATTCTTTATTAATTCAAAAGGAGAAACATCTTTACATTCTTTCATTCCTTGATTGCAATTAACAGAAATTCTATTTCTTTCTTTTCCATGTATAGAGCAGAATGTAAATATCTTTCACACTTTAAATAAACACTTTCAATCCAATTACAACATCTTTTCTTCACGATACAAATGTTACAATTTCATCCACTTCAAGTGGGAAAGGTTACAAATGAATAGTGTTTTCACAAGGGATTGTCAAACTTTATTTTTCCTTTGCTCCAGGACAGCAACATGCACATTTTCTCTTTCTCCAAGTTGATCACAACAAAAGAGGGGGAAAGGCAACGCTCTCCACCCAACCAAGACATCCAATGAAAGGAGAAGCCTTCCTTCATCATTGGCCCCCGAGCCCCAACCAAAATACAATAAGAGATGTAATTCAACCCATGGAAACAACTGGCTTCCACAACACACAACATTCTTTCAAACATGCACATTTCAATATAAAACATAGTTCAACACAAAACAATAGTTTACAACTGCAATTGAAAACATTCCAATCAAAACTCAGGCTTGATCATGCAAGCCAAAGGAGCAAGGTCTATGGGGGAAGCTACTTATGCCTCCCAATTGGGAATTGGGCATCCACCAGAACAAACCGCCAATAAATTTTACCACACATATCCTTATGCCCCCCACAATTTCTTTATATGCCCCCCCACAAAGTAAGAAATGCAAGCTATTTCTTTTCCATGGTGGATCCCAAACCTAAACTCCCTCCACAAAATCTGATGCCAATGGCATTCCTTATGCCCCCCACATGGATTCCCCATAGCCTTCTCCTACACCTTCCCTAAGGCAGTCTACCCAACCAGCCAACAAATAATCAAACATGCACCATTCACACAACACAACAAGATAATGACAACATAAAAAGGAGAGTTAAATTCCTACCTCTCCATGGTTACTTTTCTTCCAAACAACAAGCTTTCCAAGACAGTAACACAGTTCCAAACAATAATGCCAAGTATGAAGATATCTCCAAATTCCTCCACAATCCACAAGAGCTCCAAAACAACAAAAATGCGCCCCAAGGAAGAATGCAAAAAGGTTCAACAACCCAAAACAAGCAAGGAGTTTGAATTATATAGAAGAGGGAGAGAAGAGGATGATGTGGATCCATGTAGGATGCCACATCACACATCCTCCAATTCAAACACAAAAGAAAAAATCCATTCTCCCAAGCACAATAAAGAGGTGGGTGAAAATATGACAAGTTACTTGCACACTCTAAAAAAACCCACACCTCAAGGGACAACAAAATAAATAAAATGTAAGAAAGTGCAATTAAAAACATGCAACATGACTTAATAAAATGCATTATAAAAGTCACAAATCACTTCTCCAACCATAAGTATGGTTGGTAAATTAAATTTAGAGGCATGAGACAATTTTTACTTGTCCCACAAGCCTCCAAAAACAGCCCCCAAGGACAAATTCGAATTTTTCATGGAGGTGGAGTATTTCATACTCCAAAAATGACTTACACAAGCTCTTACACAACTTACACATCCCTTACAAATTTAATACAAACAACCAACAACTATTATAATTACTTTCCCATATCCCAATTTAATTTATTTAAATTTTAATCATATGATTCCTCACATTAATCTATCACAATTTAATTAATTAAAAGAAAGGAACACATTACTAATAAAATACATACAAAAATAATAAAAGAAACACATTAATAAAATACATAATACCCATGGTCACATGTAAAGGAAATCCCCCCCATGGGAATCCCTAACAAAACAACACACAACACAATAAAACGAGTTGCCATGGTGACCTTGTCAGAATTCACTTAGAATTCCATTTTGGTTGGTCTCCGATCCCCTGATGTTTTGTTGTGATATTTTTAACCTAGTAAAATACAAATACCTCCTTCAGCCTCGTGGCCATATCAGAACATCCAATATGATACAATTAAAATCACAAAATCATCTAAGTAAGTGAATCATCAACAACATCAAAGTAACAACTATGTCAATTACATTTTTAATCAACAACTATATCATCATCAATTAATATCATTTTCTAATCTACTCATAATATCCAAAATCATGTCTGAACAAACAACATCCATGTCAAATAATATATCATCATCCACATATAAGGTGTCTCTAATAATCATCAGGCATCATAATCAAATCAAGATCAACAATAATCCATGATCAAATGTCTAACAACATATTAAATCAAAACATAATAATGTCCATAATGTGATCAACTATATCAGAATAAGTATCAACAGGTGTCAAAGGGAAGTGGGGTACTACACAGAATCTCAACTTTCAAAAACATATTATGTTGACCAGTGCCTTATCCATTGGGCCTTGCAGAGTCATGTACAATTCCAAGAAATAATGGAAAATGGAGGAGACACACAATCCAAACCACACACAACAAAAACCGAATAAAACTTAAACCAAAACCACGCAATAGAAAAGGAAAAACACACCTACGCAAATCACCTATGGTATAAGGCAGGGGACAACCCGCTTTCACTGATGATACAATTTCAAGTATTGCCCACTTCGAGGCAATTCTAATGGAATTCCATCCAAGTAAGATAGGAGAAAAATTTTCCCACCACAAGCTCCATGAATTTGGAATGGGCCCAACCACAATGAATCAAACTTTCCATGGCTGCCCTTTGGTTCTCTTCTCTTGTCCCACAGCAGGACCAAATCTCCAACTTTGAAATTCCTTACTTTGGTCTTCTTGTCAAAAAAATTCTTCACTTTCAACTGATGCTCCTTAATTCTATCCACCACTTGGCATCTGCTTTCTTCCATGTTCTCCAGGAAGAGGATCCTCTTGTCAATGGATTATTTGTATTGACCATCTTCTATTTCTTGCATTAACTTGAGAGTTGGCATCTCAATTGTGAGGGGAATCTCTGCCTCAACTCCATACAACATTTGGAAAGGTGACATACCAATTTCCTTCTTAGGAGTGATCCTATTGGCCTACAATGCATCATATAGCTTCTTGTTGCAGTTCCTTTGATTCTCATCTACCAACTTGCGAACAATGGTCATAATGTTCTTGTTACTTGACTCAGCTCGCCCACTTCCCTGTGGGTAGTAATCAAAAGAGTGAGATAGGGAGATTCCAAAGCCATAACAAAATTGTGTGAGATCCTTGGAAGAGAAATAGGTGGCATTGTCTACAACAATTTTATGTGGTATCCCAAAATGAACAATGATATTTTTCTTGATGAAGTTACAGACTGTTTCAGAGATGGTTTGCTTGGTTGGGATGGATTCTACCTATTTATTGAAGTAATCAGCTACAATGAGTACATAAGTATGCCCTGCACTAAAATGAGGATTTAGAACACTAATAAAATCTAGCTCCCACTAGAAATGGTTCTTCAATCACCACATGCCTGAGTGACAATGCAACTAGTTGTGGCTTTCCAGCAAATTGTTGGCATGCTTTACATTTGGAAACCCAATCCTGAATGTCTACAAAGATGGAGGGCCAATAATATCTCCCTCTAAGGATTTTATGTATGGTGACCATTACTGAGAAATTTCCACTGTAGGCTTGATCATGATATGCCCTAAGCAACTTTTCTTACTGCTCCTTATCTACACACCCGAGGAAACAACCATCTAGGCCTCTCTTGTAAAGTGCATGATTCCAGATCACAAACTTGGCTATCTTTAGCTTGAGTGTCCTTCTTTGTTTGTAATTCAGATGGGGAGGGCATTCTCCATACGTGAGGTAGTAAGCAATGTCAGCATACCACTCATCAACAGTGGTGACAAAGAGCGCCTATGGACTATCTTCTGAACAGGTTGAGAAAACAACATCTTTTTCTCCCTGCTGAACTTTGAGATCTTCATCTTTAGCAATCAGCTTGTATAAAACATTTCCTCTTACCAGATTAGAGGGTCTAATCTCCAAGTCATACTCTTGGGTCTTTGCAATCCAACTTCCTCTCTTAGCTTTAGGATCTTGTTGAGTAAAAATGGACTTGTTTGCACTTCCAAAGACCATCACCACTGTATGGGAATTGAGAATGTAGAATCTAAAACTTTTAACAGCTTTGACTACTGCGTAGGCATGTTTCTCCAATTAGCTGTACTTTAGCTCATGATTTTCAAAGGACAACTCATGAAAGCAATGGGTGCTTCCAAACCTTCATCATTTTTCTAAACAAGGACAACAGAGAGTGTATGTTCTAATGCATAGCAATACATGATGAACTCCTTGTTGAAATATGTATATACAAGAGTTGGTGCTTTGGTAATGGCTTTCTTGATCTCCTAAAATGTTGTTTTCCCTTCCTTATTCCACTTGAAACTTGCTTGAGGCTTCATCATGGAAGTTATATGCTTAGTTAGTTCAGAAAACTTAGGCATAAAATGACGAAGGAAGTTTACCTTTCCAAAGAATGAATGAACTCCCCTCTTACTAGTTGGTAAGGCTAGTGCTTGGATAGCCTTGACCCTCTCAGGATCAATGTGTGCTCCCTGTTTGTTCACAATGTGTCATAGCAACTTACCTTCTGTGACTCCAAAAATGAAATTCTTTGGATTTAGAGAAATGCCATGTTTCCTACACCTTGCAAGGACTTGCTCCAAATGATTGGTATGATCTCCCCTCCTATTTGAAAAAACTGTGAGGTCATCAAGGTAAATGACAATGCAATGTTTCAAATATTTAAAGGCCAAGTCCATTGCTCTCTTGAAAGTGGCTCTAGCATTGATCAAGCCAAAAGGCATTCTACTATAAGAAAAAGTGCCCCAAGGTGTTGTGAAGGCTGTTTTGTTGCAATCCTCTTTTGCCACCTTGATTTGGTTGTACCTTGAGAATACATCAAGTAAAGAGAGCATATCAGATCCAGTGACTGCTTGCAAAATATGATCCATGATTGGAAGACGGTAGTTGTCCTTGAGATATGCCTGATTTAGATTTCAGAAGTCTACACAAATCTTTATTTCCCTGTTCTTCTTCCTTACTGGCACAATATTAGCCACCCATGTTGAATGGTGGATGGGGAAAATGATTCTAGCATTGAGCATCTTTGTCACCTCTTCTTTGATAATATCAGCAATCTTTGTATTATAGGGCCTTTGTTTTTTCCTGAAGGGCTTGGATCCTTGCTTCAAAGGAATGGAGTGATGCATTTCCTTTGGATAAAAATATTTAAGTTCATCATAGGAGTAGGCCAGGACATCTGAGTACTTTTTTAGCAGAGAAACAAACTTTCTCTTTTCTTCTGGTGAGCAACATTTACCAATGTTAACCATCCTTGGATTCTCTGAAGTGCCAATGTTTTCTTGATAAAAATCCGATGGACACCGAGAAGATTGTTTTTATTTCTCGTGGATGAACCTATCATGCTCATCAAAGAGATCTTCCAAAGAAACTAGGCCTTTGGGGATTTTGTTTCCTTTCAATTTGATTACTCCCTCTTCATCAATTCTTTCAATTCCTTCCTTGTCTTCTTTAGGGACTGATTCATGATGTGGGTTTTCACTTCCTTCAAAGAAAATATTATTGAAGTTATCCCTTTGTTCTAAGAAAGCTAGGATCTGATTGTCATCATTGAAGACTTGCCAGTGATTTGCATTGTCTGGTACGGTGGGTCTGAAAACCATCTCAATGGTCTCTTTATCCTTGCCAAAAGAAGGATGAGGTGTCACTAAGGAAGTTGACACTAATAGAGAATCAATCTTTTCATTCTGCTCCCTAGGGATATATTCAATGGAGAATACATCAAAGGATTCAATGTAGTCCCACACTCTGTTTCTATAGTGCATGAGCCTTGGATGTTTCACCTAATATTATTAGCAGACCTACTTTACCACAATCTCAGCATCACATTTGCATCTCATCTTCTTGATTCCCATGTCCTCTACTGGATTCATGCCTAAGATTAATGCTTCATACTTTGTTGTATTATTTGTATTGTCAAATTACAGCTTGTAGGAAAAAGGGTACACCTCATTGGAAGGAGAGTACAATACTACACCAGATCCTAAACCTACTCTAGAATGACTACCATCAAATTCCATTTTCCAAATTTTATCTTCCTCTTCCTCCATGAGAAGTGGCAAGTTCTCCTCTTTTTCTGACGTGAGGAAGTAGTTTCCTAGCCCATAATCTTGAAAGAGGATGTTAGCTCTTGGATCATCATATTTCCTTATTGTGAATTTCATTTTTCTTATTGGCATCAACTTCTTCATTTATCCTTTCACTGGGATAGTTTGAGATGACCAATCCATTTTTATTTCTCCACCTAGATCTCTGCAAAAACTTCTACTCAACAACATACCAAAAGATGCTGGGATGTCTACCACCAAGATGGTCAGGAATATCTTCTTGTCCGGGTAATCAGCTAGTGCAACGTGAGCATCCTTGATTATTCCTAGTAATGGAACTTGTTTGGATTCCATTGAGTAGCATGTGCCATTTAGCTGGGTCAAAGTGAGGCCAAGAGCATTTGTAAATTTTGCTGGCATCACATTATTTGCAGCTCCGAAATCTATAATGCAATTGTTTAGCTAGAAACCTTTGATGAGAAGTGACAGGTAAAAAGGCTCAACTCTATTGGTGGTGGAGGGACTTAGGGCTAGCATGTTTTGGGAAGATGGTGTGGATGGTGTAGGAATTAATCCTTTAGAGATTGAGCTTGAAGAAAAAGGGTTACCACCACGAATTGCCTTGATGAATCTGTCAAATTGGGTAGGATGTGTTTGTAGGTATTCAATCTCAGAGAGCTGAAATTTGGTTTTTCCTGCATGCTCCACAAAGTCAAATGGAGTTATGGTAGATGAGGAAGAGGTTCCAGTAGTGGGAAAGGATTTAAATGATAGGGGTTTTGTTACTTTTAGTGCTACTTTCTCCTTTTCAAATGTAGCGATTGGCTTAGAAGGATATGAGGGTGTAGCCTTTGATTGAAATTTAGATGTTTTTGCAAAACCAACATTTAGAAGAGAATTTATCTTAACAACTTTTGAGTTAGGAGAAGAATTAGATAACTTACTTAGCATAGCAACATGATCCTTGGGAACTAGTGAATCTGATTTCTCTTTGGCTGATTCCATGGAAGGTGGTAATGGTGATCCCCTGTTGATGATCTTGTTTAGTGGAGGCTTTGAAGAGCTATCTTCTTTGTTCTTCCTAATCTCAGTTGCAACTTCTGAGACTGAAACCCCATTCTTGGGTTGTGCACGAGTGAAAACAACACATGAAAAACTTAGAGCTTATTCATCACCTTCCTCCTCATCATCAACGTATTCAATCAAGCCATTGTGCATGCCAACCTCTTCAATTTCAAGATAGTTTTCATAGTCATCCATGTTTTCTTCTTCAGTTTCCTCAATGTTTGTTCCTTCTTCTGATTCCCTAGTGTCATAGATGGCATTGACTGGTGGTGCTTCAAGAGCAAGCCTACGAGGAGGTGGAGCAATTCTTGGAATATCAGGAGAATTTGGTCTCCTTGGAGCATTCCTCATTGTGATTTGTGATAGCTGTTTCTTCAAAGCAACTAGGTCATTTGCCATTTTTTGGAACATTGGATTAGTGGTGACTGGATTTGAACTCTGACCTTTTTGCTTCTCATTTGGTCCCTTCACTTTTCTAGAAAGAATTATATCATCATCAGTCTCAACTGCAAAGTCTTGAACTTCCCTCAATGTTCTTGGTTGGGCTCTTCTGAGGAAGAAACCAACTTCTGGTGGTAAAGTACTGACGAAGAACCTTTTCAAGTTGTTTTCAGGGGGTACCACATCTTCTAGGATCCTTCTTGTCAACCTATCATACCTTGCTACAAAATCTCTCATTGATTCAAAGGTCTCCTTCTTCAATTGAACTAATTGGACTAACAGATCTTGATAATCTTCTAGGCTCTTGAACATATGTTCAAATGCACTTCTTATATCTTCCTAGCACATGACAGATCTTGGGGGCAACATGTAGAACCATTCAACATATTTTTCTTAGAGTGACTCCACAAAGATCCTAACTGAAACATCTTCATCTTCAACTCCCAGTACTCCACAAGCAGTGATGAATGCTGCTACATGTTCTTCGAGGAGTTGAGAACCATCCCCTTTGAATTTTGGGAAGTTCTTTCTTGAGCCTCTTGGGAGCTCATGGAGTGGTTGAGCAAGAACTGGTGGACCGATATTTCTTCCGCATGGTACGTTAGGCCTATGTTCCTCATGCTCATGATCACCCATTTTATTCTTGTTTCTATCCTCCGGTCTTGCTAAGGCTGCTTCTGTTACTGCCCTTTTTTCTGCTTTAATTTGGAGTCTTTCTATTTCTTCAAATTGAGCCCTTATCTCCTCCTCAACAACTACCTCTCTTTTAAGCTCTTCAAATGTGGGATCAATTTGTCCTCCTTACCTCAATTACTGGGTGTATCTTGTATTGGCCAGCTTAAAATTTTATGCTCTTCTCTAGGGTGCTTGAATTTGTCTCTGCCTTCCCAATTCAACAGCACGTTCCTCTTCCAAGTCCAAAATCCTTATGGCAAGGAAGTAATTATTGACACTTTGTCTATTCTGCCAAATAGCTTCTCTCAGATCAGAAGTAATGTCTTCTTGGATGTGAAAGAGTAAATCAGGTCTCCCAGTAGGAGGATTTCCCATAATAGCCATGATTTACATCCATGTAATTTGTGTGATTATTCAATCTCCAGAATCTTTTCTTCTAAAATATTTTTTTTGGTATTTATGACCCTGAGGTCATTTTTAGGTGCAGATCCTACCAAATCTGCCCCGCGGTGGGTACCAAAAATTGTTGGCGAGAATTTTTTTTCTCGTGGACAAATTGGTGGGTTTCAAGCCAACTCTATGGGAATCTAAGTCCCTCTACTTGAATGGTGCAGCTTTCATATGTGCATGCTTGAAAAAGTGGATTTCAATGTTGGCCTTTCAACCAGAGATCCAACTGGGGCACTCCATTGACCTTGTAGCAAAGCTAGCAATTTCTCACTAGAGAAGAACTTTATCTGAGAAGGGGAAAGGGAGTGAGAATGGAGGTAGGAGAAACTAATGTTGTGAGTAGAATATCAGATGCCTACACACATTAATTAGAAATTTCATTTACATGCATTTATAGTCAGAAGAAAAATATATCCGTAGGAGAAGCTACAAGACTGAATGAAACTCATTGGTCACAAAGTACCAATTGATTCCTCAATCAAAGAGGCAAAAATTCCTTCTTTTCTTATTGAAGCTTGAGTAGAGTTTGTATATAGCTTGAGAATGGAAGAAATTCGAGGAAGTAGAGAAAATAGAAGAAGAATGACGTTTTTTGTCTTTTCCAGGTATAGAGCACTCTAGTCTTTTTTGAAATCAATCGCCAGCCCTTGGAATGGCTTTGGGAAGCCATTATATTCTTCACAAGAAATTGTTACAACTTCACAAATCCTCGACGCCTTTTCAAATTCCTCTGTTGTGAATAAAATGCTTATGGCGGGTTAAAAACCAGATCTTGCAAAACAATTGTTTCATTCGATTTTCCAGTTTAAATATAGACCATTCGATTTGCTCGTATAACTTTGAAATCGGGTTGTCCATGTGGTAGGAGGGGATTGGAGCGGTTACGGGGGAAGCCTTTTACATTTTGTGATTTTTTAGAGATTTGGGAATTTGGAAAAAATTGGCCCGTGCCCTTGCTTTGACTTTTCAATGGCAACACGTGGCACCCTTTGATTGGAAATGGGGTTGTAGCCCGATTCTCAATATTTTAACCCTTTTTTGGAAAAAAAGGCTCAAAAAATCAAATTCCTCTGCCGGCCCGCTACTCTGATTTGACTAGGATATGTGGCACATTCTAGTTGTAGGTGGGGTTGCAGCCTTGGTGGAGCCATGGAGCATTCTAGAACTTTTACTTCGCTTTTGGAAATTTGGTTAAATTTCCAAATGTGCCCCGATGGCTTGCTCGTTTGCTTTGACTTTTTAATGGCGGGATTTTCCTTTGAATTTTTCCTTGATAGTCTGATCAGGGTTGCGGGTTAATTTTTAATTTTTCACCTTTTTTACAAAGAGGCTCAAAATCTCAAATCCCCCTGATGGCCCGCTCATCCACTTTGACTTTTCAATGGAAAACTTTACCTCTCTAATGACTCTGATTATGTGGTAATCTGTCGCTGACTTGGTAATTGGCCCTTTCTGCCCCATCTTGAAGTTGCACTGTTGCGACATGTGGAGCCATCCGCTGAGGTTAGACTTTTCAACGAAAATTTAGCTTTTCAGGTCTGCGAGGAAAATTTACCATTTTTGCCAAAAGTTACCCAAACTATTAAGTTCACCAAAAAACTTGTTCATCCCCATCCAATAGGATCTGACCACGTACCTGCATTCATTGGGGCCAAAATTTGATGGGAAAAAGACACCCGTCATCCCGACTGCGGGAAAGAAATACACAGAGGAAGAGAACTTTGTCATTTTGAGTCTAATTTTTGAATTTCCTTCGTGAACCAGATGCATGGGGGGGAAACAATGATTTGATGACCTAGGCAATAAAATAAGTGAAAATTTTTGATCAAAAAGGAGATTGTAAAGAGGATATTTCGTGCACAGGCCAGGAAATGGAGAATTTCTCAAAATGAGAAAAATAGAGATTTAAACAGCACTAGGGCACAACTTTTGCTGATTTCTTAAATCTCTAACTTGGCTTAAACACCAACAAATGGCATGAGCTCAAAAAATTTAAATTTTGGCTATGGAAATGTAAAGTAGTTTTTAAGAGACAACACAACATTTTTTACTAGATTTCGGGCTTCATAGGTTGACTTGAATTTTGCATGAAAAATGAACATTGAGTTCTGAATCCCAAAGTTCGATCCCATTGGAATTTAGAACCAAAATTTGGAACTGCATGTAGTTTCCCTCCTAAATTTAGAAGTACAACTCCACACCATAATTTAAGACTTCGGGTTTCGAAGTACAAGTTACATGTTACATACAGGATCCCAAATTCTGAAACCTGACGCCTTCACCGTTTTGGAACTTCAGAATTTCAGACTTCAGAATCCAGAGTACATGTTACATGCAGCCTGCACACCGACATCTAAATTCCAAATTTAGAAGGTAATAAATGTCGACCCACCTCACATGTGTCAGACTGCGGTAATTAATTATCACCCTCCTGTAACTATGCAAGTTTTTACTTATCATTTTTACTGAAAAAATTAGTACACTGACATGCTAACAAATATCTGCTCCCCAACAATACCCCTAAGGTGTTTTTTAGAAAATTATTTTCATGATTTTCTCACCATTTTGGGTAATTTTTGCAAGTTTTATTTCAAATTCTAGTTTTTTCTTTTTCTCCTTTCTTGTTTGCTACTCTTCATCTCACTTCCTTCCTCCTAGATTTTTTTCCTAAAATTTGAGGCATGGATTTTCTTTCTTTGAGTTTTTTATATTTTTAGTTTGAAATTCAAGATAATTTACAAACAGGAAAACAAATTGTATTTCTAATAATAAGGAGCTTTGAAGGATTCGGTTTCTACATTTCAGTGTTATGAGGTTTCATGGCAGACACAAAGCTTTGTGTTTGATTTTTGAAAGTTATCATTTTGGAAAATGATTTCAGAACCCAGGGCTTTTAAATTTCAAAACCTTAGTCTTTTAGCACTTCGGAGGATCAGAGCTTCGGAACTTTAGAGGTTTGAGTTTTGGGGGTTTTGATTTTTGAAGCTTTGAGGGTTTCCAATTTTTTGGAAGTTTGGGTTTCGAGAGTCTAGAGGAAGTATGTTTTGGAGGTTTACCACTTCAAGGTTTTATATATGTTCATCAAGGTTTAAGTTTTGATTTTGGAACTTGACTTTCAAATTTTTTGAAGTTCAGGTTGAGTTTATATGGTGTTCTACAAGCATTCACTTCCACCCGAATTCCAATTTTTTGGTTCTTTAGCAAGGAAAATGTTTGGTTCTTAATCCAAGGAGAAGGATAAATTGAAATATGGTTATCAAGGGGTGGCACCCCCTTCAAGTACCTTATCCGATATAGACAATATTAGGGATATATACTTGGGACATATTGACATGCCCAAATTTTGGGGAAGACTCAAGGCTCCTAATAAGAAACTGTGGATGTAAGAAATTTTCAACAGTTGGCTTGCCCTTGCTACCACATTTCCCTAATCCATGCAATGTCTTGAATTCATGCTTGTAATAACATATCACTTTGACAAAAACTCACGTACCATAAAGGATGAAGATGGTGATCAAGATAGATAGTGATTTCTTTGAAGACCTCCGAAAAATCCCTAACATTGACGAATATGCCACTATCTCCCCTGAGTATTCTATAGAGGAATGGGTTACAGAGAATGATACTTGCACAAGAGTTATCAACAAAATCTATTTGGCTAAGATTAAAAGTTCATTGTCTAGATTCCCCAAGACAATTCCCTAATATGATTTCATTCAAGAAACGAATGATATTATTACACTTCTGAGTAGAGTTATGGGTCTCCCTTCTTCTAGAGATTTCCAAGAGTGGACGTACCTTTACATTGGAACAATCAAGAGAAATAAGGACCTTTTTCGATGGGGTGAATACATAAGCAATAACGTCTATTTTCAATTGTGTGATGTTCTAACTTTTGGAAATTTCTCTATGACTTCCTACCATGTGTATGTAATGGTGGGTATGAGACATTATCCAAGATTAAATCCAAACGGATCTAGGAATGAAAATAAAATATATGAGTACTATCCCTAAATCACAATGATAGAAGGTCCTAAGCATTTTTAGAGAGTAAATGATGTTTTCTTTGCAGTTCTCTTATATTTCTTTGATAAGAATTTATATAATAGAAGAATTTCATCTGAGGCTTGGAAAGAAGTAAGGGAATGTGGTGCCATCTATTTACAATTCCCAACATTCACATACATTAGGATTCCTAGATTCATAGGTGCTCATGTCAAGCTACCAAGATTCCCAACAGACAAGTGGGTTCTAATGGAGTTGGTTCGTCAATTGTTGAGCTATCACAAGAATAAAAATGATCAGCATAAATCAGGAGCCCAATTTCCCACCACTATAGGTAGATACATGTGTGCTTATACATAAAAAGCTAAAAATGTTAAGGGAGAGATGTCATAGTTGAATTTGAAAACATTTCACCCACGCACTAATTTTGACTATTGGTACAAGTTTGGGAAAATAAGATCAACTAGTGTTCACATACCTCAATTGGAGGACATTTGGATCCACTTACGAGATGATAATGTCGTAAGGGAAAGAGAATTTGAAAGGTTAAACCTTCAAGAGGTCACTCAATATGGAATTACGGTTGTCCCCGAGGGCTTATAGGATGATGACCAGGTTTTAGATCCTTCTTATGATCAAAATAATGTCATGAATCAACCTTTACCTTGTATTGATTGGTTAGTTGAGGAATGTAGTAACAAAAAGGAAAGGGTGTGTCCCATTCTAAATCAGACCTACCAATGGTTGATAACTTTGGTAACTACACCCAAAGCGTCAGAGTAATTTTCCATAGAGCTTATTTAAGCACAGTCAGCAGTGGGCCATGACACTCCATCTAAAGGGAAGAGGTCAACTCCAAAACCTATCTCAAGGCCTCTTAAGATTTATTTCATTGTTGGAGGTTCAAGATCTTGTTTTGGATTTTCTACAAAGGGAGTTGCATCTCCAAAAGTGAAATCAATTGAGGTCATTGACCTAAGTGTTTCCCCTCAAATTCCTCAAGTGTCACATTCACCCCTCTCCTCATCTTTTCCATTTTCACCATCCTCAAATCCTCTTTCCCCTCAACCTCTCACTCTTCCTTTGACCCTGTCTTCCATTTCCTCTATTCCCACTTCTCCTACATCTCTCAACACATCTCCCTCTATGGACCACATTTTCTCTTCCATTCCAACTCTTTCAACTAGAGATATTTTGGGATTAGGATCTCCTTTCAAAACCCCTCTTCCCAAACAATCTCTTCCCATTTCCACTTCTATTTCACCCACACCTGAGGCCATCCTTTCCACTCCACCCTCCATTCTTCACCACATCATTTCCACTTTCAGTGACTGTGACAAGTGCCCTAGTCATATCAACTACACCAAACACTATTGTAACAATTCCTATACTGTCTTTTAAATCATCTTCTTCTATTCCTGGGTGGTTTCATAGGAAAGCAACTAAACATAAGAAGAAATTCCCTATTATTGATGTTGTTGACTGAAGTGTTCTAGATCTAACCCCCCGAAGACAAGCTAAGAAACTGACAGTTGTTTCTAACCTATCAGTTGACCAAACATGGGAAAGATTTGTTGAGATAACTACTCTAGCTATGAGAAAACTAAGGAGACAATCACAACAACAGATTTTCAGATTTATAGGTTTGCTCTTGGAAAATCCACTCATGAAGGAGTGAAAGAAGTTGTTCAGGTGGCCTTGGATAATCTTGTAGACAAATATGATAAGGATAAAGCAACTAAGGATGAGCTTAAGGGTAAAGTTGAACAACTAACTTCCCTTTTAACCAAGATCACGTAGCCTGTGCTAGACTACCTCTCTTGTTATTCCTCCAAGCTTCGATGATACATCTTTTTCATGGTGGAAAATATTGGATAAAAGGGAAGAATAGTAGGAGGTTGGATGGAGAACCTAATTCAAGAGGCAGACCCATTGACCAAAGATGTTGTTGATTTGTATAGTGAATTATATGCTGAAAAATATGCCATCTTGAAGATGAATGAACTCCTTACTCAGGAGAGTGATAACTTAGAACTTTCTTTTGAAATGTGGAAGGAAATTAAAAGTGTCAGCTCTGATTTGCTTCTAAAGGAGGGCGTTATTGATGATGTTTCAAAAAATTTTGAATTTAAAGAAGCAATGGAATTCAGAGTTCAAATATTACAGGAGCTCATGTCAAAATTGGAAGAGAAACGAGTTGAAGCAGTGGATGGTTTGAATGACATTATGGAATAATTTGACAACATCAATTACAAATTCCTAGACAAAAATGTTCATATTATTCCAATTGATCAGATTATTTCTCATTTTAAGATTTTGGTAAATCAAGATGATGATGTAAAAAAGTCTTTTAGTCTTGACTCTATTTACAGGTTGGTATCCTTACCAAAACTTCCCGAGTCATCTCAAGAAGGTGATAAACAAGACTAAAATATTGCCAGCTAAAGTAGCTAGAGAAACTGAGTCAACAGAAATTATGAACCGCTATGCATGTGGACCTGAGGATGAAGAGCTTCCAAGGAATTATCAAGTGTTTTCTTGATTTCAGGCACAAGTTAGTTGAAGAAGAAGGGAAGGAAGAAGAAAAGAAGGAAAAATCAGATCAAGAAATGGGCAGTGTCAGTCCTAGCTAGGCATGATAGCCATTGTTGAACAGTCTCCAAGCTTGCAGAACTGCTAGAAGTTGTAGGGTTGACTTGGTCAAACATGTGCAACTATTTTTTCTATTTTCATGGGAGGTTGTTCCCTAAATATAAATGCATTCTATTTTTAGTAGGAATTAGTTAAGGGGCAGAGCTATAATTGCTCAATCCCTCTTAGTCTATAAATAGGAGAATGCATTGTGTTTTTTAAAACAACTTTTAGATCTCATTTATGAAAGGCTCTATAATTTGGAGGAGTCTTCGAACAATCTTTAAGCCTTTGTTACATTCAAAACAATATTTTTCCTTTGAATATTTAATGTATTGTGCACTTTGATAATTCAGTTAATACTTGTGAATGCTTTAATTCCTTGTATGTGTGGATTATATTGCCTTTATATCAATTATTTTTTTCAATTAATCTGTAAATTGTGGTGTGCAATTTTTACTATTTCAGTTGTGGAAATTATTGAATCCCTTCTTATCAAGTTTTTACTCATTTGGTATAGTGATTGAGAAAGATTGTCAGGAGATGTGCATGTGATATACTATTCTGCAATATTACTCTGTGTATATGAAGTAGATATTTTTGTTCCATAAATCTTTGGTGCATCACCAATTTTATACATTTCAGTTATCTTTCTATGCCTTTACCCCAAGAAACATATAGTTTAGTTTTATTTCAAGTATTGTAGCCTTTCATCTTGATCTTAAATTGAATGCACCAAGTTTAGATGGAAGCCGACCTTCTCCATGGAGGTTCAACCCAAGGAGCCAAGGTCCCACACCTTGGGGATGTTCTCATGTTACATTGGATCACTTAATGATTCAACGGGTGCATGATTCAAGTGAATTTTTTTTTGGCACACCTGGTGGGACAAACTAAGAGTTGGTACTCCCCTTAACATTTGCATAAATCAGGGTACATCGCGACTCTACATCTCTAAAATTCAAGATTCAGTGTGTTAACTTATGTGAAGAATTCAGACAAGAGATTCTTCAAAGAAAGGATGTCAATGATATATTGAATTATCTTTGTATCCTCCAAGGAGAAGAAAAGGTGAAGCTTCATCGTCATCTTGTAGAGGTCATTCTACACCTCCTTTTGGAAGGTTCCCTCCACCAAGAGAAAATCAACCACTTGTCCACTATGGCAGCAGTATGAGCTCAATTTTTCCTTGACTTTTAATGGCGGCACTCCTCTTGCAATAGCTCAACATGATTGCTATACCCGCAGCTATGCTCAAGAGTTTTACCCTTCTACACAGGGGAGACAAGTATCACTCCCATTGAACACATTCAAGATGTGGCTAGCATCTGTGCTAGTTCATAATTTCACTGAGGAAAATGTTGTAGTCCAGGTTCTTGTTATTTATTTTAAGGGAAAATCACTTCAATGGTTTCATGGGTTGGAGGTGTCAACATTGTACGTAACTAGGATGAATTAGGAGAGAAGCTTTGCAAACAGTTCGATGATAAGAGTGATTACTTGTCACTCATGGAATAGTTAACCACCATAAAGAGAGCTCCTCAAGATTTCATGGGATATTTTAAACTTCCAATTCCAAAAAACTTGGAACAAGATCCCAGTATTGATAAATCCTTCCCCAACTAACACAATTTTGTACTATTTAAGGGCTTTGAAAAGTGATGTTGCAGTTATGATTCAGTTGATGGGTGGAGCAATGTTACCCAATGCCTACGATATTGGCCATAAGCAGCTGAAAATTGCTTGATCCAGGATAGGAAAATAGCCCCAAAACAACCAATGCATCTACATCCCGAGTTCCCCAATAATCAACCAAATATTTCTCCTCTTCCTTTGTGCCCAGTCAACCAGCTTCATCTACATCTACCCCATGAAATGATCTTCATGAGGGTAAATCATTGCTTCAAAATTTTGTAAATGAATTGATAGCTCTTAAGAGGAAAAAAATCCTAATACGCTTGTCCTTATAAACCCCATAACAAATAGTATCAATCCAACATGCAGCCCTTTCAGAATAACAACCAATCTCAAAACCAAGTTTCCAACGTTAAACCCTTGAATGTTAAGGCTCCCCTTGCCGCTAGTTCCTCCAAATATCTTGTCCCAGTTCAAAATAACTTGGTTCAAGATTATGAATGTGTTATCCATGCTCTCAACCCCATAATAAAAATATATGCCCCAATGGAGTGCTTAGTCAATCCCTTATGGTCCAAAGCATATCTGCACCTACAAAACAAACAAAAGACACATATTTGCAAGAGGTTGCTGATTAGTCACATGCATTGGGAGAGACTACCTTATTGAATTGGAAAGAAGAATATTTTTTTGGGTTTAATATCGAATCTATGTCAGTGGCTGCCAATACTCAGTCAAGAAAGAGAGCGTAAGAAGTTTTGTCACCAAAGGATGATTAGGCATCTACTTCTTAACCTCATTCATAAGTAGTTATGAAAAAAGATGTGAGGAAGAAGTTGTCAGAAATACAGGCTAATCAAGCCATAAATAAAGAGAATTCCTCTAATGTTACAATACCAAATTCCCATTTTCTGAAAGAATATCTCAACGCTCAAAGGAATATTAGCAGGGTAGGAAGTATCCCTTTTAGTATTGTCAAACAAATGAAGAAGACCAACTTAAATCTCACCATGTGGGAAGAACTTTCAATTCCTTCTCAGATAAATCTGTTGCAAGAAGATTTAATTTTTTTGGTACACTTAGTGAATCAAGCAAGAAGGGGGCATCGAGTGCTACTAACTTGTGTCAATGAGAGGGATTTTTTTCGCTAAAACCAATAAGCCGCTTGTTGTCACATTTCCAAAAATTTATGTATTTTTGTCTCAATTTTCAAAAATTTTGGTAAGATGACTATCAAAATGTCCTTCTGAATATCCATGAAGGAAGAGTTGTTTTTAAACAGTTAGTCATTTTTTTGAATTTGAGTTTTTTGAGACTTTTCCTTTGTTGTGCAGATATTTTAGGTTTTAATGTTCCTCACATCCCAAGTTCCATCCATTTCCTTGTTCACCGATTATCCATTTTCTCTGCATTACATTGCTTTTCCCTTCATTTGCAGGTGTTTCAGCTTTTTAGAGAAATCGCATCCCAATGTCCTAAGCATTTTCTGTGTAGATTTTTTCCGACTTACCCGATTCTAGTGTATTGCAGACATTTTGGCCCACCGCATCCTGCGCGTCCCAAGTGCTCCCCAACCTCCATTTTGCCGCAAGTTTTTTTTTCCATTATTCATTCACTGTGGGTGTTTTAGCTCGTTGCATCCCAGGTGTCTCATGGGCTAGTTGTGCACATTTTCTCCACCTTTTCCACTTGCCATTGTATTGGGTTGGTATAAAACATTAATTATCATATTAATTTCCCCCTACTAACCTACTCAAACATAATTTGTATAAATAACCATGGTAATCAATTATTTTTACCACACTCTTTGCATTTGTTGTTTTCTTCCATTTTTTTCTCTCACTCTCAATTGTTTGTAGCCGGAGCCAAGTCCATGTTCCAGTATTTTTCAAATTTGTAGGTGCATTCGAAGCTGTGAATTGTCGAAAGAAAAATTTAGATGAATAAAGAATTTCATTACTCCTACCGTATAATGAATATCAACTACAAAGTGCATGAGCATTTATCTTCTTTGGAGAAAACCATACCAAACATAGAGATAGCGAAGCTCAACACCTTGACTTGGATGATTTCAGGGCTCAAATTGACTGCCAAAAACCTACTCCTTTTGCTCAACTAGTTAAGGAGAGTAGAATTGATCATGTGGGGGTTTTATGATTTTAGTTCAATGTGTTGATACCATGCTAGCCTGTGGTTCATACTTCAATCCAGAGATAAAGGAAATCGTTGACCCTCATAGATAGGTTTTGGCTCAATTGGATACTAATTGTATTAATACCACCCTTAGGATTCCTGCCGCTAAAAATTCAAACACCCTCACCTAAGATCAGGATCAGTTTCTCTTTGATCAAGACAATGAGCAATATAAGAGTAGAGTGGCCAAGTCTTGGTTTAAGAATCCAAAGAAAGAAGCTTCAAGGTTGCCAAATATTATGTTTAGGGTTGATTTTAAGGAAGAGTTATAAGCTGTCATCACTCTCCTCGATAGAATACTGGGGATGCCCTCTACCGATGAGTTTCATTATTGGATGTGCCCTTACATCAATATTATATGTGAAGGAAAACATATCTTGAATTGGGAAAAGATAATTTGTGATAACCTCACCATGTAGCTTGCAAATGTCCAAAGAACCAAGAATTTTCATATGACATCTTAATTGATGTATTCTATTACTGCATACAGAGAATGGTTGGGTTTCTCCTCTATTGAAGACAAGAAAGATGCTCCTATTTATGAGTATTGTCCACAATTAACTTTGAATATCAATAACCATCACTTCAAAAGGGTGAATGATGTATTCACCATGTATATTGTTAGATTTCTAGAGGGTGACACTGCTTGGAGATTCTCAGATGAATAAAAATAATTGATTGAGGTCTATGGTAGTCATTACACTCAATTCAGGAAATTATCTTACACACAGTTGGATAGATTTGAGGGAACACCTTTAAATCTCCCAATGTATTATAGTGACAAGATATCCTTGGTTGAAATCTACAGGTAGTTAGATAAGCTCCAAAGAACTTGCAGGGAAAAAATATTGTAGGTATCCAGTTCCCAATCACATTTGGTAACTACACTTGCAGGACTACTTTAGATGCTCAAAATGTTGACATGACAATTGCTCCCTTCACTCTTCATTATTTCAAACCAAGGACTTGTTTTGATAGGAAGAGTTTTATTGCCACCAATTTTAGAATTGGATTCTATAATCTTGTTGATATTGAAGACTACTAAGCTGATTGTTCTGATGATTATGAAGCTTGAAGAAGATACTATGGTAGATTGTCCCTGCAACAAATTAAAGATTTTGATGTGTACAAGGTTCCTAAAGGAATTCAAGATCATGATGAAGAATTGAAATCCCTTTAATATGAAAGGTACAATAGACACACTCCTATTGAAACCATTAATTGGTTTTTCAAAGAGAGATGATTTGAAGGAACTCATAAACCCTGTATTGGTAAGGACTAGACTCTAGTTTTACAGGAAAATGAAAATGTTTAGAGCAGGAAATTTCAAATCTTCTTCTCAAGAAGCCTCCACCCCTCAAAAATAAATTCCTATATTGACTCCTGAAGCACATGAGCATTGTGTTCCCTATCCACCTGAACCTTCAACTCTGGTGTACATAAAGAAAGGAAAGGCCAAGAAGGATGAGAGGATGGAGGAAGCCATTTAGGAGAGTGAGAAGCTATATTCTCCAAAGAAATTGGAAATAGTTCCTAAGATTGAAATAATTGTAGACCTCTATGATGATGACATTGAGGAAAAAGAGCAAGAAAAATAGGAGAAGAACAATCCTAAGGGAAGAAGTGAAAAAGAAGAGCAATTAAAAATTCAAGCCTTAGAATTTGTGAGTGTTTTGGAAGCATCTACTAAGGAATTCCCTATCAAGGAAGTGCACACCACCCAAACTAAGAAATTTTTGCTAGAAGTGGTTGCACAAAATTTGAGTGCAATGAGCACACCTATACTTGGGCCCATTGTCCCCTCCACTTCCAGTTCTTCTTTGTCTTGGGTGCAACCATTGTTAGAAAGTAAGAAAAGGAAAGTCGCTTCTAATATTGTTGCCCATAAGTTTGATGCAGTGGCAGATCTACTCGGTTCTACTCCTTCCCCACCTATAAAAATGCTAAGGTCACATCCAGATTAGTATCAGATTCTCAAGGCCAACAATTCATGGAAATTTCTAGACCCAAACTCTGGTAGGTGATTTGGAATTAACAAGGATTCCCCTTGGAGAATCAACACCTGAGAGTGAATTGCAAAACCTAAAGGAGACAATGTCTAGAGTAATTGAAAGGGTTGAAAAAGAAAAGTAAACATAGGAACAGTTGGAGGAGAAAAATCAAATTCTATCAGATCCTTATTGGTAGAGGATAAGGTAATTGACCCAACTCCCTTAACCTCAATTCCACCATCTGCCATTCTGTCTAATGATGAAGTTTAGGCTATTAAAGATATTCATAAGCATGTCACTTATGGAAATACAATGGAATCCTTAGTTGATGACATGATAATCACATGTTTAAATTTCATTGAGGAAGCATGTAAAGCATATGATAGAATTGCTAAAATTAAGTTAAAGTTTACCACACCACTCAGTGGTTTAGATAGGGAGTTTAAGTTGTGGAGTGAATGTATCCAAGATATTTGATTAATCAGTGATACATATGTGCAAATCATCTTGGCAAGAAAAGTATTTGATGATGAAAAATTGAATTTATCTATGCAGTGTGTTTTCAACATTGAATGGGAGATAAAGGTTTTTGAAGAAGCCATTGGAAAAATCAGGAACATGTTGCAAAAGGGAGAATAATTTAAATCTTGTGTCACATCTGCCTTTCATCATATTCACTTTTTAGATTTTCAAGAGGGATTCAAGAGATAAATTCTCGGTTCAGGAAATCAAATCTCAGTTTAAGACATTTGTTAGTTTAGACCTGTTCAAGCAGGATACCATATCCAAGGAGAAGATGAAATAAATTTGCACACTGCAGGAAACTATTACGGAAGCTAATAAGGAGTTCTTAGAAAATGCAGAATTTGGAAAAGAGATGGAGAAATGTTTAGGTAGTTGGACTCATGCAATTGCAAATACAACAATTCCCCAAAGCATGGACATAGCAGAGGCGTTAAAAATATTTAGAAACCAAGTGCTCAAAACAAAGGGAGCTATAAGCACTTCTTGGAACATCTCAACTCCTAGTTCTTAGTTTCCTATTTTATTTAAAGTATCTAATTAAGGTGGATATTTTCTCTTTAGCCATATATTACGTAAGAAAAGGACAAATTGAGGTTTTAATAGTTAATTAGATATTAATCTTTGGGTTAAAATAAGGGAAACTGAAAATGTTCTTTTATAACCGTCCCTAAAGCTATTTAAAGATATTTTCTTATCATTTGGAGGGGATCAGATTTTTTTATGGCTAGGATGTAAAAGCACTAAATTTCCGATCAATACAGAAGAAATTTCATCTTTTCCTGTGATCTATCTTCTCTATTCTCTATATGATTCATAAGAAGCTATGTGTATCTGAATAGGAACTTTGTGTCCCCTAGTTGATGTTGAGCTTAAAACCTTGTGTCTATTACATAAACATCATGTGTTTATATATACATGGTTTAAATCTTTTCACTTTATAAAGCATAAGTAAGATATCATTCTGGAATCTATGTGTCTGAAAGTGCTCTTCTCTTTACTTTCTGAATTTTGTTCCATATGCTTCCACTTTCTCTGTATTGAAAATCTATGAAATGAAGACATCTGAAGCATTAAAATCCTCATTAAAATATTTATAGCCTGTACATTTGTAAATAAATAGGTTTGCTTATTTGTTGTGTGTTTAATAAGGGAACATATCCCATAAAGAGGAGGGACCGTTGTCCCCTAATTGTTGCTTGGTTTCAAGAACAAATTCTATGACCAACACCGCCACTATTCTACACTTATTTAATCATTGGAAAGCACTTGGTACACAATTGTATGGTTGAATCTGGTACCAACAGCTATGTAATACCAAAACATATTGTGGATGTGTTAGGTATTCAATATACTCCAGTATCCAGGGGAGTTGTTCAGCTGGATGACACACCAATTTAGACTATCAAGGTTATCAAGGATCTCGATCTTACTATTCATGTGTGTCCAAGCTTGTCATTTCCATAGGATATATTAGTCATTGATCTTCCACCTTTATTTTCCATATGTCTATCTAGAGACTTCACTACCAAAATAGGTGGGTATTTATCTACTGATTGGTCACACATGTTTCTCAAGACTAGGTATGGGACTGAAGTAACTATAAGGGTTGAACCAATTTGTCAAAATCATGTTGATCCTTATACTGACAACACCATCAATGGGAACTATACCATATGTGACCAAGAAGAAGAGGTTACAAATCATGAGTTCACTACTCCTATGGAATAAGTGCCTGATATTCCACTTGACGATGTGAGCATGAGACATCAATTTGATCCATACGCTGAAGTATTTGATGTATAAGAAGTTACTTTGTTGGTGTTAGAAGAAACTGAGTTGTGCACTTATTGTATTTATGAAGAGGAAAAAATTATACCTCATCTTCTTAAAAACCTAGATAACCTTGAAGGATTATGGAAACTATTTTTTAACGACTCAAGGAGCAATAATGGAGTAGGCACTGGTATCATGTTGATTTCTCTAGAAGGTGATAAATACTTCTCATCCTTTTGACTTCAGTTTAGCTGCACTAACAATGGGGCCAAATATGAAGCACAAATACAAGGAATCCAATTGAATCAGAAAAAGGGTATCAAAGAATTATCTATTTTTGGAGACAATGAGCTTGTTGTGCATCAGGTGAGAGCCCAAAGTACATCAAAAAATGATCTCTTAAGGTCATACACAAAGAAAGTGTGGGATTTTATCGAGGAATTTGAAGCCTTTGGAATCCATGTGGTTCCCATCAATCAAAACCAAGATGCGAATAGGCTTGCTATAGTAGGTTCACAGTATGATGTTCCTATTGATATCATGAAGGATAAATGACAATCCGTAAAAATGGTTGTTAGAGACAAAATCCTAGATAATGTAGGAAGTTGGAAAGTTTTTAATAGCGATAAAAAAATTATTATTTTTCTATAGGAGGATATTGAGTTTTCATCGAAGAACAAAGCCAAGCTTTAGGAAGCATACAATGATAAAATTATTCAGTTGAAAACAAATAAGTTGTTGAAGGGTCTAGTCACTCTTGAATCAATCTTCAATTTGAATGATCAAGTTAAAAAACAAAGTGCCAATATGATAATTAAAGAAGATGATTTTGAACAAGTTAATGCCTCAAAAGATACATTTCTAAAGTTTGGGAAAGTGTGCTTTCTATAAGAAAAAATTCTTTTGTTGGTCTTTGTCAAGAGTATAGTGATATATTTGCATGGAGTTACGAGGATCTTCATGCTTTCAATCGAGGGTTTGCGCACCAAAATATTGAGCTTGAACCGAATGCTAAGCCATTTTGGAAAAAGCAGAGACTGGTCAACCCCAAAATTAAACCACTTATGAAGAAAGAGATTTCAATGCTCATTGAAGCTAGTATCATCTTCCCAATCAAACATTCTTCCTGAGTGGCTAATCTAGTTCCGGTTAGAAAGGAGAATGAGGAAATCAGGATATCTTTGGACTTCAGAGACTTGAACAGAGCATCCCTAAAGGATCATTACCCTCTTCCATCTATGGAGTATATTCTTCTAACCATGGAAAATTCATAAAGGTTTTCACTACTTGAAGTTTATTCAGGCTATAACCAAATTATGGTTAAGGAATCAAATCAATTAAAAATGGCCTTTACTACCAAATGGGGCACATATAACTCCAATAAGATGTCATTTGGGTTATCTAACATTGGGGCTACTTTCCAACGAGCTGTGGATATGGCCTTCAAAGGGATAATAAATGAAATGATCCTTTTTTATCTTGATGACATAACAATGTAATCCAAGTATGTAGAAGACCACATAACCCATATGGAAAAGGTTTTCAAAAGGTGCAAGGAGTTTTGGGTCTCATTAAATCCCAACAATTGAATTTTTATGGTGCATGAGGTTAAATTGTTAAGGCATATTGTTTCAGTGGAAGGACTCTCTATTGATCCGGAGAGGATTCATACTATTTTGAATCTTTCCCTTCCAAGCCATAAGAAAGGCCTTTAAATTTTCTTGGGGACAATCAGCATTGTGAGAAGGTTTATACCCCAATTTTTTGCCTTGCCTAAACCATTGATGGCCATGTTGAAAAAGAACATACCCTTTGGCTAGACTAAGGAGGGAAAATAATGTTTTGAAGCCATCAAGACAACCATTGTAGAGGCTCTTACATTGGTGAATCCCATGTATGAGAAAGAATTTATCCTCTATGCTTTTATAGGATAGGAAAGTATTTTGGGAATCCTTACTCAGCAAAATGATGACTCGATGGAACAACCAATTGATTTTTTGAGCCATCCACTTAAGGATTATGAACTCAAATACTCCTTTGTTGAGAAAGAGGGTTTTTTTCCATTATTCGGGAATTACACAAGTTCAAACATATGTTGTCCAATAATAGAATTCAGCTGATGGTGTCTCATCTAGGAGTCAAGGATTTTATGTTGAATAAGGATGTGAATGAAAAACTTGCAGGATGGATTACCAAGGTCATGGAATATGATGTGCATAATTTAGAATCAAATCAAATGACAAAGGAGACATGATGTTTCATAATCATCCTCAAGAAGATACTCCTACTGAGTGGTTATCAAAAATGAAGAATTTTATTTTATTAGGAGAATATCCTCTTGACTATGATAGAATCCAAAGGCAAAGTTTTCAACTTTAATCAACCCTTTCCTCATGGATAACATACTCTTCTGAAGAGATTTGAATGGAGTTCTCCTCAAATGCATAGATCTCAAACAAGTTGATAGGATACTTGAAGAGTTTCACAATGGATTTTTAGGATGAAATTTTTCAGTGAGAACCACTACCACAAAGATTATGCGGGCTAGGTATTACTGGCCATATCTGTTCAAAGATACTCATAAGTGGGTAAGAAAATGTAAAGAATGAGCTTTCTTTATTGGAAAGCAAAGGCTAACAGAATTACCTCTACATCCAATTCAAGTATATCAACCCTTTTTTTAATGGGGATTATACTTTATTGGGATGATAAATCAGCCATCAAAAACTGATGGACATAAGTGGGTGTTGATTGCAACAGACTATTTCACTAGATGGATTGAGGCGAGTGGCATTAAAGGAACATAATGAACAATATGTTCAGGATTTCTTAGAAGGTATAATGGCAAGGTTCAGTGTTACCTTAATGGTGATTTTAGATAATGCCATAGCCTTTTTAGGTTTGAAAATCAATGAGTGAGTTGTCAAGAATGAAGTTTATTTGAAAAATTCATCTAACTATTACCCACAAGGTAATGGTTTGGATAAGTCCAGTAATAAGAATCTAATACGGATCATCAAACAGATGATGGAGAGTAACCAATGAACTTGTCACACTCAATTGGATATTGCCTTATGGGCATATGGGATCATGCCAAAAAGGGCCATAGGGAATTCCCCTTTCATGCTTATATATGGTGGGAAGGCAAAACTATCTTGATCTCTGGAATTGCCCTCCTTAGAGTTAACACATCACTTGGAGGTTATGGAAAGTGATCCTATGATAGTAAGATTTTATGAATTAATGGAATTGGAAGAAGTTAGGAGCAAAGCTATGAAGAATTTGGAGCAACATCAAGCTTGAATGAAGAATACTTTTGACAAGAAATCTTCTTATAAGACTTTTCAAGAAGGATATTTGGTTCTCAAATGGGATGCTGACAGGGCCAAGCCAGGAATGCATGTGAAATTTGACACTCTCTGGAGCGGGCCATACATCATTACAAATTATAAAGAGGAAAATTCATTTTTCCTATCAAAACTCAATGGAGAAGCACTTCCTATCCCTGTGAACGGGGGTACATCTCAAAACCTATTTTTGAGAAGGTTTCAACTTGTACATTATCAGTCTAGGCTTATTTGCTCCAAGTGCTTTACACATTGTTTGGTTTTGTTAGTTTTGTTTGGTTTTGTTTTCCTGTTTGTGTCTTGTTCAAAATATTTTCAAGGTCTAAGATTCCTATGCCCAATGAATTGTTTAAGGCTATTAGACTAATTCGTAGCAGGTAAGCATCCCTGAGAGGTCACCAAAAATGTTAACTTTACAAGTTACCCTTGCTAGGAGGGATTTTAAAATTTTCTTACATTTTTTTTATCTTTTCCATTCCTTAGACTTTTCAGATTTTTTTTTTTCAAAAATTGCCTTAGCATCATTTTTCACTAGATTTCAAACTTCGGAGGTTGACCTGTATTTTACATGCAAAATGAGTTTTGCGTTCTAAATCCTGAAGCCCGATCCCATCAAAATTCTGAAATGGATATTGAAACTACACGTGCATTTTGCATGTAGTTTCCCTCCTGAATTTCAAAGTCCAACTCCACACCATAATTTCAGACTTTGGGTTCTAAAGTGCAAGTTACATGTTAGTTACATACTGAATCCTGAATTCTAAAATCTGACCCCTTCACCATTTTAGAACTTTGGAATTTCAGATTTCGGATTTCAAAGTGCATGTTGGATGTAGCTTGCATGCCAACCTCTGAATTCTAAATTCTGAAGGCAATAAATGCCCAACCACCTCACACGTGTCAAACTGTGGTAATTAATTTTCACCCTCTTATAAATATGAAAGTTTTTACTTATCATTTTATTGAACAAATTAGTACACTGACATGTTGACAAATATCTGTGCCCCAACCATACCCCCAAGGTGATTTTCAGAGCAATATTTTCATGATTTTCTCACCATTTTGGGTAAGTTTTAAATTTTTTATTTTAAATTCTAGTTTTAGGGATCTTGTTCTGTTCTTTTTCTTTCTCTCCTTTCTTTTATGTTATCCTTCATCCCGCTTCATTCCTCCTAGTTTTTGTTCCTAAAATTTGAGCCATGGATTTTATTTCTTTAAGTTGTTTTATAGCTTTTTAAGTCTAAAATTTAAGATAATTTATAAACAAGAAAACAAAGTGTATTTCTGAGAATACGGAGCTTTAGAGGATTGGGTTTCTGCATTTTAGAGTTATGAGGTTTCATTGCAGGCACAAAGCTCTGAGTTTGATTTATAGAAGTTATCATTTCATAAAATAATTTTGGAACCCATGGTTTTAAGGATTCTGGAACCTGAGGTTTTCAGATTTTGGAAATAAGAGTTTATTTATGAGAATAAGGAGCTTTGGAGGATCATGTTTCCACATTTTAGAGTTATGATGTTTCATTGTAGGCACAAATTTTTGATTTTTCTTTTCAGAAGTTATCATTTCAGAACAAGATTTCGGAACCCAGGGTTTTTGAATTTCAGAACCTTAGCCTTTCAACACTTTGGAGGATCAGAGCTTCAAAACTTCAGAGGTATAAGTTTCGGGGGTTTTAATTTTTGGAGCTTTGGGGGTTTCCATTTTTTGGAAGTTTGGGTTTTAGGATTTTGAAGGAAGTTTGTTTCAGAGGTTTACCACTTCAGGGTTTTGGAGTTGTTCATCGAGGTTTAAGTTCCAACTTCGGAACTTCAAACTTCAGAATTTTGGAAGTCCAGGTTGAATTTACAGGGTATTCTATGAGAAATCACTTCCTCCTTGAATTCTGATTTTGTTGGGTTATTTAGGAAGGAAAATGTCTAGTTCTTCATCTAAGGGGAAGGGTAAAATAAAATATGGTTATCAAGGGGTGACACCCACTTTAAGTATCTCATCCAATATAAACAATATCGGGGATACAAACTTGGGACATATTGACATGCCTGAGTTCAGGGGAAGACTCAAGGATCATAATAAGAAACCGTGGATACTAGCAATTTTTTATAGTGGGCTTTCCCTTACTGTTGCATTTCCCCAATCCATGTAATGTCCTAATTTTGTGCTTGCAACAACATATCACTTTGACAAAAAATCACGTACCATAAAGGATGAAGATGGCACAAGGGTGATCAGGCTGGTTAGCGATTTATTTGAAATATCCTAAAAATCCCTAACATTGAGGAATTTGGAGCACTAGCTTGCAGAGAATGATACTCACACAAGAGTTGTCAACAAAAGCTATTTGGCTAAGACTAATATTTCATTGTCTAGATTCCCCAAGATAATTCCCCAGTCTGATTTCTTTCAAGAAGTGAATGATATTATTACATTACTCAGTAGAGTTATGGGGCTCCCTTCTTCCAGGGATTTAAAAGAGTGGACGTACCTTTACTTTTCTAGAATCAAGAGAAACAAGGCCCTTATTTGATGGGGTGAACACATAAGTAATAACATATGTTTTCAGTTGTCTGATGTTCTAACTTCAGAAAATTTCTCCATGATCTCCTACCTTGTGTACACAATAGCATGTATGTGACATTATCCAAGATTATCTCCAAAAGGATATATGAATGTAGTTTAGATATGCAATTATTATCCCCAACTCACAATAGCAGAAGGTCATAAGCTTTTTTGAAGAGTAAATGATGCTTTCTTTGCAGTTCTCTTGCATATCTTTGATAAGAATTTATATAACTGAAGAATTTCAACTGAGGATTGGAAAGAAGTAAGGGAATGAGGATCCATCTATTTGAAATTCCTGAAATTCACATACAATAGGATGCCTTAATTCATAGGTACTCTTATCAAGTTGCCAATATGCCCAAGGGACAAGTGGGTTCTAATGGAGTTGGTTCGTCAATTTTTGAGTTATCACAAGATTTAACACGATCGACATAAATTAGGAGCCCAATTTCCCATCACTATAGGTAGATACATGTGCACTTATACATAAAAAGCTAAAAATGTTGAGGGAGAGATATCACAGATGACTTTGAAAATATTTCACCTGTGCACTAATTTTGACTATTAGGACTAGTTCGAGAAAACATGATCAACTAGTGTTCACATACCTCAATTGGAGGAAATTTACATCCACTACCAAGATGAGAATGTGATAAGGGAAACAAAATTTAAAAGGTTAATCCTTCAAGATGTCACTCAATATGGAATTGCGGTCATTTCCTAGGGCCTACAGGATGAAAACGAGGTTTTAGATCCTTCTTATGATCAAAATAATGTCATGAATCAGCCTTTACCTTGGATTGATTGGTCAATTGAGGAATGTAGTAACACAAAGGAAAGGGTCGGTCCCACTCTAAATCGGACCTAATAATGGTTGATAAATTTGGGAAATACACCTAAAGCATCAGAGCAACTTACCACAGAGCTTATTCAAGCATAGTCAATGACAGGTCATATTGCTCCACCTAAAGGGAAGAGGTCGACTCTGAAACCTATCTCAAGGCCTTGTAAGATTTATTTCATTGTTTGAGGTTCAAGATCCTCTTCTGGAGTTTCTACAAAGGGATTTGCATCACCCAAAGTGTAATCAAATGAGGTCATTGACCTATGTGTTTCTCCTCAAATTCCTCAAGTGTCACAGTCACCCCTCTACACACATTTTCCATCTTCACCATCCTTAGTTCCTCTTTCCCATCCACCTCTCACTCTTCCTTTGATCATGTCTTCCATTTCCTCTGTTCCCACTTCTCCTACATCTCTCACCATATCTCTCTCTCTATGGCCCACGTTTTCTATTCCCTTCCAACTCTTTCAACTGGAGAGATTTTGGTATTAGGATCTCCTTTTGGAACCCCCTCTATTTCACTGAATTGTTGTAGATAATGAAACATATAAGGGTAAATAGGCCAAGGAGGAATACATATTGTCACATGGTTGAAGGTTGAGTGTGTGCATTTCTGATTTCTGATCCAAACTGATTGTGTGAGCTTCCTTTTGGCTAGGAGGAACTACTTGTAATGCAAAGAAAGACCACAAGATACAGTTAATAGAAAAAGGTTAGTGGATTGCCTAGCGTGAGCTAGATCCAGGAAGTGTGATACTTCCTCGATAGTTTTCAATCCAATGATATATAACTCAATATAAAATAACTGAACATGCAAATAAAAGAATCTAATGCTAGTGTTTCATGATTTAGGTATCTTAGATTACTATCAGTGTCAATCCAATTAAATGCTTAATAATTAAATTGGTGAAGGTCTCGGGTCCAGGTTGCAGGTTGGGTAGGTGGTCTGAGGGTCACAGACATAGGTCTGGGTAAGATCTGGTGTAGTTTGGGTTGATTTTGGATGATTAGGAAGCTTGTTGGTTAAGGCAGTTTACCAAGCACAGAGATGATGTCGGTCAGGGTGTGACTGATGATCGGTTTAGGATGACCAATATCAGTTACTGTGGATAATGGTAGAATGTCAAAAGTGGGTGTCTAGGCTCTCTCTGTGTCTACACAAAGAGTTGGGAATGTCTGTGGTGAGGTTGTAGGTGGGGTATCAGGTTTGGGTGAGGTTTTGTGAGTTTTGGAGGTTGTTAGGGGAGGTTTAGTGAAATTTGATGGGAGACACAGTAACTGATGTAGGTTTGGTGACCGATGCCAGTGAAGAAGAGAAACTGACAACAGTTAAGGTAACTGGCATTGGTAGGGGTGAAATGGTAGTAATTAAATAAACCTAGTTTTTGGACTTCTCTGTGATTACACAGGGAATGGAGGGAGGATGGTTGGGTTCATAATAAAGTCAGGAAGACTCATGGGATGCCTAAAGATCAAATACGGAGAGCCATAAAGATTGTGGGTGGTAGGTTGGGTAGATTAGTAAAAGTGGGGGATGGAGGAATGTAAGAAAGAACAAGATCTAATATAAAAAGATAAAGAACCTATTAATTTAAGTATAGTATTGAATGATGCAAATCAAATAAACTTACTTGTATTTTCAGGTCTAGTTGGTGAAGGATGGAAGTGGTTGATCCATGAAGAACTTCTATGGTTAGTTCCACAAAAATACTTCTCGGAGTGCTCCTGTGAATGATAATGCCTCTGGATGAGTATCAGGTGCTTGCTTGGGCTTGTGATTGAATGTATTCCATCATTTAGATGCTGAGAAGTATCTAGTTCGTGTTTGAATGCAAGAGATAGCTCTCTTAAAACTTAGAATGACCAACCCGGGTAAAAGGTTACCAAATTATATATAAGGTAATCGATGATGGTTTAGGTGACTGATCAGTCAGATTGAGGGTTAACCGGAGTTAAGGTGGGAAATCCTAGGTTTGCAAAAAAATAGGCAAATCCTTGTTATTTTTGGCATGCTCTGATTGTCAGTCTAGGTCTCAAGTGAGGGTTAGCATTTAGATAAGTGGGAATATTGTTGAGAAGGAATAGGACTTTAATTTTAGGGTTAGACTAAGTCCTAGTTGGTTAAGATAAGTGGAGACTCAGTCCTAGTTAATTAATAGACTAAGAATAAGTCCATGATGAGGTGTCTAAATGATGTGGCTACGTGAGGTGTAAATTTATTTAATTAAAGTAATTAAATTAATTAATAGTGTGAGGATGAGGATTAATTCAATTGTAAGTAATTAAATTAATATGAATGTAGGGTAAGGGGTCATGGTTAGGTGAATACGTTATGTTAATTAATTAAAAGGGACCAAGGGGAGTATGACCCAAATTTGGTGTCTACATTTGCCCCTTTTTTCACGTAGCTTGTATTAGTAAGCGATGCTGAAAAAATAAGAAGTGGTTGCCTCAAATATAGGTGAGAGTGGGGTTTCCCTAAATAGGGTTGAAGGTGAGGTTTCCCCAAGTGTGGGTGGAGGTGATCCCCCTCAAACCAAGATCTGATGAGGTGTTAGACAGATTCGGTGAGTGGTTTGATAAATGGGTAAGTGATGAAAGTGAGGGTAGGTGGGTTATAGGTAATGGTATGGGCACTTTGGGTAATGGGTAAGGGTCATATTGGGTAATGGGTAAGGGTCATATCAGGTAATGGGTAATGGAAATCGAATGCACGCACACATATAGATTGCGACATGGTACTAGGTGGAAGAGCTTGAAAAATCTACATCATCCAAGGTTGATAGGTTATCCAAATGAGGTTAAAGTGATTCAGGTATCCAGGGTACAAGATATGGTCCAGAAACACAACTTAGGTTAGGTACAGGAATGTTTAGGTATGATCCGGTACACCAAAGGTTTGGTTGGGATAAACAACATGACAATAGGAAAGGTAAGGTCATTAGGCTAAACAACACGGGTAACGAACATCACAAGGTATAGTGAGTACACAAATTCCATTGTCACAAAATGTGGTTCAGGTCAAGGTATGTAGGTCATGGCATGGGTAAGGCCGAGGTATAGGTAAATAACATGTCTCTAAACATAATTAAGGAAATGTATAGGTAATTTAGGCTTGTGGATGTAGGTGTAATAGGTGTTGGTAAGGTAGAAGTAGGTATTTGGAGTCACTATATTGTTTCTAGGAAAAATGGGCATAAGTTGGGTCAAAAGGTAAGGGGAGGTGACTGATGTTGGTTAGGGTATAACCAACATCAGTTGGCTAGGGCACGACATGACCGATGTCAGTCATGTCGATTTGGGTCTAAAAAAGAAAAATCCATGTTTTACAGATTCATTTTGACTTTTTCATTTATAGAAAATGACAGAGGAGAAAGTGAGGAGTGAAAAAGTTATCATTATGAGGCATTGAGTTGAGTTGGCAAGCCACGTAGTACGTGATTGGTGTTCGATTGGTGGGTCCATGAGATCGAGTTTGAGTTTATTGATGAGATTGTTTGGAGGTGAGGATTTGATTTGGTCATGGCAGAGGTGGGAGAAGGTGTGGGAGGTCCACCACCATAGAGACCAGAGGTGCTCCACCATGGAGACAGTGCCGAGATGAGGTAGGAGGAAATTTGAACCCATCATTCGGTTGAAAATATTGTTCATTGAAATGTGGTTTTATTAAAAATTTGGGTGGTTTTTTGTAATTTTGAAATTTGTGGGTAAAAATGAAGGAAATGAAGGAGTGGGAAGGTCATACATAGGTTAAATAGGTTGGGGAATGAAGCTAGGCTAGGGTTTGGGTGGGTAGATTGGGGTTTTAGGTAAATTTTTGTTAATTTTTTAAAATGGGGGGGATAGGTTTTTAGTTTTTGATGTCGCGACAACAGAGACCGACGTCAATCAAGGTTTGGGCTCATGGTTGGGCATCGGTCAGGTCTTAGGTGACTGACACCGGTTAAACAAAACCGATGATGGTCAAGAAAAACTGGTGACAGTCAAGGCGACTGGTGATGGTTAAGGTGGAGAGTAAATAGGGGTAAGAAAGGCTAGGTAGGAAAGGAAAATAGGTGAAGAAGGGGTAGGTGAAGATGAATGTAGGTAGAAGAGGGTAAAAATATGATTTTGGTGATACGAGATAGGTAAGTAGGTGAAGTGAACTATAGAGAATGGGTAATAATGATAAGGGTTAGTAGGTTTGTAGGTGAATTAGGTAAAAGGGGGTAGGTATGATTGATGTGGTTGGGTATAGTTTGTTGGGTAATATGTGATTTGAGGTAGTCAAATCTTGACATGGTTGTGTTGGATGATGGAAGCTAGAGATCAACTTAGGATGCGGGACAGAGTGTCACCCCTATTGGTACAAATGCAAGCCCAACGTGAGTACGAAGGAGTGGTCACATATGACCAAGGTTGGACTTATCAGGGTCCAACATTATAGGTAGATAGTTCGAGATCATAGTATGATGGTCACTCTCATCGACAGATGGGATTTCCGACCAATACCTTCCACTTACCGATGGGTGAGATGACCATCACCCTAGAGGATGTGTACAAGATCTTCCACCTTCCTATTGTTGGGGAGCCAGTATATTCTATTTCTTCTGAGGCATCAGTGGAGCTGATAGTGGTAGTTTTTTGGGAGGTGATGGGTGAGTTGAGGTATCAAAGTGTGAGCCTGAGCTATGGAGATATGTACACAGCCTACCCATAGGAGATGAGGCTGTCTGTACTGATGATGGAGGTGGTAGGTTGTTTTTCTCTACCATATTTTGAGGGTGGGAGATTCCCATGAGCACTTATGGGAGTGCTTTAGGATATGATAGAGGAGCATGTCTACTTTTCTTGGGCACCAACTTTCCTAGTTCAACTATATAGGGAGCTATGGGTTTATGGGAGATTGCAACGATTTGGGGCATGTGCACTTTTTTACTACACTATTGGGCATATGAGCACATCATATGTGTGTACCCAATTGGTTTTCCACTACATGATTGGTTCGGGGGTGGCTTGCTCCGAGTTAGGTATAAATATTGGGTACCAGTTGGTGGGAAGCCGAGGGTGACGACGGTGACTTATGATGTTTCATACTACATAAAGTTATTGGAGGTGATTTCAGGAGTTGATATTGTGTGGAGGCCATATATTGGCTATCCCTCTTACAGGGGCATGGTAGAGGAGTTAGAGGAGCTCCAAATATTGAGGTGGATACAGGGGCATCATGTTGGTGAGCATGATATGTTACCTTTAGACAGAGTTAGACAATAGTTTGGGTTGTCGCACAGATGTACCCCCACCTTTTCCACTAGTACCATCGAGATGACATGGAGATACCCATGTATCCACCATGCTTGAGTGTGCCAAAAGGGTAGGAGGAGTAGGTGGTAGATAGAAAAATTGATGGTGCACGAGTCACTGATGGGTATAGGTGGTGGTGGGCAGCACAACTAAGGGAGACACCTCTAAGGCCAGGGTAGCTAGATCTTGCCATGGTCACAGTGCAGAGAGATGCATTACAGGGGTAGGTGGCCACCCTACAAATATAGATCACATGTTTGTAGGGTCAGTTGATAGGGGCACATGCACAGGTGGCCACCCTACAGGCTCAGGTGATGGCTTTATAGGCCCAGTTGGCACAGGGAAAGGCGGCCGCACAGGGAAAAGATAGTGATGGAGTTCTGGTGGTTGCCTTACAGTCATAAGTGATATGTTTGCAGGGTTAGTTGGCCACTTCATAGGCACAGGTAGTAGCCTTACAGTCCCAACTTGCACACAAGTACCTTCCACAGGCTTAGGGACAGGGTCCCATACTACATGTAGAAATTGCGGGATAGGTTCCCATGGTATAAGGAGGAGGACATGGATCAAAGGTACATGGAATGAGGCCAATATTAGCAGGACATGGCTCACAGGTTGCATTGAGACCCATGGTACCACCTAAGATGGTGTTGATGGTGAGGTTTAGGGATTCCTTAAATGAGGCTCGTTACTATCAAAATCACCTGACGAATTATGGGATAGACATTCCCTTATATGCTGAGTACAGAGCCCAATAGATAGTTAGTGAGTGGATGAGATCCATGACTCATAATTTAGGGAGTACAGGGGGCCATAGAGAAAATGGACAGGGTTAGGATGAGGTTACAATTTCTCAGAGGCCAAGTCTGAGTGATGTCCAGGAGGGGATTAGACCAAGACCCATGGAGGGTGTAGAGATACTGACAAGATGAAAAAAAGGTAGGGAGGAGGATATAGGTGAGACTTGCCCGGAGGATATTAGGTGGGGTGATGATTATTCATTGGATATGATCATTGTTTTGATTTTTGATATTTATACTGGCCTATGTGTTGAAGATAGTGAGGTTGTATCTGAGATATTTGAGACACTTGTATTTATTTGTATCTGTGTATATATGTATTGATACAAAAACTCTCCCATTTATATAGTTTACGATGTTTATTGGATGAATGATGTACTTTGTTTGAATTTCCGTTATTATTGTGTATTGATGGAAACTAGGTGAATTAGGCATGATTACGTCGAGGTCATGTATGCATGATTGATTTTAGGTTAGTTAGGAAATGGTGGAATTTAGGTCAGTTAGGCATGATTGATTTTAGGTCATGTAGGCATGATGGAGTCAGGTATAGGCATGGTGGAGTCTAGGTGAGTTAGGCATGATTTGGTCATGTTTTTGGGTTTGATTTAATTTCCAAGTGATTGGTAGTATGGAAAATAAATGATGATGTATATGTATGTTGTGGTGTAAATTTACAAATATTTTGATGTCATGGAAATGTGAAATGATGGATTAGATGTTTTGATGATGTGATAAAATGGTAGGTATGCATGTTTGTTGAGTGTTTAATTTCCCAGTTTTATGTAAAATGGAAAACTAAGGTAGCATGTGAATAGAAAAGGGGGAAAATTGGTTAGGGTAAAGAGTGTCTGAGCTAACCTCTAAGGGCCCCATGCCCTCAGAGTGTTGCCTACATAGCCCCGGTGAAAAGGGGCCTCATGCCGATGTAGTTTTCCCGTAAGCTAGGGAATAATATGATGAGGTAGAGGGATGGGTTAGTAGGTTGTAGGCATGATTGAGTCTAAGTCAGTTTAGACATGGTTGAGTTTAGGTCATTTAGGCATGGTTGAGTTTAGGTCAGTTAGGCATGGTTGAGTTTAGGTCATTTAGGTATGGTTGAATTGAGGTCATTTAGGTATTTATGAATTTAGGTGTCGAAGGCCTAGTCCTGTATAGGATAATACTCAAGTAATGAAGAAGGTGATTGGTAAGAGGTGACAAAAAAGCCACCTAATTGACAAGAACCATAACAAGTCTATCATACCAAATATGGGCTTATGAACGTAAGACCCTAAAGGTGTTGCATGATTGACCATTCTAAGGGTGAAGAAAGTCACATGATCACAAAATGTCACATTTGAGGCACGTCCCTTGAGCATGCAGGAAATTAGGGTGAAAAGGTGATGAGGTGAAAATATTTTGGTTTAAGCGTAACCTAGTGTGAGACAACATGCCTATTTGACAAGAGACCCAAGATCAAAATAGGAAAGTCCATGACGAAAAATTTATTGTTTATTTTTTCTTTTGTTTGTTATAGACTGATCGATGTGGGAAGTCTATATGGGATGAGTAGATTATCTCCTTGAGGTCTTTGTGAAGCTGATCGATGCGGGAAGCTTCTGAATATTTTATTTTATTTTTTGCAAGAATAGTCTTCTTTTTATGATAGACTATGTATAATATGGCTAGCTTTGTATAGTTGTCCTTTGAGGGACCAGTCTATTTATAACAACGAGATAGAAAGAGTAGATGTCCTTTTTGAGGGAGTCATATTTTTGCGTGAAGTTTGAATCAAGGAGTTGAATCCCATTTTACTTTTGAAATTGTTTTGTTTTTTGGACTTTTAGGTCATGGAAAGACTATAGAGAAAGATAGGCTCTTGTTTTGAAGACAAAACCATAGCACACAGAGGTTAACTATGAAAGAGAGGGTTTAAGGAATGAACAACCATGGGATTCCATCTTGAAAAAGATGAAAAGTATCCATGAGAATCATTCCATGAGTAGATCCGTGGTACTCATATTTAAGACAAGGCTGAAAAAGTGACGTGTAATCACATGATTCTTGTTTAGTCATTGATCCTTAAAATAGGTAAAATGGAAGGTGAATGGTGCTCAAGGGATGAGTGTTTTAACTAGACAAAATGTGATATAGGACTTGATTCAACAATAGAATGTTTGAAGATGCAAGGAATTGGGGGGCTTAGGTTCAGGTTTACCTTCGAGTGAAGACAAATGATAAACACCTGATCCATAGGTATGAGTAACGATATAGGGTCCAAGCTAATTAGGAGAAAATTTTCCCCATTTACTTTTCTCATATTTTGTTACATGTTGATTTTCCTTCAGGATGAGGTCATCGACCTGGAAGGTTTATTCATGGACACATTTATCGTAGGCATGTTTGATATGTTTTTTGTAGATTTGGAGGTGATCAAGAGCATTGAGATGACGTTCATCTAATAACTCAAGTTGTGCTAAACGGTCTTGGAAAAATTCATCATTGTTGAGCATCTCTTTGAGTGAGATATGAAGAGACAGATTTTGGAATTCAAGAGGCAGAACAACCTCTATACCATAGACCAAAGAGAAAGTGCATGGCAGCAATTGAGGTACAAATAATAGTGTGATAAGCCCATAAGGTAAAAGGAATATGTGTATGCCAATCCTTTCCAGTATTGTCAACTACTTTCATAAGAATTTTGTTTAAGGTTTTGTTGGTTGATTTCACTTGGCCATTGGTTTGAGGGTAATAAGGTGAAGAAAAGCTAAGTTGAATGTTGAAAGCATCATTGAGTTTCTATAGGGTTTTGTTTTTGATTTTTTTTTCCATTATCAGTGATGAGGTGATGAGGAACACCAAAGTGATAACTGATGTGATGATTGATGAATTCACATATTTTCTTGGCTTTTTTAGAAATAAGAGGTACTACTTTAACCCATTTAGTGTAGTATTCAGTAGCGGTAATAATCCATTGATGAAGTTGAGAAGAATGAGGATTGATCTCTTCGACAAGATCTAAACCCCATTGAGAGAAAGGCCAAAAGTCTCGTGTGACCTGTAAGGCATGACTAGGTGTGTGATGAAGATTAGCATGTTACTAGAACTTCACATAACATTTGACATAATCACAAAAATCACGGTTTAAGTTGGGCTAGTAATAGCCCAGGAGGAGAATGTGTTTAGCGAAAACTAAACCAGTGAAGTGACCTCTACAAAATTACGTCGTGAACTTCCTTTATGGTATAGGGAATTTTAGAACTTTTAAGGCATCATAAGAGGATATCCTCAAATACGAGTTTGTAAAGAAGACCACCCACGATGACATAGCGTGATAAAATTTTGAGAAAGGCTCATTTTCCATTACGAGTAATATCTGGAGGTAGAATGGAAAGGGAAAGATAGTCAACAAACTACTTATACCAAAGGTAATGTGGGTCAGGTTCAATGGTTTTGACAAGGTTGATGTCTCAAAATAGATAGGAAGGTGATTGTAGCCTTTGTACTATGACAAATATTTTTTATTCGGAGGGCTAAGTAGGGATTTTAGAAGCAAGGCAAGCCATGGTGCCCACAAATTTATTAGTGGAATGCGGGGTGGTTTGAAGTTCATAACGGTCAAAGGTAGTCAAAAGTATGTCAACATGATGCTTATACTTTTGAAGTATCTCATTATGACACTATTATATACCATTAACTTTCTTTACAACCAGTTGGGAATGGCCAAAGATATTAATTGATTTAACCTCTAAGGTGATGATAGTTTGAAGGCCTAATAAGAGTGCTTCATATTAAGCAATATTATTAGTACAATCAAAATCTAGTTTGAAAGATAATGGCATAGGCTCACCGTCAAGATGAATGAGGATAACTCCATAACCACCCCCACTCTAAAATTTGGAACCATCAAATAATAAGGTCATTTGGTAAATGGTATCATCCAAAGAGAGGGTAGCAATGGATTCATTTGGTAAATCGAAGTTAGAGGATTAATTTTTGGAGAGAGGTACTTCTGTAAGTTGGTCATCAAAGGTTTTTCCTTTGATAAATTTTTGATGGATGAATTTGAGTTCTAGGTCTACAAGAAGCATGAGCCAATGTGCAGCACATTGATGTTGATAGGGCTTGGCATACATGTAATGTAAGGGGTCAATATTGGTGACAACGAAGGTTTTGTGGTTAAGTAGGTAATGGCGAAGTTTAGTGGAAACAAAAACTAAGGCTAAGTAGAGTTTTTTGGCATGAGTGTATCTAGTTTCGTATTTTAAAAGTATATAACTTATATAAGAAACCGCTTGTTCCCTATGTTGCTTGTCATGATGAGTGAGCATGACACCTAAGGAATGATCAGTGGCAGAAATGTAAAGGTAAAATAGTTTTTCATCCTTATGAGGAATGAGTATAGATGGTTGGAGGAGGTATTGTTTTAAGGCGTCGAAGGCTTTATGGCATTCATCATCCCATTTGAAGGAGACATCATTTTTGAGGAGATGACTAAATGGGATGGAAATGGTAGGAAATTTTTGAAATAAAATGATAAATAAACTACAACTTACATTGCAAACTATGAATTTGACGAAGGTTAGTAAGTGGAGGTATTTTGAGAATAGCCTTGATTTTATTGGGGTCAACTTCTATGCCACGTAAAGAAAAGATAAAACCAAAGAGATCTCCAGAAAGAGCAATGAAGAAATAATTCTTGGGTTGAAGGTGAACACAATATTTGATGAGACAGTCGAAGATGACCTTAAGGACGGTAAGGTGTTTAACTCAATATTTGGATTTGGTAAGAAGATTATCAACGTAATCTTCTAACATGCAATGCATAATGTCAGGAAAGATATAATTCATAGCCCGCTGATATGTGGCACTAGTGTTTTTAAGGCCAAAAGGCATGAAATGATAGCAGAAGGTTCCCCAAGGAGTGATGAAGGCATTTTTGTGTTGATCTTCCGGGGAAAGTAATATTTGGATATAACTTGAGAAATTGTCCATGAGTGATAACATCTCATGGCCGACAGTGAGATTAACTAGTTGGTCAATACTAAGTAGAGGAAAGTCATCTTTGGGGAAAGATACATTAAGGTTACAGAAATCCATGCAAATGCGGAATCCCCCTATCACTTTTGTGATGGGGACAATGTTATAAATTCACTGAGGGTAATTAATGGATAGGATGAAGGAAATTGAAAGAAGGCACTGAAGTTCTTCTTTGACAATAAGGGAAATGTGAGGATGTATTTTACGCAGCTTCTGTTTCATGGGTTTGGCTTCAAGAATAGTGATGATATTGTGGACCACAATGTTTGGGTCAATACCAAGCATATCAGTGTAGGACCAAGAAAAAACGTTGATATGATCCCGAAGGAAAGAAGTAAAATCTTCTTGTTCAGCAACATCTAAAGATTGGCATATCTTTAGAATGTGTGGGTCATTCTGAGTGTTAATATGGATTTCTATGGTTGATTCATTTAACATGGTTTGTGTCTTAGAAGGTAACAACCGGTGGATATACAAATATTTTGCACGAAGGTAGGTGAGAATAGACTCATCGTATCATCATCGATCATGTCAAGACACAAGAAGGAAAGAGAAGAGGGAGCCTCGCCATCTCATTGATAAGTTAGAGGTCCTAGAGAAATGGTGTTCATGAAAACAAAAGCTAGGTGGTGAAGTTGGTGAATGGGGGGAAGAAGGTTTATCGTCCTCAACGAGTTTAACTTGGGCCTTCTTGGGATATGGTTTGAGAAAGCCAATACCACTATAGTCTTTGTGTTTATGGGTGGTACATGAGATGATAGTATGATGAATTTTTTCATAGAAACCAAATCCAAATAATTTCCATGCACAATAATGGAGAAAGGTGTGGACGAAGTGACGTTTGGTGAGAGATTGAAGGTCAGATGAAAATGGTTTCATTTAGGAAGGTGGCTCAGGCGAGTAGGTAGAAGTATCAAGTCCCCCATATGTTAAGTTGGTGTGAAGGTGGGGAGGACCATAAGGAAAAATCTCACTTATGCGGTGATCATAATGGGGTTGTTGGTAAAGGTTTCCATACTCTTGAGGACTAAGGAATGTGTCGATGTTATACATGAGGTACTCCCCCAAAGTGAGACATTGAAAAAAAACTTCTAACGGATCGGTAGCTGGTATGTGGGTAGCGGGAATGGATGAATTACTGGGTGGTGAAAAAGAACAAACATTGGTTGGTTGAAAAGTATATGGGTTAGTGGATGGATTAGCTGCAGAGGCTACGGTCATAGTGGGAATAGAGTAATTAGGTGTGGGAGAGGTAGTGGAAACGTTGGTGGATGGGGCCGTGGGTGAAGGAGAGGTGGCATCGGTGGTAGATGCCTTAACTGGTATAAGGACATCATTAGGTCTATACAACATGTTAAAGGTTTTGAATGGTGAAGGGTCAGCTAGAATAGTATAGTTATGTCCTTCATGTTCAAATTTTACACAACGATGTAAGTTTTAAAGGAACATAACCTATGACGCGGATCCAAGGTCAGCTAAATAACAAGATGTACTAGAATTCACCTTCTAAGATGTACAATAATTATAGAATGGTATGGGGGATGATGAAAATGTGGATAATGATGGTGCCAAGGGTAGAGGTTATGACATCATTAAATGAACGCAACATAACTAGGTTATTATGCATGTAATTGGCAGGGATACACATTTGGTTATATGCATGGGAGGAGATAATGTTGATGCTGACACCACCATCAATCATAACGTGTCGAATGCATATATTATCAATGTATATGGAGATGAATAGGGTGGGATCAAGTTCATTTGAGTGGAGAGGTACAATCTCATCGTTAGAGAAACTGAGAGTGACTACTTGATGAGTGGTAGAGGGTGCAGAGGAAGGGGATGAAGTGGTGAGATAAGCCACATGGTGAGGAGTGATCATGAATGCCACAAGAGTTAGATCATTAGGTTGTAGAACCTCCATGAGGGTCTGTCGGTGAGACTCAGAGGTTTAGACAAGCTCGTACAATGACATTGTGAGAGAAGATTGGGGTAATTGTTTAATCATTGTATGATGGGTGACCCCATCAAAAATAGGGTATGTGGGTCCCCAAATGGTGATTCTTGGTGCAGGTGCAGATGGTATATTGGGCACGGGATTGGTGGATGGGCTGGTTGTTTCCTCCTTTCCTTTATCTTTCTGGGCACGAGTGGCAATGCTAACCATATTAATATGGGGTGAGGGAGTAGTTGAGTCATGATAGGTGTAGCGAAAAGATGGACAATAGAATGAAGTAAAATGTTTTTATGAAATAAGTTGGGTGCATTGAAATTTTAGTGGGGTTTTGGCTAGCTCTCTTATGTGGACCATATTGATCTTGAATGTTGGAGGCAAATAAAATTTTTGTGGAGGTGGAGATGAAGGTTGTTGGATAATTAAGGGATGAGGGTGTGTAGTAATAGGTGAAGGTGGAACAGGTTCCTCGTCTAAAAGATCATTGTCATCAAAGTTTTCTTAAAGAGGAAATAGTTGGAGAAGAACGGTCTTAATATCCTTATAGATTTCTACATCATGCTTTGACACACGATGGTAGTTACAAATTTTGGTATTGTCAAACCCTTTTGGTTTGGGTTTGAGTGGGTCGTAAGGTCTAAGTGGTGGCAATGTGATGATGGAGGTCTCTAAAAGGTTAGCTAAAATTTTGGCATAAGACCCCACCAATGGATCACAATGTGAGGTAAGTGTGGGTGATTTTGGTAGGATAGGTGGTACATGAGGTGGAATCAGAGGTGGGGTATATTTGACCACTGTTTGGTAGGTAGTAATTTTTTAGGCTTGGGTTGTACTTTCTTGAGTAAAGGCGTAACATATGAACTAGTGATAGAAGGTGTTGTAGGTTTGACTACCTCTTTGGAGGGTAGTGGGTTTTTCAAATTTGGTTACACCTTCCTGGGTAAAGGTGTAGATGACGTGTGTGATATAGAAGGGAAAGAAGATGGCAGAAGAGAAAGGGTTAGCCAAGGTGATAATGGAGGTGCGGTGAAGGTTTTTGGAATAGGCGAGGTGGAAGGTATTGGTTGAAGAGTGGGGAACACCAAAGGTAGTGATGAGGCTCCTGGATGTGGTGCAGCTATATGTGGTAAAAAGGTTGCAGGTGACGACAAGGGTGTACGCTATGCAGGTAAATTAGGTGTAATAGAGGCTCGTGATGAGTAGATGGGCTACTGTATTTTTAGTTTACCTTAGGTAAGAGGTTATTTGGCCAAGGTTGATGGGTGACGTCCTAGGATGGATAAAAGTGGTGAAGGTGACAAAGGGGTAGTAGGGAAAAGTTTGTGTATGTGACCTAGGAGGTTAGGTCCTTCTCTTAGGTGGAGGGAATATTTTTTGTGTTGGTTTATGAGGATGTGGCCAAATCCAATTTGATAGGAGAATGGACTAGGCTTGATTTCAGCATGACACCCAATGTGGTAATGGTTTTGGATGTGGGGGAAGGTATGGGTGATGTCAAAGGTTTAGGTGTTGGCAAAATTTCAATTGTTGGTAAGGGTTTAGGTGTGGGCGAAGGTGATGAAGAAGAGGCCATTACTACTGGTACGGGTATGGCTAGTTTGTTTGTCTGAAACACCTTTGAATAAATCATGGAGGCATCAACAAATGACATTTGCATTTGGGTTTAAAAAGGTAGCCAAAGACATCCCCAAAGAATGGAATTATCAATATAATCTAAGCGGTCAGCCTGATGTAAAAATGGCATTGTTGTAGGAGGAGATGATGATGAATTAGTGGTAATCCCTATAAATAATGTCTGTGAGACAAGGAAATGGTTGGCTTTGGAATCTGTGGGTAAGAGAGCCGAGAGAAAATCAATTGGATCCTTGTAGGCTAATGGGTGATTGTCACCAATAGGTAGTGGCACTTCTAAAGGATCTCTGATGGGTAGGGGAGATGATGAGTGGGATGAGGTAGGTTCCTCTTTTGGTGGAGAGAAAGGTGAGGATGACTCTCCTGTGGGTAAGAGAGTTAACACCATGGTTTTTTCATTAGGTTGAGAGGTGTGTGGGGAAATGACATCGACCGATATTGCGGGATCCTTCGTGGGTGAAGGGGGAGATAAGGGATAATCCTCTTTGGGTAAAGTAGTAGATGAAATAGGCTCCTCTTTGGGTAAAAGAGCTTGTGCAAGAATTTCTTCGATAGGGGGATATGAGGAAATTGAGGAAGGGATGGTACGACTTCGAAAAAAACATGAACTTCACAGACATTACTGTCATTAGTTGAAGTTTTTCTAGTTTGGTTGGATGATGGGGTGTGATAAGGAAAAAAATTCTTAAAGATATGTAAGTTCTGATTAACCGATGTGTTTGGGTTGTCCAAGACAAGATCTCCATTATCTAATATTTCCTAGAAAATGTTTTTGAAGGTTATACAATTACCATCACTATGACCTTTAATGTGATGATAGTTGAAGTAATCATGTTCCTTGTACCATGCATACATAGAACGAGTGGGGTCAAAACTAGTATGGGGTTTGATGCATGGAAGAGAAATTTCTTTGGATTTTAGAAGTTTTTCAAAAACTGAAGAATAGGGCTCTCTTATGGGAGTGTACTTTCGTTGCTCCTGCTTGAACTGGAAAGCTTGAATGGTAGAAAGCTTGGAAGTAGGATTTGATTGATTGGATGGGTGAGATGGGATAGCTTTTAAAACTATCACATTAGCAGATCCTTTGGATTTGGAATAATTGTTTTGGGGTTTGGAAGAGGAAGAGGCACCTTTTGACTTGAATGCAGCGTTTTTGTTACACAATTGAATTTTTTTCTCTTCTTTGACACATATTTCAAGTTTTATAGCCATGGTGAACGCCTCGTCAAATGTGTGAAAGGTTTGAACTTGGAGAGTTGGTGAGATGTGTCTTAGACAAGCCCTAGTAAACAACTCTACAAGCTTGGTTTAAGGCTGTTGGAATGTGACCTAATTGATGAGGATTTGCCAACGAGCAACAAAATCTATGATCGATTCGTCTTTGTATTTTTGTGTTGAGTATAATTCAGTCATGGTGAAGTTCTTGACGATATTGATCGAAAAATGGTCCATGAATGATTGAGCCTCTTGGTTAAATGATTAAATGCAATGTTTAGGTAAACCACTATAACAATCCAATGTAGGTCCTGTCAAGGACATTGTGAATTTCCACAAGAGTAGATCGTTGTCATGAGTGATTAGATAACACCCATGTTTGAAAGACCGCACGTGTTGCTGTGGGTCTTGTTTGCTGTTGAATTTGGGAATTTCCCAATGCATAGGGTATGGACGCATGGGAATAGATGGATGAATGGGCTCATTATAGGTTTTTTGTATGTCAAAGAGTTGAGAGAGACAGAAACTGATGCTTCCAATGTCTGCATCTTTTCCATCATAATTTTAATAAGGTTGTTGGTAGGTTATGATGACTGGGAACCCCCTATAGTATAAGGGGGTAGATGATGAATGTATGATGAGGAAGATATCCCATTATATGGTGGTGCTAAGTACGAGAATTACAAGGGGGGAATAGATGCATGCAGGAAATATCTTGAATAGGTGATAAACGAGATAGGGGGTTATTGGTAATATGTGTAAGTAGGTGGGGTGGATGTAACGACTCTTGTAGTGATTGGAGTTCAGGACTGTGGGATGGAGAGAATGATGTTTTGGAATGGAGTATGGGTTCTCGACATCATGGGTGACTGTGATGCAATAGATATATACAAGTTAGCTAATGTAGACGGGGTTATGCTCAAGGTGGTTGATGAAGGAATGGTTGACACCATGGGAGCAACTTACATCAATGGTGTGAAATATGTTATAGGTGAAACAAATATAGATGATGTGGGGTCAAGTTGTGACACCACATGTGGTAAGGTAGAAGAAGGTAAAGCTCAGCTACTAGTAGTTGATGCAGAAGTGGGGGCGAGGGTAGGGGGAATGGACATAGGCATGTCATATACCGGTTGTCCTAATGAGTCCCGAGTAGATGAATGGGCTAAATAGTATTGTAAGGTAGAAAAATTTTGGTCAAGGAGTCTTGTGAACTCCTCATCACCAGTATTGATGATAATGGGATGAGTAGGATCTATAGGTAACATGATGGAATATGGTGATGGGAAAGGAGGGAGCGGCAGAAGGATAGCATGGAACATGAGTCAAAACCATGTGAGTTAGTGTAGACATGGTAATCTGATCTCTATAATTGACACAGAGGCATAGAGGAAATGGAGAAAATATGTTCTGGGAGATAAAAATGGTCATTGTTTTAATTAAAAATTAAAATAGAGGAACCAACGACGGTTGGGTGAACCAATGACGATTAGGGTGACTGATACCGGTTACTATGGAATAATCAAAAGTTTGATAAATGTGGTAATAATTGGTGAAACTAAAACAAAATCTAGATTTGACAGTGATTTCAAAGGTCCAGAGGGATGATGATGTATTTGAGAAACCCCAAAAATAATAGAAATGTGATGATTTTTATTTTTGGTAAAATGAAAAAAAAATAGGTAATCGAAAAAGGTCAGGTAAACTGATGATGGTCGTTGGATCGATGCTGATCACTTTGAAATTTGAAAAGATGGAGAAAGTTGACTTTAGTGACTTAGATAAGATAAAATACCAACTTAGAAACCTGAGTATGGTATTGATGGACCCTAACACACTTAAAAAATTTGGAATACACCAACTATAATTGGGGAGTGTGAAAGGAAGAAAGAAAAAAATGGAGAACATGACTGCACAACTCAAAACACAAATCAAGCAAAAGTTAACAAACACGAAATCCTATGGGTGAATTTTATGTTCGATCTTATGCTATTTAGGACTGACTTGTAACTAGAATAGAGTTTTTGGCTCGATAGAAGGTTCCCTATGAAAAGCCAAGATATAAGGATGGTTTTAGGTAAAGTTTTGGTGGGGGCATTCCTTTCTCTGATATAATGACTAGACAGAGAAACCAACTTGGTGCCTATTGTCAATCCTCTGATCGTGTGATCATTGATAGCTTCTCTTAGGTAGGATGATGTTTAAGAAGATGTGAAAATTATTTAAGTGGTTTGCTATAGAGAGTTTACAAAGTGAATTGTTATTGGATTAGTCAACCATCAATTGGGCATGAATTCCAGCATACAGGTCATCCTCAATTAATGTGAGCTACAATGCAATAAACCGGAATGAAACACAAATTTTTTAAGCCCAAATCCACAATTATGTTTGATGTAGCAAATGGAGAACATGAAGAGGGATGCTCTTTCACTAATGTAATGCAATAGAAAGAAACACACTTTCTTTTTAAAGCACCAAAAGCACGATTTCTTTTAGACAATAGAAAGAAGGAGAAGATTCCAGAGAAGAAAATTAATGTGAATAATTTTCAAAGGGAAATAAACACACAATTTTTACCTAGGAATGAAAAAATGCAAAAGAACCCCTGATGGGTCCCCCCAAGCATGCCAAAATGTTTCACCAAATTGTTGCAGATAATGAAAAAAATAAGGGTAAATAGACCAAAGAGGAATACCTTTTGTCACGTGGTTAAAGGTTGAGTGCACGAGTTTCTAATTTATAATCCAAGTTGATTGTGTGAGATTCCTTTTGGCTAGGAGGAACTACCTATAATGCAAAGCCAAGCCTCAAGATATAATTAATAGCAAAGGTTAGTGGATTTCCTAGCGTGAGCTAGATCCAGGAAGTGTGATACTTCCTTGATGGTTTTCAATCCATTGATATATAACTCAATATAAAATAACTAAACATGCACATAAAAGAATCTATTGCTAGTGTTCTAATTTAGGTATGTCAGATTACTATCTGTGTAAATCCAATTAAATGCTTAATAATTAAATTGGTAAAGGTCCCAGGTTGGATAGGTGGTCTGAGGGTCACAGACAGGGTCTGGGTAAGATCTTATGTTGTTTGGATTAATTTTGGATGATTAGGAAGCTTATTGGTTTAAATTAGTTTACCAGGATCATAGACCAACGCCGGTTAGGGTGAATATTTGATGGGACCGATGATGGTTCAGGATGACAAATATCAATTATTGTGGATAATGGCAGAATGTCAAAAGTGGGTGTCTAAGGCTCTCTCTATGTTTGCACAAAGAGTTGGGAATGTCTGAAGTGAGGTTGTAGGTGGGGTATTAGGTTTGGGTGAGGATTTTTGAGTTTTGGAGGCTGTTAGGGGAGGTTTAGTGAAATTTTATAGGAGACACAATAACGAACGTTAGTATCTTGACTGATGCAGGTGAAGAGGAGAAACCGATGATGGTTAAGTAACTCACGTTGATAAGGGATAGAAATGGTAGTAATTAAATAAACCTAGTTATGGAATTATTTGTGATTTCAAAGAAAATGGAGGGAGGATGTTTAGGTTCATACTAAAGTCAGGAAGACTCAGGGATTCCTAAAGATCAATTATGGGGAGCTAGAAGGATGTGTGTGGTAGGTTGGGTAGATTAGTAAAAGTTGGGATGGAAGAATGTAGGAAAGAACAAGATCTAATAACAAAAGATAAAGAACCTATTAATTTAAGTAGTATTGAATGATGCAAATCAAATACACTTACTTGTATTTGCATGTCTGGTTTGTGAAGGATGGAAGTAGTTGATCCATGAAGAGATTTTTGGTTAGTGTCGTGGTAATACTTCCCGGAGTGCTCCCATAAATGATAATGGATCTCGACGAGTATCAGGTGCTTGCTTGTGCTTGTGGTTGAAACGTATTCCATCATTTGGATGCTGAGAAGTCTCTAGTTCGTGCTTGAATGCAAGAGATATCTTCCAAAACTTAGAATGAACAACATTGGTAAAAGGTTACCAAATTGTATATAAGGTAACCGACGACGAGTTAGGCTGACCGACGTCGGTTGAGGATTAACCGACATATGTTAAGGTGAGAAATCCTATGTTTTCCCAAAATAGGCAAATCCTTGCTATTTTTGACATGCTCTGATTATCAGTCTGGGTCTCAAGTGAGGGTTAGCATTTATGTAAGTTAGAACATTGTTGGAAAAAGGAATAGGACTTTAATTTTAGGGTTAGACTGGAAAGTCCTAGTTGGTTAAGATAATTGGATACTCAGTCCTAGTTAATTAATAACTAAGGGGAATAAGTCCATGATGAGGTGCCACCTTCAAAGGTGATGTGGCTATGTGAGGTGTAAATTAATTTAATTAAAGTAATCTAAATTAATTAATAGTGTGAGGATGATCATCTAATTCATGATCGTTAGTAAACTTATGAATCTAAGTATTACTGTGTACTCCAGTAAGGGTTGCATGGTCATGTTGTAATAAGTTAGGTCCTTAATTTATAAAAGGATACCTAGAGATGGTGAGTATGAACCAAATTTGGTGTCAATGAGACCCTCTTCCCAAGATGTATTTTCACACATTTCCATGTTTATATTTCACCCACACCTGAGGCTTCATCATTTCCACTGGACCCTCCAAATCATTTTGTACCACATCATAGTAAGTTTCAGTGACTGATGATAAGAGCCATAGTCACAAATCAATTACACCAAGTATATGCTAGCCTAATACCATAACTATGGTTTAAGGATTGTAAATCATGTTGTATAAAGAGGTAACATTGGCTAAATAATGATCCACCACTTAATATTAAGGGGGAATGTTAGAACATTACCTATTAGTGTTATAGTTATATAAACTATAAGTGTTATAGATCTAACCCCCTGTATTAGACATAGCTTAGCATTTGAGAGTTATTTCTAACCTATAAATTTTAATAAACATGGGGAAATATGTTTTTATAAATCAATTATTAAAAAGCTACAGGGTGTTTCGTGAGAAGTCAATCACAATGACTAAATTATTTAAATTGACCCGTGTTTCTCTTGGTAAGGTGACCCATTAATTTAGATCAACATGTGTGGAATTCAGGTGGCCTTGGATTAATGTGGTAGACAAGGATGATGAGGATAAAATAACTAAGGATGAGCTTAATTGACTAAAGTTGAAATACCTATTTGTCCTTATAACCAAATATCACACATCCCATCTATAATACACCTCTGGTTCTATTCCTTTGGCTTTTCCATGATACATATTATGTCTCCCATCATGGATTTAGATTGGAAAAAAAGGAATAGTTTTAGGATGTTGGATTTATTTAACCTAATTCATATAGGCTATTTTATTTAATCAAAGCTCTTGTTGAGCTCAGACCTACAGTGAACTGTATGCTAAAAAATAATGTCATCTGGCAGATGAATGAACTCCTTACGGAGTGCGAGTGATAAATTAGAACTTGGGCTCATGGGAAATATGGAAGGAAATTCAAAGTGTCAGCTCTAATTTGATTCTAAAGGAGGGTGTAATTGATCATGTTCCAAAACCATTTCTGAATCTAAAGAAGCTATGGAACTCATAGTTGAGCCTAGTACAAGATCTGTGTCTCAAAATTGGAGTACAACAATGAGTTGAATTATGTCCCATGCTCCACAAGTAGCTATTATGGTAGCATTCTTGGATGTCAATATTTTCAAATTCCTAGAGTAAAAAATGTAAGTGATAATCATGGTCTTCCATTGGGATAATAAACACATTGATTAACCAAAAATGTGGAATATGGTGAATAGTTAATCTAATCTATGAACAACATGTAAACTATAGTAAATAAATGCAGTAAATAGAGTATAGTAAACAACCCAAGCAACTATGTAAGAATGGAAATGTTAACCCTAAAGTGCAAGAGAGAAGAGGAGAGTAACTCAACTGAATAACAGATGCTTGATGGACTATGTCACAGAGGTGACTGGAAAATCTTGAAGTAGGAATGAATGTGCAGAACCTTGAAAAGGATGGATCTGGATTATGTAGCTGGACTAGAGCACCTAAAGAGGGATTGGGGCACCTACGAGGCACTCTGGTCTGTAAATTGGGCACCTTGGTCTATGTAAAAGCTCTGAAACTGAATTTCATAGGTCTGGGAGGTGGTTCCAAACACTCTTTGTTGTGTCACGTATTGAATTCTCCATAGCTACTTCAATGTCGCTGATAATCCAAGATGATAGGAAAATACCTAGCAAGAGACCAAAAGAAGTATCAAAACCCTAAAAATAAATAATGCAAATGAATGGGTTGGACTGACCTCAGTTGCCACAAAACAGTGGGCTTACTAACTGAGCATTGCACTACATTTCAGACCCAAATGTAGTTCTAGTGAGTGTGTGCATAATGTTCCCTAGGTGCTCTTGTTCCAGTCACACTTTGTGAAGTAGCGAGCAATAACTAAATGTAGAAAATGTAATAGAATGTGTGCATGGAATAGAAATAGAATCCCTCCCCCTATGAAGTGTGATGCAGATGAACCTAGCCTTGTGCCTTGTGATGGAGCTATGTGGATGCAAGTGATCTCTAATGTAATAGATGGATGTAACTCTAGATGGATGATAGTAGTGAATAGATGCTTATGTCCCTCATTATGGTCTCATAAATTTATATTTATAGGGTTCTCTTGATCTAATTTTGTAATTAACCCTGAAATGGATGACCACCAAAAAGATAAGAATCTAAAACAGCTAGAAAGAGCCAAAAAATTGGTGGGAAAGTGCAAAAAAGATCGGGGCACCCTTGGTGGGACCAGGGGCACTCATGGGCACCCCAGTACATCCTAGGGCCCCAATCGAGGATAAAATAATGAAAATGACCAAAACAAACTGGCCATATAGGTGTAAAAGGTCAGTAATGGTGAAATAAAATAAAACAAGATGGCCAAAAGATGGGGGTTAATTAGTACTTTCTTCACTCAAAAACCTTCTAAATAGTAGTATGAGACTGAGGATAAATAATATCTAAAGTGCATGATTTTGTGTCTACATTTTCCCCCACTTTATGTTAGTGAGTGGAAATCTCGATAACATAAAGTAGATAGAGATGCGTACCTAATGTCTATGAATAGTGTAGAAGAAAACGTTCCCCAAAGGACTAGACAAAGCATGGAATGACAAAAATATGGAGGAGCGTGGAAACTAAAGATGAAAATGTGCAAAAAAGTGATGAGAGTGAACCTAGGGTGGAAATGCATGTTGATGCTGATGTGTATGAGTGTACCTCATGGTTAATATAGTGTGTTTTGTTGTGAAGTGTCATTGTTGTTGTTGTTTTTGTTGCCCCCATTTGACTACTTGTTTCTCATAAGGCCGGACCTGTAAGGAGAAAATGATCAAGTAGTCAAATATGTGTGTATGTATGTGTAAAAACACAATGTAAAAGATGCATGTAAAAGTATGTAAATGTAAAATATGTAAATGAAAAAGTGTAAATGGAACATGTGCACCTGATCCATGTCGAGAAAGAGAGTGTAGAAGGATATCCTATTGCTGCAATTTTTTTGGACGATCTTATGACTACCCTTGGTGAAGAAGTGTAGGGAGAAATTTGTATTATTCCTCCATCCTGTAACTAATTCCCTGAATGTGTGTGAAGATATCTCTGTACATCCTGGTTTTTTGGTGATTCAATGCCACTGGATAGAAGTAGTGTAGGGAGGCACACCCACTATAACCTCTGAGCCTTTAAATACTTCCCCAGAATGCTAAGGACACCATGTCCTATAAAATATGTTGTGTATGGAGTTCGTAGATTGGTCTGAACTCACTCGTTGTATATAAACCCATAATGAAAAGGGCGGAAAGTGAACTGAACTAGAACCAATGTAAATGCATTGTGTTAGTATGTAAAACCCCAAATGATGCCCCCCCTATTTGGGGGTGCATGTGATGTCACTGATAGGAGAATGTGACCCCAAAAGAGGACCAACCACATGTACTCTGAAACTCTACCCATGTAGGGGAAGGAAATGTGCTTGGTAGAAACCAAGGCATGCACAAAAAAGGATGGCTAGCCAAAGATAAGTGTTAGTACGAAAATATGCATATAGAAAGCAATGTGTAATCTACGCAAATAGTGTGTAAGCTACCAAGAAAAGTAATGTAAACATGCAAGAAGAAAAGTAAATCCACACAAAGTGGGTTGCAAACATGGGACATCACTCATGATGTCACAAGACACACAAGGCCATTATGGCTGTAAAAAACAAACAAGTGTGCACACCAAACATAGGGCAAGGCCCACATACAAGAACAAACAATAACGGACAATGTAACAAACAAATATGGAAGCAAATATCCCTGCATAAAAAATGTTGCACATGAAGCACTCGTTAGCATGTTAGAAAGATACTAGTATGTCAAAATCATGTATAAGAAAGTAATGTAAAGTGCTAAGTATGAAATGAAACAATAGCACCTAGAAGAGATGAATGTGGATGCCCCAGTGACCAGTGTAGGAAGGGTAGAAGGTGAGCATCCATGTTGTGTGTAAGAGACATGTATCCATGATCACAACTAGAAAAATATGTGAATGTGCATGTGTGGATGATATAGATAAATGACATACAAGTAAGCTAACTAGCATGTGTAATAAAGTGACCATGAACAAGAAAAAAGTAAGCAAGAGTAAAAGAAACCATAATATGCAGTATGTTGTGGATGGATGGAATGGAATGTAAAATGGGAGTGATAGGAGCCACATGTGCCCCCTGAGTGAATGGAAATGTATGCAGTGAGGTTCATTTAGTTTTCCCCCTTAGTAGTCAAGAATGAACCGTAAACAAGAGTGCGTCATCGGGAAATGGTTGAATCGTGTGTGTTGTGTCTAACTTGTTGCAATGAATGTGTATGTGTAGTGATGAGATATGTGACACCTAGAGAATGATGTGTGCATGAACCCTATAGCTGAAGCGTATATCACCAGATGAATGTATAAGTGATGAATCCTAAGTGTATATATTAGAAGTGATGATTTGATTTATCCCTAAGCATATATCACTATGAAGATAAATGGATGAGTGATGATTTATCCCTAAGCGTATATCACTACAAGATGAAAAGAGGGAGTGGTGATGTAACCTAAGGTGTATACCACTACAAAATGATAGAATAGGTGACAATTTATCCTAAAGCATATGTCACTAAGCTGGAATGTTGCATGATGAAAGGTAGAATAGTAAATGTGTGATGAGTGTAAGGTCCATTTGATTTGTAAACCCTCGACAGTTGAGTATGGATTGAGGAACTAAAGTGCATCATAGGGTAGTGAGTGCAACACATAGAAGATAATGTAGTATGTAATAATGATGAAAGACAACCATGTAAGGAGTATGAATGTGTAATGTTACATGTATGTATAAGATGTGTATGTATGGTGTAGAGTGTAAAAGTAATATGTATGATAGGAGTAGTATGGAATGTTAGATAAACTAGCAAGTATGTATGATGAAGACTAGTATGATGTAAGATGTGTAAATGTGCAATGCTAGACTATAAGTACACAAATGTCAAATAGACTAAATGTATAATATGGTGTATGTTGCGTGTAATGTGTGATGAAACACAATGTGTAATGTCCTATGGTATAGTGTGTGGGGTTCATGTGTAGTAAGCCCTCAACAATCAAGTGTGAACCAAAGCACAAGAGTGTGTCATTGGGAAATGACAATGCTAGAACATGTGAGGAAGATGCCTATATGAAAATTCAAAGATGATAGATGTTATAGTGAGTGGGGGAGGATTCATTATGTGTTAATCCCCCCAAATGTATGTGATAGAGAAGATGACTATGGGCCACTATCAAGAATATCATCGTTGTCATGATCAAAACCTACTAGAGAAGCATCATAAAAGTTGATAAGCTATAGAATGAGAAGGGTCATATAGGGACCCATTGCATGTGGAGTGTGTACACATTCATTGCATATTCTTCATCAGTAAAAGTGATCGGTGGAAAACCATGAGCATGCCAATGAGAGATGTTTGGAATATAAGCGGGAGAAGAATCATACATTAATAGAGATACGACCAAAAGGCATAGGAAATGTAAGTAAAGAGTGATGAGCATCAATTGTACCACTAATATAATCAAGACAGGATTATCCAAGTGTGAGTGGAGAGTCATGAGGGGTATGCACAACAAAGACCATTTCAAATGAAAGACACGCAAGCCATAATATGTCATAATGTGAAAATAGCCATGATAGAGATGTGGTGAATGAAGAGGTGGTAAAATATCATTGAGTGTTATGCCAAACCTAGCCAAACTATCGTGTGTACAAATAGTTTCTAAGCACATAGATTCACATGGGGATGTGTTGCCAAAAATTCTATTGATGAATAATGTGCATGTAAAAGGAGGCAGTGGAGTTGTAACCTGTGGAGGAGAAGATGAAATAGTGTCGACACTATTGAACAGAACCCAATATAATACCATAACATTAGTAGATGGAGGGGTCTTAAACCTATATTCACCTGGGCCATCGGCCACAAAGGTTTATTTGAAATAAGAATCATCTACACCAAGAGGAGTAAAATCAAGTTGTCTTAATGATTCATCTATAAGTTCAATAATTTCAAATTCATCATCAACAGAATCCTTAGAATCATCGGTGTGAACATCATCATGTTGTATAAATTATCAAGGATGTTGGTAGGTAGCATTGTAGGTGGAGTAGTAGAGGGTTCCACAACTGATGAGAAGGAACACTAGGAGGAACTGATACTATAGGTGAAATAATAATGGTAGTATAAGTAGAAATAACTAGAGCACTGACAGTGGTAGAAGAAGATTGTGAAGTGCTAGATTACCAATGTCATATGTGTCAAGACTACTATACGGAATACGTTGTGAAGAGGTATATGGGTATAACAGTAACAAGGTCTATGTGAATAGTATTTAAATGGCTTTGGATCTGTGGTGATAGTATGTTCATATCCATCATGCAAAAACCTTAACACATTGGTGAATAGTAGATGGAACTACTTGCATTGTGTGAATCCAAGGCCTACCTAACAAGATATTGAATTGAAAGGAGGCATCAATGACATAAAACTCAATGAGAACAAGTCTTAGGCCCAACTCGAATATGTAATGAGATAGTCCCTAAGCATGTGCGAGTGGTAGAATCATAGCCGCATATGAGAGTGGAATTCTTAGAAATGAGATTATCACTAATACCTAATTGCTTTAAGAGAGAATGAGCAAAAATATTAACAGTTGACCCATTATCAATGAGGACGTGTTTAATGCAAGTAGTACTAACAATGGTAGTAATGAGAAAAGGAGCACACATGATTGCTTTTAGAAAAAGGTGACATATCCTCATCAGTGAAAGATATAGCATGTGGTAAATTATGAAGGGATTGTATAAGATGTGAAAAGGCCACCGCAGAATTATCAATTTCAAAATGAATGGATCTAAAGGGTAGGATTTTAGCATGTTACAAAAATCCAATGGTGCATTACGCAAAATAAGTCATAAAGAGAGATCTTATCGGGCATATTTTTAAGTTGTTTAAATGATGTCATATCCCTTAGAAGTTTTGGGGGAGTTCTAGAGTAATGGGTGGAGGAATAGATGCGGGTGGAGCCGTAGGTGGATTAGGACAAGTACAAAGAGTAGTAACTATATTAATATATGGATCAGCCCTAGGTGTGACAAAGTGAGGAGGATGTTGGGTATACGCGTGCATGAAATCAGTAGACAATAGTAACTATTCTTGAGACCTTAGTTGGTACAAAGGTAGGATAAGAAGATTGGAGCCATAACTTGATAAGGAGATGACATGGTCAAAAGGAAGTGTTGAAAACATTGGTTCACCAAAATGATTAACTAAAAATGTTATAATGATGTGGGTAATAGTTAATCTAAGCTATGAACAATTGTAAATAAAGTAAATAGATGCAGTCAAAGAAGTATGTAAATGACTCAAACAACTATGTAAAAATAAATTAGCTAACCCTAATGTGCAAGAGAGAAGAAGAAAGAACTTAACTGAATAATAAGATGCTCATGGGACTGTGTCACAGAAGTGACTAGAAAATATGGAAAAGTAAGGAACAAATTTGCAGAAGCTCTAAAAAGGATGGATCTGGAATATCTAGCTAGGCTAGAGAACTTGGAGAGGGACTGGGGAACCTACGGGTGCTCTAGTCTATAAACTGGGCACCCTGGTCTGTGCAAAATTTGTGATACTGATCTTCACAAGTTTGGTAGATGTTCTCAAACCCTTGCTATCTGTTGCATTAACTTCACTCTACATATCCAGATGTCATTGATATTCCAAGATGATGAAAAGACCTGCAAGAATACCTAAGGAGTATCAAAACCCTAAAAAAAAAGAATGTAAATGAATGGGTCGGACTGACCTCAACTGCCACAATAGTGGGATTACTAACTAAGCATTGCACTACATTTCAAACCCAAATGTAGATTTGAGTGTGTGTGAGTGTGTGCATAATGTGCCCTAGGTTCTCTTATGTCAGTTCACACTTTGTGATGTAGCGAACAATAGCTAGATGTAGAAAATGTAATAGAATGTGTGCATGTGAATAGAATAAATCCATCCCCTATGTTGTGTGTGATGGAGATGACCTAGCCTTGTGCCTTATGATGGAGCTATGTGGATGCAAGTGATCTCCAATGCAATAGATGGATGCAACTCTAGATGGATTGATAGTAGTGATATGATGCTTATGTCCCTCACTATAGTCTCATAGGTTTATATTTATAGGGTTTTCTTTATCTAATTTTTTAATTAACCCTGAAATGGATGACCACCAAAAAGATAAAGACCTCAAATGGATAAAAAGAGCTCGAAAAGTGACGGAAAAGTTCAATAACGATCAAGGTTCCCATGGTGGGACCAGGGTACCCATGGGCACCTCTAGTACTAGCATGAGCACCCAAGTCGAGGCTAAAATAATACAAATTGATGAAATTTGACTGGGCATGTAGGTGTAAAAGGCCGGGAATGATGAAATAAAATAAGATAAGATGACAAAAAGATAGGGGTTAATTAGTAATTTCTTCACTCAAAAACCCTCTAAATAGTACTATGAGACCGGGACTAAATAATGTCTAAAGTGCATAATTTTGTGTCTACATCTTCCAATTGATCACATTATTGCTCATTTTAAGAGTTTGGTAAATCATGATTATGATATAACAGATTCTTTTAGTGTTGAATTTATTTACAGTTTTGTATCTTACCAAAACTTCTTGAGTCATCTCAAGAAGGTGATTAACAAGACTAAAAGATTTCCATCTAAAGTAGCTAGAGAAACTAATTCAGTGGAAATTATGAACCGCTATGTATTTGTACTTGATGATGAAGAGGTTAAAGGAATTATCAAATTTTTTCTTTATTTTAGGCATAGAAGAAGGAAAGGAAGAAGAAAAGAAGGAAGAATCAAATCAAGAAATGGGTGGTGCCAGTCCTAGCTAGGCCGACAACCATTGTTGAGCAACCTCTAAGCTACAGAACTTCTGGAAGTTGCAGGGTTTACTTGGTCAAACATGTGCAACTATTTTTTTCTATTTTCAAGGGAGGATGTTCCCTAAATATAAATGCATTCTATTTTTAGTAAAAATTAGTTAGGGGGTAGAGCTATAATTGCTCAACCCTCTTAGCCTATAAATAACAAAATGCATTGTGTTTTTTAAAAAACCTTTAGATCGCATTTGTGAAGGGATCTATAATTTGGAGGAGTCTTCAAACAATATTTAAGCCTTTGTTACATTCAAAATAATATTTTTCCTTTGAATATTTTATGTATTGTGCATTTTGATCATTCAATTAATAGTTATGAATGATTTAATTCATTGTATGTGTAAATTATATTGCCTTGATATCGATTATATTTTTCAATTAATCTATAACTTATGCCCTGTAATTTTTCCTATTTCATTTGTGGAAATTATTGAATCCCTTATGTTACTAAAATTTTCTACTCCGTTAGTATATTGATTGAGAAATATTATTAGGAGATGTGCATGTGACATACTATTCTACAATATTACTTTGTGTATATGAAGTAGATATTTTTGTTCCATAAATCTTTGGTGCATCAATGCTTTTATATATTTCAGTTATCTAACGCTTTTATATATTTCAGTTATCTTTCTATCCCTTTACCCCAAGAAACAGATAGTTTAGTTTTATTTCAAGTATTATAGCCTTACATCTTGATCTTAAATTGAATGCACCAAGTTTAGAAGGAATCTAGCATTTTCCAGAGGTTCATCCCCAGGAGCCAAGGTCCCACACCTTGGTGATGTTCCCATGTTGCACTGGATTTCTTGATGATTCAACGGGTGCAAGATCTAAGTGATAATAGGTACATAGGTTGATTTAGATTTGAGAGGCACAAGAATCCTAGATTCCATGACTGGTCTATAGATACCAGAAATGGTAGGCTGAGGTAATGGCTTACATGGTGAAATTCCTTTCATAGTAACAACTTGTTTATTGTGAATGAACTTGAGACACAAATGATTCATGGAAGGGATGGATTGGATGACACAGAGCTAAGAGAGACATAATAGTATGTCATAGTCTTGTATTAAAGATGCAATGTCAAATGGTACAAGCATGGTAAGGGGCCCAACTATAATGGGAAGATTGACATAGAAAAAAAAAATTAGGGACTAGAAATGTGACATTGGAAAGTGGACATTTGATAGTTAGGAGGAGTGTAATGGAGCATATGTTAATATGAGCTAATGGATATATCATAGTATTATTGATGGTATATGAAATAATAGAAGCATTAATATGAAAGGAATTAGAAGAGAATGTAGCATGATAATCATGATCCAAGAATGTAATGACTGATGATGGTTCATCAACAATAGCAAAAAGGAACATCGCAATATGTATGGTTGGCAGAAGAATCGGTGGCTTGCTTTTCATGCTTGGGAAAAAGGTAATTAAATATTTTTAGCTTTTTATCATCATTGACTAGCTTAGCAGTGAATTTCTTGGGGAGCTTGATTACATTATTATCAATGAGATCTTGAATAAAATGTTTGATTTTAAAGAAGTGATGAGTAGAGTGCCCAACGCATTGGTGATAGTAACATTGTGCATTTTCCTCATAGTTACGACCATGAGGAAGAGAGGGATCAAGATTGAGTGGCGGTAGAAGGGTAATAACATGGCTATCGATAAGTTGTGGCAATATAAATGGAGGTTCATAGGGTAATTTGGTAAAAGTATGCTTTGGAGGTTGTAATGGAAGATTTTTAGGTGTAGAAACAACAATTAAAATGGCCTTTTATTTAGTGGTTTTAGGATATGGTTTGAAATTATATTTATCTTGAAACCAATTAAAGGATGAAGATGAAGCATTTTCATAGTATTTCAATTTTACCATAGATAAGAGTCTACCTTCGCGTGTTTTGAGTGCATGACATGATTGATCAAAGGAGGGAGATATCTCAAAGATAACATTCTCTTGTAGTGGGGGTATGAGACTTTAAATAAAAATATCTTGCAATTCAAAATTAGTGAGAACATTAGCCATCTTAGCTAGGTTGCTCTTATAATGTAAAACACACTCAGCTAGACGCTCATTAGATCCTTGTTTGATTTGAGAAAGTTGTGCATAAGATATCTTGGTGTTGATATTGATGTAAAAATGAGAAAGGAAATCATCATATAAGTGTGTGAATGAAGTTACCAAGTGAATAAGTAGATTATAGAACCAAGACATGACATAATCTTGCAAACTTCTAGGGAATAACTTAGCTAGTAATGTATGATAATTTACATAGTCAAGATATGCTACATCAAAAGATCGAAGATGCTCTTGAGGGTCACCATGACCACTGAAGGTGGGAAAATTTGGTATAATGAAGTTGGGAGGGAGTGGGTAAGAAATATGGCAGGTGTAAAAGGGGTGTGGAGTAATAATAAGGAATTACGATATGGAGAGGAACGTGAAGTACCTTATTGTAGTTGACAAATTTTGATTTAGAGATCCTGATACAAAGAATCTAGATCATGTGTTCCTAAAGAGGGACCGGGTTTTGTATGGGAAGTGTTAGGAGGAGGGTGAGGAGTGGTAGTGAAATCTATGGAAATTGTAATAGTAGAGGGGGGTATGTAGACCATGAAGGCTAAGGAGAAACCCACAAGAGGGTCAGATGCAACATCTCAAGCATGTTTTTCAGTGAGTAAAATAGTTAAGACATGTGGAATTTGTGAAGGTTGATCATGTACGGCAGAACAAAAATTAGTAAGTTCATCTAATTGCTCTTGATCAACGCTGGTATCCTCATCTTATGATTTTTCACTATTATAAGTTTCAATATTGTCAAGTGGAACTTTGGTGGAATGAAGAAAAGGATTAGAATATTCATTCATGGATTTAAAGGAACTACAGATAGATGGAGGTAAAGAGCACCCCTCATATTTTTACACAATAAACACACCAATCATTCTTCTTTATTGATTTCTTCGTTCATCAAGATTTAACAATATAATACTAATATATAGGCAATGATCTCCTATAATTTAAGAGTAAAGCCATAACAATAGACAACTATGAAATCCCTCGAATCTCTCCAACAAACTCCTCTATGTGAGTTGTTACAAATAGCCTCACATACACACCCAATGATATAACAATATAATGTTCACACTAACAAACAATATTTTCCTAACATTTCCCCCCTTTGTGCGAACATGGGGAAAACGTCCATGCTACACTGCACCTAATTTTGCGATCATGTTATTTTCCTTTGGATGATCACAAACTAAAATTTAGTTTTCCATCGGTTAACCAAAAACTGAAAGTGAGGTGGTTTTCCAGTGGTTTACCACAAACCACAAAGGGTTGAAGGTTTTCAATTGGTTTAACTACAACCATATCGCAATGTGTCAGTGCATCCTTCATCTCTCATCATAGTTTTTTTAGGAGATTATATATTGAAATCCATCATAGTGCAAACATATCATTTCACACATACAAACTGAAGCATTGTGTCATTCCTCCCACCCCCCCCCCCCCCCCCCCCCCCCCCCCCACAATGTGAAGTTTCCATAACACATTATTTAGAAAACACCACACTGAAATCAAATGAAATAAACACACACTCACACACATCACCAAATCAGTATGCACGACCTCATCAGTGGTGACTGATGAGAGGAAACTTTTTTTCCTCCATCCTCCAACCTCCAATAAAATATTTCTTAGTATAAGAAGTGGGTAAGTGCACCAAGTTGGGGGACAATTAAGTGGACATCAAATCCTGAATTTTACATTAAAAACAACAAAACATCAAATTTAGTCTTCAGTGGACTTAAACCATGCCGAAAAGTAAAAACTATGTCATAAAAATGGTACTATTGCATAGGGGAGACTATTAGCTTTGTAGAAATACTGATTTTAAAGTGAATAGAAGAGGATAAATATCATTTTATAATTTTTTACTAATAGTGGGTCTTTAAGACACTTTTTCCTGTGAATGTTTATGTCTACGTTTAAGATTGCAAAATTTGTTTCACTTATCAGAATGTGATAAAACTTATACCATCCCAACCGTGGTGAAATTATATACATGTTCAAAAAAAATTTATTTGATTCCAATATTTTTTGATGAAGTTATGGCGGGCAAACGGAAAGTGCTATGTTTTCTTTATGTTTTCATACCACTTTCACGGAAAAAATCATAAAAAATAAAATATAACTCAAAAAAATACAAAATAAAATCCATCCCAAGATAGATAGTGGCATATAACTTCTCACCAAAGGTATCCACATTCCTCTGGTTCAGGTTCCTCTTTTCAAAAATTTGTATTTTAGAAACTAGATGATTCTTCATCTGCTGCTATATTGTTATTTCATTGCCAATTTTTCCACTTAGCACATCAGGTTCCTCTTTTCTTGATGAGCATTGCCAATTTTTCCACTTAGCACTTTGTAGAATGAAGAAGTATGCCCCTTATTCTTACAATAGTAGAATTCAACTTCTGCTTCATTTTTGGAAAACTTCTTATGCTTATTTCTACTATATAGATATTTTTCTTCATTTGTGTCTTATTTGGTTCTCTTTTCTTCAGCTAGGAGAGATGAAATCATGTCCTCTAGAGTTTTATAACACATTTGACTAAGTGTTAAAACTACATTACTATACTTGGGAGAAAAACTATTCAGTAATATGGATTTTGCATCTTCATCATCAACAAGAGCACTAAATTTTGCTAATTTTCTAGTGAGAGATATGAAATCACTAATATGACTAGACATGGTGACTCCATCATTCATTTTGAATCTAAACAACTGAAGTTTTAAAGAAAACTTTGCTTTTACAACTTTTGCACCAAATAATTTACTTAGATTGTTCCACATTTACTTTAATGATTTCTCAAGACCAACATAATGCAATTCAGTATCTGAAAGAGCTAAGCCAAGAATGGCTTCAGCTTTATCATCCCTTGTTTCCCATGCTACTTCTTTAGCTGGATCCGATGGTTTTTTTTCTTGCCCATTTACAATCCTCCACAAATTTGTGTTTATAAGTTGCATCTAAATTTTCACTTTCCATGTGTGAAAATTGACACCATTGAACTTATCAAGTGGTGCTATAGATGTTTCCATTATCAAAGTGGATAGAAAATATCAAAAAATTACAAAAGAAAGAAGACTCACTAAATGCTTATTACTTGTTATTATATTGGAAGCCACATGATTTTTTGAACCAACATTGAAACTGGTAAGTGGTGCTTGATGGAAATCAGAAATTGAGGTCCTCAAATGCACACTCAACCTGAGAAAAGTGGATCATAAGCCATAAGAGCTCGACGTGTTTGTAGGATTCCACAAAGGCCTGAGACTATTTTCAAAAATCAATTCTAAATAATGTCAATAAAAACATTGATCTAACTGTAATGCATAGTGTGATCAAAGTCACATGCAATAGAATATGAACAGTGATAGTAACCTCCACACGTAAGGATATGTATGTAATGGTGAGGTGCAGATGGACAACAAAAAGTGATGGATACCAAAGTAATGCAAAGGCATCAGTGTAAACACAATAAAAAAATAATATAATACAACAAAAATGGTGCAAGTGGGCATAATGGTGCAGGTTGAAACACCAAATAAAACATTAATCAAATAAATAATTGAATTATTTATTGAATATTGCATTGATAGATGTGTCAGGGACTCTGAAATTTTTTGTTTCTTACATATCTGTAAAACTAGATAAAAAATGAATGCCAAGTGGATCGATAATTGATTTGACGTATGGCAAAAGGAGGAAACAAACACAAATGTCTCGCTTGCAGTTTGTCTAACATCAAGTATTCTCTGAAATGGAATCCAAATCCATGTCTTTCATCCTAAATCAATACATGTCGGACTCTCATAATATAAAGGCACAAGAATAATAATGCTTTGATGCCAAATAAAGAGCACCCCTCATATTTCTGCACAGTAAACACAACTATCATTCTTCTTTATTGATTTCTTCGTTCATCATATTTAATAATATAATACTAATATATAGGCAATGATCTCCTATAATTTAAGAGTCAAGCCATAACAACAGACAACCATGAAATCCCTTGAATATCTCCAAAAAATCCTCTATGTGAGTTGTTACAAACAAGATCACATAGTAACAAATAATATTTTCCTAGCAAGAGGAAGCTCAAGATGTTTAAAAGAACCAAAATGACCACTAAGGGTGATGGGCATAAAAATGAAAACTTAAGAGAAAAGGAGGATTTGAGCGATTGGTTCAACAAATGATTTAATTTAATTTGAATTAAATCCTTATTTTAGAGTAACTATTGTAATATGTGATATACAAGTGATGATGTACATTAAAGGCACAAACAAACAAGCATGTAAAATGTAAAACCCTAAGCAAAAGAGGGAGATAGGAAGGCTTAGCTAATTTATGAGAAAATAAGAAGTGATCTGGGTACGTAAAATAATGAAGCATGTTGTAAACAACCTCATTAATACTCACTGGAAATTATGGAACTCGAAAATAATGTAGGACATGGGCACCCACAGGAGGGCAGAGGCGTATGGGCGCTAGTGATTGGATCCGGGTGTTGATGGCCATGCAAATGATCATGAAATGATTTATTTTGTGTCACAAGGGTTTCTGTATTGATTTTTGTGTGTCACTTGATATTCTCTCTTTGATCACCCAAGGTACTTGTAACTTGCAAAACAAAATATGTACATACACATGTCCACAAACCACATAAAATCTAATAAAAAATATGTGGAATGTGGATTCAAACAAACCCTGACAGTCACTCGAGGAGTGAAATTACTACCGAGCACTGCACAACATCTCATACCCCATGTATTTCTTTTGTGTGTGTGTGTGTAGAAATGATGTCCTAGGATGCTCTTTTGCAAGTTGCACAAATGATAGCGGGCTAGATTTAGAATGTAGAAAATGTATAGTATGTGTGGATTGGTTATAATAGACTTCCTCTTCTATGCAATTTATGTATAAGTGATGTAATCCTTGTCCCTTGTATGAGTGCTATATGGATTCCTTTGAATCCTCTTGTGCCTTTGGATGCAAGCTTAGGTGGTAATAGTAATGTTTAGTGCTTGGTCTTTATTTTTTAGAAGTAACTAAATATATATATATGATTCCCTTATTTAAATTTCGTAAATGAAAACTATAAGGCCAACCCATAAGTGAAAAAGATGCCCAAAATATAAAAGAGACCAAAAAAGAGTGAGTAAAGGTAAGAAAGGGTCAAGAGCACCCAATATGGATAGAAGCACATGGGCGTTGGTTTCCTAATTGGGTGCTAGTGTCTGAGGCCATAAAAGATAAACCATTTAGGTTTCATCAGAGTTATAGGGTGTGTGAGACCAAAGAGAAAGAAAGAAACAAAAAAGAGAGAAATATAGTTGTCAACCACTAGTTTTCTTGCTTAGGAGTCATGTATATGTTAGTATGCTTTAGGACCTAGAAATGTACCCAAGTGTGTGAGGCCCCCAGGTAATCAACTCTCTCTTAAATATCTTTTTACTGTCAAATCCAAGGTGTGTAGATTAATTAACCATTATAATATTTACCAAAAAATAGATGAAATCATAAATAAATGCATAACATAATAAATAACACTTAAACACAATAATTAACATGGAAAATACCCGAGGGGGAAAAACCACAGAGAAAAGAATATCCATTATGTGAGAAACTTTTACAATCCAAAATTATCTCTCTCCTCACTTCTCTCCTTGTCTAATTCACCTCATATGAATTAACCAAATATGACCCGTGACCATATTTAAATGACCCCAAGGGTTATGAACAAATTAAGTGATGGGGTGTGTACCTCGGTTTAAATTAATAAATTATTAAATAAATAATAAAACATAATCTCAAGTTTATATTAAATAATTAAGAATATAAAATATATTCTAAATTATTTAATTATAAACTAAACATTATAAGCACTTAATATTATGTTCTAACATTCCCCCTTAATATTAAGTGGGGAACCATATGCCAACATTACTTGTTTGTACAAAAGGATTTACAAATCCATAAACCATTAGTGAAGGTTTAGGATAACATATCACTTTTGAAGGATTCATAACAGCTTCATCATGCTCAACTTACCTTTTGGTACAAAAGGATTTAGAATCCATAAATAAAAAGTTATGATTTAGGCTAAGCATGATTTGTGAGACAACATCTCACGGTTTCTCGTGGAAAATTATCAAACAACATCTTTAGGATCCTTTTATAACACAAGGACCTCCATTATAAATAGATGCAACACACTAGACTGTAAAATGTAAACTATAAACTGTAAACTTAGAGTTATATGTTTACAATGATCATAAAGATATTTTTACAATGCTTTACAGTGGAGCAGAAGTATAGAGGAGAAGGATATATCAATCGGCCACCCATTAGGAGGTGAAATTTCCATGCACACTCCCCTCAATGGAAAATCTCAAAGGCCAAGCATTGTATGAAACTTTCAAAACTTTATAGCACATAATGTCTTCGTAAACATGTCTACAACTTGATCTTCAGTCATGTAGTACTGGAGATCTATCTCACTGTAAAGGAACTTCTCTCAGATAAAGTGCATATGTATCTCTATATGCTTTTTCCTTTGATTCTGAACTGGATTCTTAGCAAGAGAAATGAAATTTTGGCTATCACATAGAAGAGGAGTACTTCCTTTAGCTTCCATGTGTATCTCTTCCAACAACCTCTTTAGCCACATGGCTTCTTTCATTGCTTCTATTACACTTCTATACTATGACTCAGTAGAATAAATGGAGACTGTTGGTTTCTTTTTACTACTCCAAGTAATGGCACCTACACCAAACTTGAACACATATCTAGTTGTAGACTTGTTATCTATCAAATCACCAGCATGGTCAACACCACAATCTCCATATAAATATACATTGTTAGAAGAAGTATAATGTAAACCAAAACTAATTGTACCTTTAATATAATGCAATATTCTTTTGGCTAACTTCTTGTGATCTTGATATGACTCCTACATAAATCTGGAAGTAATCCCTACTATATAAGCAAAGTCATGTGTAGTAATAGTTAGATAAATTAAACTACCTATAATTTTCCTATAAAAAGTAGGATTAGCTTTTTCACTTGTAGGTTTAGAATCAAGTTTACATCAAAATTCTATAGGAATAGTTACAGGTTTACAATTATTCATATTAAACCTTTTAATCATATTAGTAACGTATTGTGATTGAGATACAACAATAGAATTTTTATCCTAATTATAGCCATGCCTAAGAAATGATGCAATAATCCTAAATCAATCATTTCAAAGCGTTGCTTTAATTTAGCTTTAAATTTCATAATTTAACTGTTAGAGTTACTAGTAATAAGTAAATCGTCAACATATAATAGAATGAGAATGATCTATTTTTTTTCAATTTTAACAAATAAATCATTATCAGAATAACAGTTAGAAAATCCAACTTCATTGAAAAAATTGTTAATCTTTGAATACCAAGCTCTAGGAGCTTGTTTTAAACCATATAAAGATTTTCTCAATTTACCAATATACATTCCTTTACCTCGTTCTTCAAAGCCTTTAGGTTCGGTCATATAGATTTCCTCTTTTACGTCACCATTCAGAAAAACATTCTTAACATCCATCTGATGGATTTCCCAACCATATTGAGCATCTAAGGCAATAAAAATCCTTACTGTGATCATTTTTACAACTAGTGCAAAGGTTTAAACATAGTCAATACCGATTTTTTGAGTAAACCCTAGAGATACTAAGTTAAATTTGAATTTCTAACAATACCATCAAATTTATATTTAATATTTTATAGCCATCTAGATCCGACTATACTTCATTTTTTAGGAGGAGGGACTAAATCCTAAGTTTGACTTTTAATTAAGGTAGTGTATTTAGATTTCATTGCATCTACCCCCTAAATATCTAGAATGAAACTCAACTCTATGGTACCCCATATATATATCTCGTAGCATCTTTCGTCAAAAGAAGCTTCTTCGAAATATTAGGGTTCAGGTTCATACATCATCATGAAAGCATGATATGTATGTTGAATTATAGTCATTTTCTGAAGGATTTCAAGATTAAGTCTTGAATAATAGACTTCGCCCATCTAGGTCTTTTAGTTATAGAGGAAACAAGAACTAACTCTTTTTTAACTATAGGTTCATTACTAATTTCATCATCACATACATTATTTTCATTGTTATTATTCTTTTCAATTTCATTAGAATCATCATGAATAATAGAAACAAAAGATGAAGAAGATAAACAAAATGTTTTTTCTAATACTTTTACATTCTTGTTTTCTATAATTTCTCTTTTTAAAAGATCGTAGATCCTACGATATTTAGTTTTACCTCTGTAACCTACAAATATACAGGGGTAGGAGGTTTGATCAAGCTTCTTCCATTTTGATTTCAGAATGAATAGAGAAGCAGGGCTACCAAAGGTTCTCAAATGAGACACACTTGGTTTTTGAATTGACCACTTATCTAGAGGAGTGGAGTTAACTAAAGATTTAGTGAATGCTCTTTTCAAAATATGAACAACAATGTTCATTGCTTCAACCCAAAGAAATTTAGGGACTTGTGATCAATACAACATACTTCTAGCCATTTCCAGAATGGTGAAGTTTTTAACTTTCCACAATCCCATTCTGTTGAGGAGAATAGGGAGTGTTCAGTTCTCTTTAAATACCACATTCAACACAAAATGATTCAAATGCCTTACTAACATATTCTCCCCCATTATCAGTCCTAAGCCTCTTAATTTTATAATTAGAATTGTTTTCAACTAAAGCTTTAAATTCCTTAAAATTTGACAAGACATCAAATAAAATAGTACCAAATCATATGATAAAAATCATCAATAAATGTGACAACATATAGAGAACCATTAAGGGATGGAATTTATATGGGTCCTCGAACATCGCTATGAACAAGTTCCAAAGGTTCCATAGAATTTGCATCATGATGACTGTGGAAGGGGTTAGCATATTTCTTACCAGACACTAGGTTTAGTCAAGACATGTCATACATTCTCCTTTAGTTGACATGACCTAGTCTCTCATGCCACAATTTCATGTCATTTTTTGAGATGTCAAACAGGAAGTAGAGGGAAACCCATTAAACACATAAAGACCATCTCTTTGTATTCCTTCAACTATAGTAACATCATGTTCATTTTTAATAAACCATTTATATTTTAACAAAGTTACACTATAGCTATTTTGAGTCAATTGAGAACAAGAAAGCAAATTCATTTTAACTTTAGGAACTAACAAAACATTGTTAATAAAACCATTTGATAATTTTGCTTTACCTTGTCCCTGAATGTCGAGAATGGAATAATCACCCAAATAGATATGATCATTACACTCTCTAACATCAGATAGGATATCATATCTGAAGGTCATGTTCCTAGAGGCACCATTGTCCAATATCCACTCATTTTCCTTTGCAGTGAAAAAGGAAGCATGTAAAGCAATTACATTAGATTTTTGACTATTTTTCTTATTCTTGTTTTGGTTTTGATTTTGATATGATTTGTTTCCCTTTTGGTTTTTGAAATTTGACTTGTTTCTTAATTTACATTCTTATTTCTTATGGAAAATTTTTCCACAACAATGAAATTTTCCATCAAAATTAACTCTTAAGCTTCCCAGTTTCTTGTCTTTACTAGGAGGTTTGAAAGTTGATTTTTGATTCTTATTGAACCTAGAAGGTTTACTTTTTTATTTTTTAGTGAGAAGTGCCTGAGTGGCATTCTCTTTTGAATCAAATTTTGTCATAACTTACTCTTCTTGAATCAAGATAACACTAAGGTTTTGCAAATTAGGGATGTTTTGTTCAGTTTGATAATTAGAATTCAATATTGAAATGAAATTTCTAAACTTTTCATGAATGTTTAACTAAATAATAAAGTAAAGTAATTTGTCTTGAATTAAGTTACAATTATATCCATCCAACTGAGACTTAATATTTTTAATTTTATCCAAATAATTAACTACTTTTTCATCTCCCTTCATGGGAGTTCTCATTAGTTCTAGAATCAATTTAATAATTTTTGATAATTGTGTACCTTTGTGTATCGATTCCAGTTGCGTCCAAGCCTCACTTGAACTTTCTTTATTTTTGATATAAAGGAGAAAATCATCTTGCACACTCCACAAATCATGGACATAGATTTCTACACCTTTTTTTGATATACAGTGATGTTATCCACAGTTGCTTTTCTGCCAGTAGGAGCCTTCTATGTTCTTTTCACAACCGTCCAGAGCTTGTGAGCTATGAATTTGGCCATCAATTTTATTTTCTAGATGTTGTAATTAATTTCATTTAACATCTGAGATTTATCAATAGTAAAGCGGTTAGACCCCATTTTCACGTAAATAATTTTTGAATAATTATAAACAACGAAGATTAATAGAAATCAAGGTTCAAAAAATTCCCCTTTCGTTGTTCAATCCACACAGTCAAATTTCAATTAATTCACGTTAAAATAAAGGGACCTGTCAAATAATTAATCTAAATATATAATATATTAGTTTGATAATAACAGTAATTTATCGAAATGTGAGTGATTGTTTTTTAGTTTTTCATATAAAAGACGAGGACGATGACTTAGTTGTCGTAGCCTAGAAATACATCATTTCAAATGAAAATCAATTCATCTAATTAAAATAATTTTCTCATTTAAAATAATAAAAGAATAAATTCATTTAGTTCAAATATAAAAGAGAAAGTATGGAAAATTTTCATATACGAAAAAATGGAATTAATAATAATAAAATTGAGGGAAAAATTTGGGGGAGCAATACTCCATATAGAGGGGTTATTGTAGACACAAATATTACACATTAGACAATATTTAGCTCGGTCTTGTGATACTATTTACAAGGTTCTCAAGTGTACAAAGTACCAATTAATCCCACCTTTTTGCTATCTTTGTTTTATATTTTTCTTCTTTTTTCCCACGTATTTCCTGATACTTATCACCCCATATTCTAACTTCCCTAAGATTCTAGCCCTAATTTTGGGTGCCCCACCTTGTACTGGGGAACCCCGGTCCCACTATGGGTGCCCCAATATATGCCTAGCCTCTTTCACTCTTTTTTGGGTCACTTAGACTAGTCGTTGGTCATCTTTATCTTTTCCTCACTCAGCATTGTCGGGATTAATTAAAAAATTAAACTTGAGAGCCCTATAAATATAAATCTTATAAGACCATAATAAGGGTCTTAGGTAATTGCATCCTATCACTACTATCACTCCATCTAGGGCTGCATCGATTGCACCATATTGCATCTACATAGCACCATACATTCAAGCTAGGAAAATTTGCATCACACACATTCTTAGAGGAGGAGGGATTCTATTAATTCTATTCTACTATCTACATCTTCTATAGCTATCATAGCTCATTATTTCACAAAGTGCAACTGGAAAAAGAAAACCTAGGGCACGGCATACACACACTCACCAGAACTACATCAGGGTCTGTAATGTAGTGTAATGCTAAATGATAAGTCCACTGATTTCATGGCTGAGGTCATTATGACCCCTTCTTCTTCATGTGCAAGGCATCATAAAAATCATCCAGTGAATCCAGGGTGACAGACAAAATATTTAGAGATAATTAGCGACCATACCAAATTAGAGTTTTGAGCATTTATACTATCCCGAGCACCCAGACTGCAGACCAAGGCACCCCGGGGCACCCCAGTACATTCCCAGGCACATGTGTCACTTCAAACAACCCAAATCTACCCTCTGCAGGGCCCTTGAGTGTTCATCTGCATTGCCGAGTTCCAGTTCTAGATCTACGACAACCTGCGACAATCACCATCAATCAACTGAGTCATTTCTTTACTCCCTTCTTGCATTCTAGGGTTTTACTTCCATTAGATAAAAGCATGCAATTGATTTACATCGCTTTAGCATATTATTTTTATTTATTTATTACTGTTTAGCCTCTTTATTACAACATTTTAGTCCTCCTATTTAGATTAACATTAATATCCTAATACCCCCTTTAGTTTAGATCTTACTTTTTAAAATCAATTATTATCAATTTAATTTGACTCGATCGAGTTGGTTTTACCAAGTTAGCAAGTTGAATCCATGAGCTCACAATTATTTCCATTAGCCAACGGAGCCCTTTCACTTATAACTTAATGCAATTGATTCAAAAAGCTCCCATAGGTGAGCCAAACCACACCGCATTACACAGCGGAGTCACTAGGATCTTAAATGAAATAATCCCTCACGTGACTGAAGTCACATTACAACTTGCATCGAATTGATTATAAAATACCTCTATCACATTGTGCTTAGTCGATGTGGGACTAATATCCCTAAAAAAAATTGGCAGGCCTATGTAGTTTACAACCGAGGTGGAGGGTAGATGGTCAACATGGAGGGAGACAGGAATCCACGTGGAGAAAGATGGTTGGAGAGGAGAGGGGGCACAACAATTGTCATGTGTCACACTACAATAAGTGTCTGGTTTATAATTTTTTTATTTTTTATTTTTATTCCAAGTGCTAATATTAGACACTTGTGAACCCACATTGTTGACCAAGCTGCATGGAGGGCTAATAAAGGAGGGGGAGTTAAAATGTTTTAAATTTTATTTGATAAGAATAAAGTCCCAACGGTCTAATGTTAACTGACTAATATGTTATGTCCCATAGTGGACTATGCGACCGCATAAGCACTTATGTTAGGAATAAAATTTAAGGGGAGAACAAAGAGGTTTGAAACCAAAGTGCTTAGGTATTTTCTTTAAACAAATTTTTTATATAGGTCTCTTAGCATAGTATATAAACTTAGGTTATTATGTTTATAAAATGCCACTACCATAGGTTTATAAATTTCAAACTATAGTATCTAATTTACATTTAAACATTATAGTATTAGGTTATAGTTTTTGTAATTCAAATGTAACCCATTTATTCAAAGGGGTACCAGGGACATGAATAAAATTGATTTTAAGTATCAAGGGTGAATTTTTTTTTTTACCAATATTATATCCAAACACAGGGGGACAAGGGTAAAAATATGAACTAGTAGGAAAAACTTGAATTCCTATTTTCATGATTTGTGTCTCCCTAAAATTAACTTGGATTTTACCCTTCCATTTTTAACTTGTATTTATTTCCCTGCACATTTGAAAACTAAAGAAACATAATAAAATATTCCATATACATTTTAAATCCTTATCTGTGTTCTTGTATGAGATTTCACGTGCAGGTAAAATGTTTTTATGAAGCCCTTTCACCTGTGCACACACAATATAACCAATCTATGTCCCGGAGGGAAGGGGGGTTTTAAATTATTTTTTCTACTGAACTAACCACCCAACCACCCGAATGGATACATCCATTAGTAAATTAAAATATAATTAAATACACACGATCTGATACCATATCAAATTTGAGGTGTGTAGATTAATTAACCATTATAATATTTACCAAACATTAGATAAAAGCATAAATAAATGCATAACATAATAAATAACACTTGAACACAACAATTAACTTGGAAAACCCCCTAGGGAGAAAAAACCACAGAGAAAAGAATTTCTATTATGTGAGAAACTTTTACAGTCCAGAATTATCTCCCTCCTCACTTCTCTCCCTGTCCAATTCACCTCATATGAATTAAAAAAATATATCTCGCGGCCATATATTTTAAATGACCCCAAGGGTCATGAACAAATTAAGTGACGGGTGTGTACCCCGGTTTAAATTAATTAGTTATTAAATAACTAATAAAACATAATCTAAAGTTTATATTAAATAATTGAGAATATAAAATATATTCTAAATTATTTAATTATAAACTAAACATTATAAGCACTTAATATTATGTTATAACATTTGTAGAAACTGAAAATGTTGCTTGGAAATTGAATTAACTAGCCTCAATGATAAAATCATGTATAGTAAACATAAGAGGGGGTTCTCTAAAAGAATTAAAGGAATGGGAATCTAAGGAAAATATAAAATTTTTAGTTGAAGAAGATTTAATAAAAAATTTAGTGGAGCACTCAATTCTTGTTACTGAATCCTCCTTGAAGTCTACAAATTGTGGACTATCAGGTATTGTTGGAAGAAAACCTAAATAAAATAAGGCCAAAGTTGAAGTTGTTACCGAAACCCAAAATGTCATTGACGCCTTATTTAAATTATGAGAATTGGGGGTGAAAGTCCCTCCCCTCCCTCAATGAAGATAATTTTGTGGAATATTTGAGGCTTAAACATCTCTATCAAACAACGTTATATAATTGAGCAAAAAGCAGAGATTTTTCTTTTACAGGAAAGAAAATTGAAAGAACCTGAAGTGAAAATACTTTGGGAAATTAGGTAGGATATAATGGTTTCTTCGTTGATGCATGTGGTGCCTCTAGATGGTTTGGCATCATTTAGTGATCATGTAGAATCTTAGTAGCCACACTCCTAAACCAACTCAATTAGATGCTTTGAAAATTCACCTTCGTATGTGATGGTTTCGATTTCCAAAACTTTAATGTTTATGGCCCTAACATCCCTAGGAAGAGGCTATTCTCCCTACAAAATGCACTTATGGGCATGAAAATGCCATCTTTACATGGCATTCATACGTGGAAAATATTCAAACAATTAGTTTTTTTTATTTTTTGGGTTTTAAAAAACACATAATGCTACTAGTGTGCGCACAACGGGATTTGACCCTGGAACCTCTACCTTATCAGTGTAAAGTGTTACCAACCAAGATGGTGTTTTCAGCATGCAGTAATGGTTTGTCAAAAAAAATTATTTAAAAAAAAAAAAAACTGTTGAGGTAACCCCCGTCTGCGAGACCCGCCCATGCATGGGCATGCATGACATGCACAGTACATTTTATGGTGTATTCTATATTATGCAGTGCATTTTGCGGGGAGGATATTTGTTGTCATAGCTCTATATTAAAGAATCAGGTATGGAAGGAGATCTATTCAAATCTTACGAATATCAACAACATGAGTTATGTGTTAGAAGGTGATTTTAATGCTCTCCTACTGAATTCAACGTTTGTTTGTTACACACCAAAACCAAGTTGTTTCTATAAAAAATGTATTTAACAAACACAAACACAAAGTACACATGAACAAAGCAAAACTCTCATATTAATGTAGAAAAAAATTAAAATAATTAAAACACGCTACTTTGAGATACAACAACAAGCTCTACCCTCTAAAATGGATACTTCCACTTCTCCCTCTCTCTCAACCCCTCCACTTGTTCCCTATCTATAATTTTCCCCTATAATTTCAATCCAGTATAACCTTCTTGGTTTCTCCTAGACTACTCCATGCTTTCTTAACGTACCATGATATAGTCACACAAGAATGCAATGTGATAATTATAACAAGTGTATTGAACATGCAAACACACATTACTACACACAAACAAAGAAAAAATCTCACATTAATTTAGAAAAATGTAGACATCCCAAAAATACATCCTTTATTTCCAACTTATCCCTAGTTATTCACATCCTTTAGAATTGATTAATTAAATTAATTGATTCATGCTTCAAATATTGTAATCTTGTTAGAATTAATTAAATTAATTCTATCACATTATTTGGAATTAATTAAATCAATTCCTACCCATTTTAGCTAATTTAACTAAATGATTAATTATTCTCCACTTCATAACTAATTAAATTAGATCAAGCATACTTACTGGGAGGGTAACAAGGTGGAAAATGCATTGGCTAACTATGGCATACATGTTAATCACATTATTTGGGATAATAGTGATCACATTCCTGAGCAGATTCAAAACAACATACAAGCGGATACTTATGGGCATACAAATTTGGGATACGATTAATGAGCATTTGGAGTGGGTATTTATGAATAAGAATTTCACAAGCGTGGATAAGTTTCAAACAACACTTAAATAGATATTGATGGGCAATCAAGGCTTTATAAAGTATAATGATGATTTAAAGTGGATTTATCTAAAGATTAAAGCCACACATGCGGGAAATATTATGCCTATAACAGCTATTAAACAGTTTTTTACAGATTTTCAAGTCTGTGGTAAGGCTAATGATGATCTAGAGTGAATTTCAAAGGTGATTAATGCTCGTGCATGTGGGATCTCACAGGTACAGAGCAGAAATAATGCAGGCATTCGTGGGAAGTGCTATGACAGCAACAAATACACTATTCATCATTCCCATAGTGTGAGAAAAAACAAAGAAAGGCGGGTTGGAAACTATGGATACTGTCGAATTACTCATAGGGATTTTGAAGCTTTCACTGTCAATCACTTAAGCCCGGTGAAAATGGGAGGAGCCCCTTGTCAGATCAAGCCCAGCGTGGACCCGGAGTGGAAAAATAATGAAGAGCTTTGGAATCTTCTCAACCAGGGAGGCATCACTAATTTCATTGAGAAGATACAGGGTCACGACCAAAGCATTTCCATGTAATTTGTAAAGGACTGGAAAGACCGCAAAGTTGAATATGGAGGACAAAAAAATTTGATCAATGAAGAGTTAATCGCCGAAGCTACTGGCCTTGGAATGGATGGATACCGATTTTTCAATAAAAGGATTGACAGGCCGGATGAGGAGAGGAAATTCGTGGAGGACAATGAGAAACTGGTTTTTTTCATGGCGGGTCTACAAGTCAGCTTTATCCCTCCACCTTTTGATGAGATCACCCGTATGATGGTGAGATACATCTCTTTAGAGGGGATATTTGTCACAGTTCCCTTAAAGCATCTTGTGTTCCTCAATCACTTCCGCAGAAATTACACGGTATGCTTCCCTCATTATTTACTTAATTCTCTTGAGCACTCCATCTTGGAGTTCTAAAAGAATGCTCGTGCGGTCCCTTTGCATCAAGGTCATTTTCTTGTTGCATAAACTGTGTCTTCTTAAGCTTCCCAACATTCCAACCTCCCCCATCTCTGTTCCATCTTTTCCCACCACCGCTGTCGATACCACTCCTTCTATCCCCATCACCATGACTGCTCCCCCTGTCATCCCCCCACCTCTTCTCCCACCCCTTTCACCTCCACCTCGAACAGGCCTATAACTAGATCTTCTAAAAGGCTGAACCTGGATACCCCTGTTTCGAGGAACATGCCTCAGGACTTGGAGGTTGCTCATAATCTCCTACACATTAGTAGCACGGGTTCTCAGCAGACACATGCTGAGAGCTCCACTAAAAGGCTGGAAGCTCTAGAAACTGACATGTTGCTGCTAAAAGAAGAAGTAAAAAACTTGTCTGAGCAAAAAGGTAAGAGAATGAAGGAGGAGGAGGCTGATATTGACAACAATCAGGTTGAAGATATCTACAAAAAAATTTACTCCCTGGAAAACTTACTTGGAAAAACCAAGACTTGCCATGATCATAATATGGCTATATTTAGTGCAATTGAGGAGTTTATTGAGCACCATGTCCGTTGTGTTTCTAATCTCAGCAGCATACCAGCAACTCCTTAGGGAATGGAAAAAGAAAGAAAACAAACCATTCAACAGCTGGATACTACTGAACCTACTCACATGATGGCATTGTCTATGTTCACCTCCTGGCAGACTATCAAATCTAGAATTGCCAAAGTTGCCAAGAAGTAATTGTAGATCTATACTGTTTTTACTGAATTTTGTCGTGTTTTTTGTTGTTTTGTTGCTATTTTTTGGCTGCTCTTCTGCAGTGTTCGAACTGGTTAGATGTTTTGGGGTAACTGCTCTTTGGTTACATTAGTTTTTTATGTCTTATCTGGATCTTGATCCTTCTTTTAATGTTTTTCACTCCTATTCTAGCTTCTAGGCCCCTTTTTGTATATAAGGGTATAGTCCCTTTCAAAAAACTATTTACCAATAATAATAAAAAAAATCAGTTATTAAATTGAAAAAAAATGTATTTTCCTTTTTGGACTCCACTTCTTTATCCTAGTAAACTCCACTCCCACTCCACTTCAAAAAATCCTAGAACGGTGGAAGTAGTACAGTTGCACGTACAACCACCTTCTCAAATGCAACTAATTACCAACATAAATTCATTACTTCCCCTCATGGATATTTAATCCACTCAAACTATTTCAACTTCCTTCAGTGCTATTTTTAGCATATGCATTGATAACTTCATTAAATCACTTTCAACAACTACTTGGCCTCTATTAAAAAAAGTAGGCTTATCCTTTACAAATCCTTTTAGATTTATTTCTCTTAGCCAACTTTTGCTATTTTCATATAATTTTGGATATTGGAAGCTTTCCCGATGTCCAATTTGTGCTCGTAACATTTTCATTCCTTCATTTACTAGTCAATTCCAAAGCATCCATAATCCCATATTTCAAAAGGTTATACAAGCTCAAACACTTCCATAACCTTATATGAAGTTTGTAGGAGAAAATTAAAGGAGAGGTTTATTGGTTGTATCTTCCCATATTTCCGTTTATAATAATTTTTCATGCTCACATTCTAGCACGCGTGGTGGGACTTACCCACACTTCACTAATTTCTTTTTTCATATATTTTTATTTCAGTGTAGCTCTTTATCTAATTTTTTAATTTGGTTTAAATTTACATTTGTAGGTGTTTTTTTGTTATTACTATGTGGCGGTATTTGTGCAGGTGTGTTCAATACATTTTGGAAGCATTGAAAGAGAGATTAGAATTACAAAAAAACAACAAAAAAAAATTCCTCCCAAGATTATTTATTTTTCCTCCAAATTTAGCAAGTCACGGATAAAATTAGCAAGGCTTCAAAGTTAAAGGACTGTTAAATTTATCTCTGCATCCATCTTACCTCTCACTAGAAATCCTCTATTGATTTTTATCCACAAGCTTCTCCCTTTAACTCCTTTCTTCCATCCACGAGCTACACAACCCTATGCACCAAGCTTCCTACGTTAGCATCTTCTTTCCCTGATCTCGACCAAGATACTCCCATGCTGACTACTTTGCTTCAACCCACTGAGTTTATTCTTCCTACCCTGAGCTCTCAACTCTCAATCTAAGCCCTGTTCTCAGTTCGTTGAGTCCCCATCTCAACCGTGTGTGAGTCACTTTACCCTTGCATCAGTCTCAGTCACACCTCCCTACTTCGTATAACTCCATAACCCAAGTTGATCTACATCGAATGCAACTTGATGCTCCACATATCCTTTCCACTAAGATCATACGTGAAAAATACCCTCTCTATCCTCCTCTAAACATGATCTACACTTGCCTCTCTGAGAAGCCCACACACTACCAACCCAGACTTGATCACATTTACCCTACATCCCTATCACTCAGCCAAATATTCCTATGTTTTCCCACCTATCTCTAAATCCTTTTCAAGACACCCCCTATTAGAACCAAAATGGATTAAGAGGGTGGGGTGAATCAGTCCTTGCAATTTTAATTTCAATTTCATATCACTTACATAAATCATTAATCAATTAACAATCCATTATAGTGTGCACTACAACATACAACATTCATTCGATTAACCATGAGTAAGAGAAGCAACAAAATAACATAGGATGTAAGTGGAAAACCCTTAAGGGGAAGAAAACCCACTAAAAACTTCATTGATATTACAAAAAATAAATACTCAAGTTAATATTACACATTGCAAGAGATTTCTTTAGTGAGGAACCAACCCCACAAGGAGCACAAACCCCTAAAAACTTGTTGATATTACTCACAAAAATAGAATCCTTTGAATATGAATCATCACAGTATTTTTTGTAGAAGTGTGACCACTAAAAATATGTTGATACCATAGTGAATAGTGATCCCAAAATTCAGCTCCCAATTCCTTCAAACCCTTGTTCAAAGACAAACACTTCTAGTTTCTCTCTCTAGGTATTTCTCAACTTATCTTGCTCTAAATACTTGTACACATTCTCTCAATAAATCATAAACTTGTAACACATCTGATCATCCTTAAAAATGTGCATCCATACCTGTTACACACTCACCTATGGGTCACACTTTTCACCCATGCAAGACTAGCTCAAACTTCACTTTCATATGCTTCTCTCCCTTATAACTCAAGAGAGGTCAGTCCTAAAAATTTTGCATGACAAATAAAACTTCAAAAAATTCAAATAAAATCATTTCAATGGTCACATATGACCCATATAGGTCGGCCATGCCAAAAACCTTTCACCTTGCACCAAAAATCCTCAAAACCCCATCACTAGAATGACAAAAATCCACTAATCACAAGACCATTCTTGCAAAGCTCCCATATTCACCAAAAATGTGTAATATATCATAGCATCATCATAAATGGTCACACATTTACATTAACAAATCAAATTATTTCATTTAATGGGCCCACTGGCTCATTTCCTTCACAAAAAAGTACTATAAGCATCTTGATTTCACCTTTGGGCCTCAAGATCACCCAATATGATCTCAACTATGGCATGTGAAAAATATATGGAAAATTTATAACCTATAGAAAACATATAAGCAAGTTAGACACGATGAAACATCCACATGCTCAAACCACATCTACTTTTGTCTTCACAAAAATATGTTGCCCAAACACTAGTTTTTCAAACTTAACTAGTTTTCACCCTTTATGATACTTTCAATACCTCCACAGTAATTAATTATGAAAATAATTTACCCCTATTCAATCTACAGATGGTATAAAACATAAAATCATTCATCTCATGCTCCAATCAACTCAATCTTTCAGCAAAAGTTCTCTTTCCTTGAAAAGTAAGAATCCTTCTTTCTAAAAAAATTGGCCTCGAAACCACATCAAATCAACTCATCATAAGACAAAACTTATACAATTGTAAATATATCTGAATATTATTCATATAACATATTGTAAATCCTTTATAAATATAAGTGGAAGGCCTTTAAGCGAGCTCATCTTTGCAAACTGCCTAAAACAACTCCAAAACTGTCATTTGACCAGTCAACACAAATCAAGCATAATTGACCATTCAACAGCATAAAAATGTCCTAAAACCTTCATGAAAATAAATAAAAACTCACATAATCATTATAATTTTCATTTGGTTTTCAACTCCTTTGGAAAACCTTGTCCCAAACTGAATTTCTTCATAAACATGCCTATTTGAGTGGGGTTCACTCATCACCACAAGCTCTATCATATCTTTTTGGAAACATGGAGGAGTCCAATACATTATCCAATCATAATAAAATTACTATAAATCAATTATGTCCACTTAGGATAAATTTATTTCCTACCAATTTTAAGGTAGGGTTTCAAACACATAATAAGTTGTTTACCTTCTTAACATTTGTTCATAAAAAGGTGAAGATGAAATGACCTAATTATTTTTGTTAAACCTTCTATAATAAATATATAGAAACATCCCTTGAATCCACAAAGTTCCCATGAAAAGCACACAATTAGGGTGAGCATCAGAAGATCCAATTCGAGCTGGAAATGACCTTCCTTCTTGGACCTTGTTTCACCAAAATAGTCATAACTTGCAAATTACTTATGAATGACAACCTGAAATGTTTCACACCTCATGGCACATCCTAATAATCATCTCAAATAATTTCACCATTTCACAATATCTCTCCATATCTTCATCCTATCTCATTTGCATAGCTAGCCCTTAGGGTTTTGCACTGTCTAGGCTAGGGTCAGCTGAAAAAACATCATAAATCATCATAAAATCTCCAAAATGACCTAACATACATAATACATCGTGGAAAAACTACCTTCATTAATCCATGAGCTCACATCACTCTATACATCTCAACCTCAAGCCTCCTAACACCATACCTAGTCTAAATGAGCACCTGAAACTTGGTCATCCACTCGTGTATCTGCACCATGAAACTCATGTGAGTTCCTAACAAAATCCCCAAAAATTATCTCCATTCTTCCAACATGCTCCTCAATATATCAATAAGCTCACAACATCCATGCACCATCACGTAGGCTAGCTAGGTCACCTAATTAAGCTTGCAAGAACAATCAATTCTCACTGAATCAACATATGAAACCAAGAACATACCTGAACCTCCATTACATCATCATCTAAGAATCATTTAACTCTACTCCATCATCCATTTTTTCATTAATGGTATTTTCCATCAATGACAACACCTAAATCACAACATGCCAACAATCTCCCCCTTTGTCATTGATGGAAAACCACCTGAACTTCTCCCCCTTTTACATTAATGATAATGGTATACTTGTACTTTCATCATCTTCACCTTTCTCAACTTCATAGGGTCACCTCTTGGTTGGAAACATCAACCAAAGGTCTCATTCTAGCTCACAAACAAGTCATTTCTTCTCAAAAATATGAATTTTGACCATTTTCAAGCATGGAAACACTTTACCTCCCTGGGAAAAGCACATACAACACCTAAATATGCCAATAATCAATGAAGAAAGCAATATTTTACCTCTTACTTGAGCTATAACATCATCATCCACCTCTTAAACATGAAAAACTTGTCATTTCACAGCTAAACTTTATTTTTACCTTACAGAAACCTTTGTAGCACACCTATACCTGAAGCATATACCATATGAATCATGCCAACAATGATGTACATGAGCTAACTATTCCTACTTACCTTCATTCTTGTGTGATAAAACACATAACCTCCTTGTTTGATCTCAATAACATGATTTTCATAGTTCATATATTTTGACCTCGTGTAATCTCTAAGAACACTATAGTAGGCCTTAACTGATGGAAACATCTTGAACATGCCAAAAATACTAATTGAGGACAAAAAATATCATGCTTACCTTTACCTTGAGTTTTCTTATCTTAAGAAGACACAAACTTTCTAATCCTGCATCTCTTGGATTCTTCTCACCTTGAGAACACATATCCCTGAATAGACACTTTAGTAGTTTTAAACCAACTTTGACAAGCTTTAAAGCACCTCACCATGTAGCTCAAATTGTATCATCCCCCCTAGAGCATACCATCTCATTCAGTGGAAGACATAAAAAATTTACTCCATATCATGATATATTTACTAGAAAAGATCCAAACCACTTGACAAGTTCCTAAATCATTTTCCCAGTCTTTGTAGTCACATTTGGATGAGACATGAATTTTTTTGTCCTAACATGTTTTCCCTTGAAGACAATAATAAAATAATACTTACATAGAGTGAATACATCTTGAACACCTTCTAGAAGACTAGATCATGCTCCCCTTATCGTAGTAGACCCATACACACCATTCACACCTATAATATACTAGCTTGACATCTTCACTGCATCATATCAAACCAATAGAAGTCCTTGAACTATCCTTTTGACCCAAGTATGACAAATTGACCAAGACAATAATTTTTCACTATTATACTCATTCAAATATTCTTTATCATTAGTTAACATACTTTACAATATATCAAGAATGACCCCATCAACACCTACAAGCCTGTAGGATGTAATTTGAAGCAAAATGATCATTCATAGTCATAGCTCAGTCTAACTTCACTTTTCTTAGAAACCATACCAAGGAATTTGTTTCTCAATTAGACCTATCTTATCAAGATGGAAACCACTCAATACATGATTTACCAAAGTGGATTATCAGTTATTTATTCACTTACTGAGATAGAGCATTCAAAGTTTGATAACATGAGAAAATTCAAGCAAGTGACACATATATTTTCTTGTTTACACACATAGCCATTTTCATACTTACCTTCATAGAATTCAAATTGTTTAGGATCCTTGGTATACACACCAAATGGTTCACCTTATCAGATACCACCTTATCAATATAAAATTCATATCTCTACCTTTAACACATTTTCCTAGCATGTAGCATGTTATTTGGTTCAAGAAAAAAAAGGTAAGCCATGCAAGACTTAAAATTCTTGAGATCATCCACCTTTCACTTCTTCAAGACCTTTATACCTCTTCACATATGTATACTCATGATCTTTGAGATTCATACCAATCAAGGATGAAACAAACTAACTTTCATACATGTAGATGCACAAAAATGACCTCTGAGATCAACGTCACCATAAAACCTTCTATAATTATTCACTGAGGCACCAAATTTGAATGAAATGGACCATGTAAACTACATTATCTTGGTTAGAATACAATATCATATATTTATTAATCTTTCACATTCTCAAGAGGTTCACAGTATCCTTTATAAGAGAAAGTAACCACATACAAGCCTATATTCACTCATTCAACTTTGAACACTATACATGATGCTCTAAAAATGCAAAACACCATAGATAATTAAAATTACTAATCTTCAAGGATGCATATAGATATATAACAACTTATTCATGCATTGAAGGGACTAACCAGAGTAGCATGACATATTTCCTACCATTTTCATCTCTCCATACTATGTGTATAGGTTACTAGCCCTGATTTGGGATGGAATCACATCCAAATTTTGATGTAGACACTTTTATAATGAAAAATTACTTGTTATAGATTTAACCCATTTGTCCATTTATTGACATTTTACACAAGCCTTTTCATGCACTTGAAGAGACACTGCCTAGTTTGATATTCCATCATTTGCCAATTAGGTCTTACATGCTCTTAATTGTCAAAAATCAACACTGTCAGAATTCCAAGAAATTTGGACATTTTCAATATCTAAAACCACATAAATATCAAAGTACATCCTGTCTAGATGATTTTTTCTAAAAATTTTGGCTTTTTAATCCATCATTTTCACCTTCAAAATAAACATTCCCTTCATACCACTTCTTGAGAACACCTAAGAACTAGTTAAGATAGAGGTATTTCAAAAATGCACAAATTTTGGTTTCAAAGGCTCAAACTTGGCATCACCAATACTAGAAACATCTCCTAATGTCTTGAGTAACTTTTGAGAATATTTGGAAACATGAAAATTAATTTCTTACTTGGATCCACCTTAGCTTGCACTTGAACTCACTTGATTTGATGTCATCACTGCCACAAACCATTTTGGACATGATGGTATGATCAAGTCATCATTTTGATGGATCATTCCATCTTCAAAATTCTTAAGTGAATCATAGACACACTTTGAAACACTGATGAACACATGACACTAGAGAAATACCCTAGACCAATATGACAGACCTAAGACAACCTTTAATAACTTGACAATACATCATGAATCCTTGACTCAATCACACTTCATACTCTTCAATTATTTATGGAGACCACTTATAGCTTCACATACAATACATTTGGACTTCATGCACTTAGTAAACTTATTCTATAAAGCATCATGACACTCAACCTTTAGGTCTTGTCAATAATTGACTTAGAGATGATTCTTGGGATACCAAGTCCTTAGACTTTAAACCATCAACACTACCAGTCACTCAACTCAGATTGCAAGAATAAATTTTACATGAATGTCATGACACAAAAACCTCTTATGAGACATTAACATGACTCATTACACTCAGTGAGTCATCCTAAAACTAACTCCACAACATGATAGTAAAAATACAAACTTGAGAACATAACTCATACACTACTTAGAGATAACAAGACTAATGACCTTATCATTTTCACAACATGATAAACCAAATAGAACCTCAAAAACATGCTTAAGAGACTTGAAATGACATACCTTGACACCATGGAGGAGATACATAGAACCTCAGATAGCTCCCCCTCACTCCAATGCTTCATATGAGTTGATATACCTCTAAGAAGCATAGTAGAGGCATATGCCACTATGAGGACTAAAATAAGGTCTTGAAGAGGTCCCAAGACCTCCTAGACACCTGAACAATATCCTTCTTCTTCTTGTCTTCTAGATCTGTTCTCTGAGTCATGATTTTTTTTCCATCAATACATGTTCTTGATGAGACACCATTTCTCCTTTAGGCTCCCACATTCTTCTTGATTGTTAGCATGTATCTTGACCCCTGAAAGTCTTCTCTCTTGCATCTTAGGACCTTGAAACCTTTGATTTTTCCTTGTATAACCATAGTAACATTCTCTAGCAACATGACCAACTCCTTATTGTAACAACCACAAAATTGAATTCCTCCTTGTATGACCTCTCAACATGTCTAGATGGATCATTCAAACAAAAAATAACAATATGACACCTCATTACACTTTTAGCATACCACATTCTTAGCTTGCTCACTCCTACTATCTCTCCATGGATGAGCATCTCTAGTAGTACTTTCTACAATATTTTTCCTTATGACCAAATCCATTACGAGTATAACAATAACCATTGAAATATCTTCATACCTTAAGGCATTTGGTTGCCTAATAAGCTTGGTCTTATCATTTTCCTTTGTATAGGTCACCTTATTTTCCTTGGTTCTTGAAACCATTTTCTTGAAACCAGGTCCACTTTTCACTTCTTTGTCCTTGACTTCAAATTTGAAGCCTAAACCAACTCTATTACCTGTTGCTTTCTGATTCTCAAGAGATCATTAAGAGCCTTGAAATTTCTTCAAATTTTAATATGACTTTACCTTACTTGCTGCATCTAATAGCTCTTTCTTGAGGATGATCACTTCTTCTTATTTATATTGTAAGCTAAGAGTCATGTTACTCATTTGTATCTCTAAACTTTCTCACAGTTTCATCAAAAAATTAGTAATAGCCCAATGTTTTTCCTCAAGTTCTTGAATCTTTACCTCATACTCCTTGACTTGAGATGTCAATTTATTATTGTTCTTTTCAGAATGCTCCAGTTCTGATTGAACACATGCCAATTCAATCCTATGTCATCTTCTTCTCCTTCTATCTCTTTGAAATAATCCGTTATGAGATCACCCAACAAAGTAGAACCTCCACTAGAGGATCTCATAGCTTATTTTGTCATAAATAGGACCTCATCACCTACATATTTGTGATAAGATTAAAACTCAGAATCAGATCCATCATCTTCACTACTTACTTAAGAAGAATATACCTCTTCCTTAGTATAAATAATCTTCTTACCCTTCTTATTCTTAATCAAACTTCTTGACCTCTTTCTTCTCTTTACCATATTTTGATTTTTCTTCTTGAATACTTTCATGATCATCATTCCCATTATTTTCATGCCTATGAGGAAACTTAGAAAAAAAGTGACCTACCTTACCAGAAAAATGAATCATTTAAAAGGAAGTTTTCCTTTGTACTTACCAGTTCTAACATACATTCTTCTAGCAACCATAACAAATAGTTCTTCATCACCTAACTCATGAGTAAAATCACCAAATTTGGTATTATTATCCTTTATCATCTTCTGAATTTGAAAATCTATCTTTCTTGGCTGGTTTGGAGTCAACCACCTTCATCTCATAAGAAGTAAAAGTACCATGTAGCTCATCCATATTCAACGTAGTCAAATCTTTGGCCTCTTCAATAACAGACACTTTGGAATCAAACTTAGGAGTTAGTGATCTCAAAACCTTTTGAACAACTACTTCTTCCTTCACATCTTCTCCTAACCCTTTCCTGTGCAGTTGACAACCTTGTTAACCCTAAGTAAATATGTAACAATAGACTCATCATCATTCATCTTGAGACACTCAAATTTATTTCTAAAAGTTTGAAGCTTAACAATTCTTACCTTTGAGTCACCTTCATACAAAACTTGTAGCTTTATCCCATGCCTCTTTTTGACTGACTTGTAGTGCATTACCTTTCCTATCTAAGATTCTCCAAGACCACATATGATGGCATTAAAATATTTTGAATTGTTCACTACAAGCCTTATTTTCTACAGTCAGTAGTTGGTGTAGTGGTAGGAGGAGTGTAACCATTCTCCACAACTTCCCAAATATCAAATCCTATAGTGACATAATATGATTCTTCATCCTCAATGTACAAAATTACATAATTCACACCATCAAACAAAAGTGCCTTATAGGTTGAGAACCCACTCTGTTGACTCACCTTTTTTTTTCTTCAAAGGATCTCCTTTCAAAAGATAAAACTTTTCCAAAAGGACATGATCTGATACTAATTTTTGGAAGCACAATGGAATAAGAGGGTTGGGGGTGAAAAAATTATTATAAACAAAATTTAAGTTTATTTTAGATCACTTATTTAAATCACAAACCACTTATCCAACCATTAATGTGTGCACATAATCAAATAACATACATGAAATCAACCATGAACAAGAAAGATATAGAATAACACAAGATATAAGTGATAAACCCTCATGGGGAATAAAACCCACAGAAACACAATATTTATACTGATAATGTTTCAAATTTAGTGAGCCACCAACTCCACAAGGAGGCTATCACCCACAAAAAAATGATCAATAACCCACTCCATAACATTATAATATGAAATATATTAAAAGTTTATTTTTCTGCTAAAATGGATGGAGATCATAAATTCAGCTAACTCACCTTCATATCCTTGTTCAAACCCTCGGTCTTCAATCTTGCATAGACTTGCAAAATATTCTCTTCTCAAAGCATCAAGGCCTTACACAAAATCTTACTATCATTACTAAACATTTCATAAGATTTATCATTTCTCAAAAAATTATCCTTCAAAAAATTCAAATAAATCACACCTAGGTCGCACTTTTCATACAGACCCAACTAGTGCAAAATAACACCCAAAACATCAATTTTATAGGCTCTCCTTTATTTATTTCAAAACAGATCAGTTTCCCTCCTTTGGTTAGACCATAAAAACTTTAAAAAATCCTATATGAATTATTAATATTTTTATGGTTTTATATGACCTATGTAGGTCAGTCATGCCATAAACCTCTCACCTTGGACTAAAATTCCTTAAAACCCCATCACTAGAATGGAAAAAATATAATAATAAAAAATACATGCTTAGTAAATCTACCATATTAACCAAACATGAGTAATATAACATATATACATCATAAATGGTTTCACATTTACTTTAACCAAGCAAATATTTCATTAAATGGGCCCACTGGTTCATTTCCTTCACAAAATAGCTACTATCAACATCTTGATTTCACCTTAGGGCCTCAAGACCACCCAAGATGATCTAAACTATGGCATGTGACCACTCTATGAAAACATTGGAATCTATTGAAAGCATGTAATAAATTTTATACACCATGAAACCTCAATATACTCAAACCATACAAACTTTACACTTCACCAAAATAGGCTTCCCCAAATAACAATTATGCGAACTTAGTAGGTTTGTACCATTTTTGACACTTTTCAATAACTAAAAATTCCTTTAATAGGAATGAAATTCATCTCTCTTCAATTTTCAGGTGGTATAAATCATCAACTCAATTAGTTCATGCTTTAGCTAACTGAATTGTTTAGCATTAAAAGTAGTCCTTACCTAAAAACCCAAGAAACCTTCATCTCAACAAACATACCTAGATGACCCATAAAATATCATTCATCATGATATAAAAATTATACTATTGGAAATATATTTTAATCCTCTTTCCATAAAATATTTGAAATCCTTCCAACTCAAACTGGAAAGCCTTTAACCAAGGTCATCTATGTAAACTGCTTAAAACTACCCCAAAACTTCCCTTTGGTTAGCCTTCACAGATAGTGCACACTTTTACTTATTTTTACACATTCACATGACATGAAACCAAAATTAACATTAATAAAAACTCAATTTAATAAAAATAATGCCTTTAATTATCAACTCCTTTGGACAATCTTATCCCAAATAGAACTTCTTTAGAAACATGGCTATTTAAGTGGGGTACACTCTTCACCAAAAACCACTACCATACCTTTATGGAAACCTGAAGGAATTCTCTACATCTTAAAATAATCATCCATTCTATATAAATCAGTTTCTGGGCCACTTATGATCATTTTCTCTTTCATGGATTTCAGCCTAGGGTTTTAAACACAAAACGTTGTTTATCTTCTTAACATTTGTTCATAAAAATGTGACGATGAAATGAACTCATTATTTTTGTGAAACCTTATAGAATTAATTTATAAAAATCCTTGAAAGCCACAAGGTACAATGAAAAAACACACAATTCAAGGTGAGCATCAGAAAGTGTAATTCAAGTTGGGAAACACCCTTTCTTGGACCTAGTTTCACACAAAACAACATAACTTGAAATTACCATTACAAAAAGAATCCAAGTTTTTATCACATCTCAAGGAAATCCCTTTTCATCATCTCAAATAATAACCATATCTAAAAAAAATTCTCAATATTTGTAACCCATCTCATTTACATAGTTATCCCTTAGATTTTTTCACTGTCTAAGCTAGGTTCAACTGAAACAACATCATAAATCATCATAGAAACTCTCAAAAATTCCCTAACATGATACATCATGAAATAACTACCTATATACATCAATTATCTCACATATCTCCATAATTCAACCTCATGTCGTCTAGCACCCATACCTGGTCCAAATGAGCACAAGAAACTTGGTCATCCACCTGTTTCTACACCCTGAAAATCATGTGAGTGCCTACATACTCCCCAAACATTATCTACACGCTTCCAACATGATCATCAAGCTATTAAGTATCTCTAATCACCATGCACCATCACCTAGGCTAGCTAGATCACATGATTAGGCTTTTAAGGACAAGTAATTCTCACTGAATCAACATACAAAACCAATAACATACCTTAACTTTCATGACATCATCACCATGAGAATAATCTGACTCTACTTCATCATCAAATTTGTCATTAATGGGATTTCCATCAATGGGAACACCTAAATCACAACATCCTAACACCCCCTTCTCGTCGTCCTGATCTGACCGACCCCAATGGATTCGTCCTCCTCGTTCTCTAAGCCTGAGTTAAGATATACCTCCAATCCATTCACCCTGCATGTAAAAATTTCACTGTGCCTACCCCTCTTAACTCCTTCACCTGATCCTGAGCCCCTTTACCTACATTGGGCCACACCCAAAACATTGCACTCCAAAAACACTCTAAAGTTTTGGAGTTTTTTCCTTATCAACATTAGCTTTTTAGGTGTTATTTCATGTTTTCTTTGGCATTATATTATTTTTGGGTGATATTTTGAACATCATTAATGCCTTTTTGGGTTTTTTTACATTTTAGGAAGTCATTTTTGTGCATCTAATCTTGATTAGTTTATGTGTATGCTCTTTTCCCGCACTGTTATAAGTGATCTTGAAAATTAAAAAACGTGAGTTTATTTTTTTTGTTTTTACCATAGAATAACTTCTAACCCATTATTTTTAGGACCATATTTACAAAAATCTCTCTCACCACTACTAACTATGGGTTGAATTGTTCATGGATTCAAGAAAACCTTATCACCTTTTTATTAAAATTTATTAAAACTTGCTTAATTAATTTTTTTGGAGACTGGTTTATTCCCTCTTTAACTGTAATTATGGGAAGTACGTGGTCAATGGATATAACTGTTGTAGCAGGCTCACAGAACCCCTGGATGCAGATCAGGCTTCTAGGTTGATCACTCTAGCATCCAGTGTGATTGCACAACATGGAAACCTCTCTCCAAGTGTGGGACTTGTTAAACTGAGAGAGGAATCTCCAGATTAGAGGCTGGTTCCTCAAACTCCTCTGATTTAGGTCTATATTTGCACAACTACAAAGGTTCTAATCCTAATCCTACTCTAGTTTGCAAGGAGGCACAGATAGAAGTGCAAAAAAAAAAAAAAGAACTAATGCTAATAGGTGATGCACCAAAAAGGAGTGGTGAATATTTTTGTCATGCAAATAGACACAAACCAAAGATTGCAGCATAAAACATACACAGACTGATAAGATATAATTCAGGATCTGAAATGAAGCAAGTAATACAAACAAAGGACTGAAACTCATTCACAAAGCTTGCATTATCATTTCCAGTGTCAAAACCACTTCATTACAACCTCAAAGAGGTAAAAAGTTGTTAGTCTTTGAAGAGGTCTGATTCTTTGCAAAAATCACTTACTGGAGGTGAAATCATAAGATTGCTATGCCAAAGATGTTCCACCCTTTTTGACATGAGCCAAAACTAGCTTTTACATTGCATGGGTCGAGTCCAGGAGACAGAAACGTACAAAAACATGGGAGCCCATTCCTCCTTAACTACAAATGCATTAGAATGGCATGGGGGACCTTACAAACCCATACCCTACCATTTTTGAATGAAATGGAGGAGAATATGACCCATTCTGCATTAAATCCGGTCGTTGAAATGCACTTCTGGCCATGAACATGCGTCAGAGCTGTTTCTTAACTTTCTCTCTCTAGACTAAACCAAAATTCAAGATTGACCCTAGAATCATGTAGAGAATTTCATAAGATTTCCGTTGATATAAAGAACGTGCAAATCTGAGCTCTGGATCAAAAGATATGGCGATCTGAAGATTTAGGGCACAAAACAGGCAAAAATGGATTTTGAAAATTTTCCCCATGCTTTGCCACCTGGATGACACGTGTCAAACACTGATTAGATGTGTAATTCTCTCTCCTTCCCTATCCCATGGGTTTTCCTTGAAAATTTTAACTTTTTGATGATTTTGGAACATTTTTCACTTTTCCCCCGCACCCCCGCCACTTGGGACACGTGGCATGATCTGGTTGGGGGACAGGGGCACGGGGTCATCCTTCACCTTTTAGTTTTTTGGCCAAAACTTCTGCCAAATTTTCTAACTCCTCCCCGAGCTCCACAATCCCCTTCTCTATTGGACACATGTCCAATTCCTATTGGCTTGGGCCAGGGCTTCAAACCTCGCCCTTTGAACTTTTTGGACGTTTTCCCTTGTGACACGTGGCATTCCTTGATTCGTCCTCGGGCCTACCGGCTTTTTGCGTCCCTCGCGTCCCTTTGGCCCGGCTGTCCCAGTGCTGTTTGGGACAAAAACTTCCGATCCACCCGATTCGGGCTTCCCTGTCCCTCATTCAGCCGATGACACGTGGCGTTAATTGATTGGATCTCGGCTCCTTCGCCTTTCCGCGTCCGCCGCGTCCCTTTGTCCCAACTGTCCCAGTGTGAAGTTCTCTTTTTCGGCCGATCTGGGTGGTTCGCGTCCTTCGCGTCCTTATGTCCCAGATGTCCCAGGCTGTTCCGCTCAGTAGTTAGTCGATTTTCCTCTGACCTTCGGCCGGTTCACCTTTTCGCGTCCCGCGCGTCCCCTCGGTCCAACTATTCCAAAAACTGCCTGGGCCACCTGGAGGCTTCTCGACCGGTTCGCGCCCCATTGTCCCAAATGTCCTGACTGTTGCGAGGACTAGGACTTAGCCAATTTTCATGATTTTTTCTGGCCCAAGCTTTTTTTTTCTTTTTTTTTTGCAACTTTTTCACTTTTTCTCAAAACTTGCTCTTTTCAACCTGGACAAGAGAGTTAGAAAAAATCTGAGGGGACCCTAGAAACATGATTTTTTGCCCTGAATCAATCAATTTTCCTGGGACTTGAGAATTTAATGCATGTTATCAAAATTACCCTGGGGGGTGAATTTTGGATAACAATTTGGCAACTCAGCGGGGTTACCTGCCTGCTAGGTAGAAGATACCAGTTGCCTGAAGCAGTCCATTGGGCATGGAGTTATCAAATATTCAGTTTAGAACCCCAACTGACTTAGAATGTGTAAGGAGGAAGATGGAATATCACCTGATGAAAGCAAGGACTGCAAAACATCTCCATGGATAGCAAATTGTGCCAAAGCACTTAGGGAAAACAAAACTAACCTACAGTAAAACAATGTGCACAAGCACTTGGAGGAATGAAAATCTAATCTAATATTTACAAAGTAGTGAATTTCCCTCTAGAAGCAACGCTTGAGATAGATTCCATTGACTAGAATCTGTTGTTCTTCACCATCCAATGAGGCCAATTGGAAAGCATTGTTGTTCTTGCACTTCATGACCATGTATGGGCCACTCCAAATGGCATCAAACTTTGAATGCCTTCCCGGTTTTGCTCTATCCACATCCCATTTCAACACTAGATCTCCAACCTGAAAAGATCTATCCTTGGCATTTCTATCAAAGGTCTTCTTGATCAAAGCTTGATCCTTCTCCATTACTTGGGATGCCTAATTTCTGATCTCTTGCAGCTCCATCAACTCTGCATACCTCACCTCCATGGGCTCAAACTCTAGCAACTCCAGCTGCTTCATGAGTTCTAATGTTGGCAACTCAAGTGACATGGGCAAGATTGCCTCTCTTCCATAGACGAGTTTGAATGGAGAGTTATCTATGGATCTTTTGGGAGTTATCCTATCAGCCCATAAGGCTGATTTCAGTTTGGTATGCCAAGACCTCTAATTCTCATCAAGAGTCCTCCTAATGATCCTCAACAAGTTCTTGTTTGTAGACTCAGCCTGGCCATTACCTTGAGGGTAATAGTTTGATGAAGTGCTTAGGTAGATACCGTTCTTGACAGCCCACTCAGTCACCTTAGATCCAATGAATTCCAATGCATTATCAAAGATTATTGTGGTAGGTACACCAAATCTAGTTGTTATCCCCTCATAAAAGTCTAAGATGCTAGACTCATTTGCCTCTTTGAGTGTGACTGCTTCTGTCCATTTGGTGAAGTAGTCCATGGCTGTCGAAATCCATTTGTGCCCTTGGCTTGAATTGGGATTAATGAATCCAATGAATTCCAAACCCCATTGCATGAATTGCTGGTCAATTGAGATTGGGTGCAATGGAAGGGCAGCAAGTCTCTCCTTTCCTGTGAAGAATGCACAATTCTTACACCTCTTGATCCATGCATAGCAATCACTGAAGATTTTAGGCCAATAATAACCAGCCTTCATGATTTTTAGAGCTGTCACTCTTGGTGCAAAATGACCACCAGCTGGTCCACCATGAAACTCTTCCAACACCCTTTGAATCTAATTTGTGCTGATGCATCTCAGTAGCACTCCATTCACATCTTTCTTGAACAAAACTCCATCAATAATGGCATACGGAACAGCCTGCAATCTGAAGTGTCTCCTTTGGGTCTTGTTCATTTCCGGAGGGCATAGGCCTATGCCTAGGAAGTGCATTATATCTTGGGTCCAGCAAGGAGCGGGGGAAGGATTGTCTTCTTCTTGATTACCACTTGGCTCATGGCTTTCCCGAACTGTCAAACCAGCCTCTTCTTCATTGCGTACTTCTCTTTGCTTCCCCAAAACCAGCTGCTCACACAATCCTTTCCCTCTTATCAGCTTGGTGATCTTGATCTCAATGTCATACTCCATGACACGGGTGATCCAACCTGCCCTTTTCTCATTCAAATCCTTGTTGAGGAGGAAGTCCTTAACCCCAGCATGTGAGACCAGCAACTAGACCTTGTCGTTCGAGACTAAATGCTTAAATTTCTTCAAGCTTCTGATTACTGCCAGCACATGCTTCTCAATAAAAGAGTACCTCACCTCATAGTCATCTAGGCTCTGGCTGAAGAAGGCAATTGGCTGCTCATCATTATCCTTGTTTTGCTGTACCAAAATGGTAGAAATAGTGTCATCACCTCCAAATGCATAGAGGATGAAATCCTTGGAGAAGTCTGGGTTGATGAGAGTTGGTGCTTGAGAGATGGCTTCTTTGATTGCTTTAAAGCTCTCCTTGCCTTCTGCTATCCATTTAAAAGCCATGCTCTTCTTTAACATTCTGGTGATGGGCTTGACAAGGACTGCAAAATTTGGGACAAACCTCCGAACAAAGTTTATCCTTCCTAAGAAACTCTGAAGGGCTTTCTTGTGGCTTGGCAATGGTAGTGCTCTTATGGCTTCAACCCTCTCTGGATCAACTATTAATCCTTCTTTGGAGACAATATGGCCAAGGAACTTTCCTTCATGTGCAAGAAAGATGCACTTCTTAGGATTCAAAGACACTCCAAATCTCATGCACCTCGTGAAGACTTGCCTCAAATGAGAGAGGTGGTTTGCTGCATTTTTTGAAAAAATGGTGATATCATCAAGGTAGATCAGCCCCACATTGTTAATCAAACCTTTGAATGTCATGTCCATTGCCCTTTGGAAGGTAGCACCAGCGTTGGACATCCCAAATGGCATTTTCCTGTACGCAAAAGTTCCCCATTTGGTTGTGAAGGCTGTCTTAAACTGGTCCTCTTCCTTCACCATAATCTGACTGTAGCCTGAGTAGCCATCAAGCAATGAGAACCTTTCTGAACCAGCTACAACTTGCAATATTTTCTCCATGGAAGGAAGTGGGTAATGGTCCTTGAGGGAGGCTCTATTTAGGTCTCTGAAGTCAACACACAGTCTGATCTCTCCACTTTTCTTTCTGACTAGAACTAAATTGGCAACCCAACTAGAATGCTTGATTGGGAATATAATCCTTGACTCAATCAGTTTGTCCAATTCTTTCCTCATGAGAGGCTCCATGTGTGGATTGACTGGGCTTTGTTTCTGCCTAACAGGCTTAGTATTTGGATCCAATTCAATGGTATGCTGAGCTAAGTTGGGATTGAAACCTTTCAAATCTTCATAGCTCCAAGCAAACACATCAGGGAACTCTTGATATAGCTGTATGAACTCATACCTTTCTTGTTCAGTTGTCATCCTTCCAATTTGTAATGGTTTGTTCTCTTCTACCAAGATGGATACTGAATCCTCTCTCTTGACCTGAATGTTTGCTTTCTCCTTTCTAAACTGGTCATTGGGGTTAAAAATGGACTCCAAAGTGATAAGTCCCTTGGGCAGCTTGTTAGTTCTCAGTTGTACCACTTGGTCACCATACTGTTGTTCCAAATTTTCTTGATTCTTAGCTAAGAACTCAACTTCTTCTTGCAAGAAATGGATGATTTGCTGGTCATTCTCAAACACTTGCCAACTGACATTGTTATCTAGTACTGAAGGCCTCATAATCACGTGGATGTTTGGCTATATCTTGTCTTGTTGAATGCTTTCCACAATGTCAAAGGCTGCCCCTACTGCTGCAAGCCTGTCAGCAGCTTGATTCTCCTTCCTAGGAATGGATTTGATGCCAAAACCCTCAAACTCTTCCATGAGGTCCCACACCCTGTTCTTGTAGCACCTGAGAAGATCATTCTTGGCAGCATGCTATCCCTTGACCTGATTTACAATCAATTCACTGTCCCCAAAGACTTGCAAGTTCTTTATTTTCTTCTTTATTGCCCAATGCATCCCTTGCACCAAGGCTTCATATTCAGTAGTGTTATTGGAGCATGCAAATTGAAATCTAAAAGCTGAATAATACTTTACCCCTTGAGGTGAAACAAGCATGGCTCCACCTCCTGCACCTTGTCTACTCCTTGATCCGTCAAAAAATAGCTCTCATACCTCATTGTCATCTTTGTGGTTTGGCTTGGTGATGCTAGGAATAGGCTAATTTTCTTCATGTACGCAATAGACCCCTAGCTCAGATTCTTCCACCTCTTGATAAGGATCAAATGCATGTACCTTGCTTGCCCATTCATCAAGAGTTAGATCCAGGATGCTTCCAACCTTGGTGTCAGCTTCATCAATGCTTGGGTGATCTTCTTGATCAAATGCTGAGTAATTGGCATTGATCTGACTTGGAGTGTAAGGCTCAATATGGAAGTTTGAAATAGGTTCTGACCTGATTATAGCCTTGGTTCCATACCTTGTTCTAAACAGCATGTGTGACCAATCAGCAGACAAATATCCCCCAATCTTGGCTGTGAAGTCCCTTGACAAGCAAAGGGAAAAGAGTGGTGGAAGGTCTATGACTGATACATCTTGCAAAACAACAACATTTGGACATACATGCAAGGTAAGACTCAAGTTTCTAATCACCCTAACTGTTGTTACTGCTGTCCCATCTAGCTACACTACCCCTTTGGATGTTGTTTCATACTAGAGCCCTAGCTGATCAGCTATTTGTTTAGGCATTATTGAGCTACTTGCCCCAGAGTCTATCATGCAATTGTGCACTAGCTGACTTCCAATGATTAATGAAACATAGAAAGGAGGGGGCTTCAACATTTTACCTTGCTGTCCTCCATGATTTCCCTCAGGCTGGGCAGCATTTGTAAGCACTTTGTCTTGCATCTAAACTTGCTGATTTGAAGTTGGCCAGTCCTTCATGGCAGCTTGCAGCAGATCTCTTTGGCCTGGGATAGATAGGGATTTCCACATTGATATATTGACGTTTGTCTTCTTCATTTGATCAATGATACTGAATGGGGATGAAGTATCCCTTTGTTGTCCCTTGGTTTGCACATTCACTCCTTGCATGTGGGCAGCAACAACTGGTGTTTGAGTTGGCCTAGGAGCTATTCTTGGCTGCCCTTGTGCATTTAAATTTGGGTTTTGCTTGTCAACCATTTGTGGAGCTGTGGGAGGTTGTGGATTGGTTGGGGCTAATGGCTGTTCTTCACCTAAATTCCTCCTTTTTAACCTTGTGTTGGTTGCAACACCTTGAGAAACTACCTGATTCATGCCATAAAACTCTTCTGCCTGCTAATTTACTAATGCGGTGTCATTGGGGGCAGATTACTGTTGGAATGTTACTTTTTGTTGGTTGTTTCCTTAACTGGCTTCACCCTCCACACCAGTAGTTGTCACCATTAGTGCTTGGTTCAAAGCACCATTGAAGCACATGGATTGGTTGTGAGGCTCATTGCATGGAAAACACCAGTCATACTCCTGAGCAATGTTGTTTTGTGTGGGCACCAACACCCTAGAGGCAGGTATGGCATTTGGATTATAGGGCTAAAATGGTCTATTGGCAGGAGGCCTTGTTTGATTCATATTTGCAGCTGGATTAGGTGGCCTTTGTGGTTGGTATGGCTACCTATTAGGCTGAGCTTGAGGTTGGTAAGAAGGTCTAAAACCTTGGGCTTGCTGCCTTTTTAGAGTAACCAGCTCATTGCCTAGGTTTTGCAATTGCTTCATGACTTCTTGAAGCTCATTTGGGGCACTTGGAGATGAAGTGGAAGCTTCATTTGAACTCTGATTTCTAGGAGTGGGAGAAGGAGCCAAACTAGGTGCTTGATTGGTGTTTGGACTCTCTAAACTTGGAAACAATGGCATGGGAGGCCTAGGGGCAAGTTTGCCAGCTTGGATTAAACAATTTTCAGCCCTAATGGCAATACTATAAGCCATAGGGATAGTTATGCCTCCCATGGATTGAATCAACATAGAAATATCAGAATTTAGAGCTTTAAGATAGTAGAGAAAAGCACCTTCTGCTGTTGGCCTGACTGCCACTAGAATTCTCTCCCAAGTCCTTTGAAATCTAAAGTTGAAATCGGTTAGCTACTCATTGGGAGCTCTCTTGATGGTTGTCAGCTGCTCCAAAAGAGACAAGTTGTCTCCCTTCTCTCCAAATTGCTCATGAAGTGCTATACACAGCTGATTCCAATTTGTGATAGAACCAACTCCAAGGCTTCTAAACCATTGCAATGCTTTACCCTTGAACGAAGATGCCAGTAACTTGACAGCCACTTGCATCTCATTGATTTCATGGATTGCACAAAGGTTAGCAATATCTTTAACATGATCACCTGGAGTAGTCTGATTTTCTCCAGTGAAGTAGGGAATGTTCTTCAAGGCTGCAATAGGAATTGGATGTTGTGCATTGAGGGAAAGTGGGTTGTTTCCTGTGAAGTTGACGTAGGGGTTGTTTTGTGCCATTCTGATTGGCCTTAAAACCCTTGTTGACTGAATGAAAGGCCTACCAGGTGGAGGAGTTGAGAGAGTTCTGTTTGGTGGAGATGGAGACCTTTGAATCCTTCTTCCTCTTTGCCTTCTTCTTGGAGATAATTGCAGGTGTTCAAAAATCACTTCTTCTTCTCCAACTCTTGACCTTGTGGTGATTCTTCTCATGAGTTTTCAGGCCTGCACTGCTGAAACCAGTTGATTCTTCCCCTTGGAGTCGCCAGATATGAAAATAATAGCTCTTTTCAAGCAAGAAAATTGCAGAAAATGCACATCCACTTTGCTGCAATAAAAATGAGACCTCTAGCATCCCACCCGGCGTGCCAAAACTATTGTAGCAGGCTCACACCACTCTTGGATGCAGATCAGGCTTCTAGGTTGATCACTCTAGCATCCAGTGTGATTGCACAACATGGAAACCTCTCTCTAAGTGTGGGACTTGTTAAACTAAGAGAGGAATCTCCAGATTAGAGGCTGGTTCCTCAAAATCCTCTGATTTAGGTCTATATTTGCACAACTACAGAGGTTCTAATCCTAATCCTACTCTAGATTGCAGGGAGGTAGAGATAGAAGTGCAAAAAAAAAAAAGAACTAATGCTAATAGGTGATGCACCAAAAAGGAGTGGTGAATATTTTTGTCATGCAAATAGACACAAACCAAAGATTGCAGCATAAAACATACACAGACTGATAAGATATAATTCAGGATCTGAAATGAAGCAAGTAATACAAACAAAGGACTGAAACTCATTCACAAAGCTTGCATTATCATTTCCAGTGTCAAAACCACTGCATTACAACCTCAGAGAGGTAAAAAGTTGTTACAGTCTTTGAAGAGGTCTGATTCTTTGCAAAAATCACTTACTGGAGGTGAAAGCATAAGATTGCTATGCCAAAGATGTTCCACCCTTTTTGACATGAGCCAAAACTAGCTTTTACATTGCATGGGTCGAGTCCATGAGACAGAAACGTACAAAAACGTGGGAGCCCATTCCTCCTTAACTGAAAATGCATTAGAATGGCATGGGGGACCTTACAAACCCATACCCTACCATTTTTGAATGAAATGGAGGAGAATACGACCCATTCTGCATTAAATCTGGTCACTGAAATGTCACTTCTGGCCATGAACACGCGTCAGAGCTGTTTCTTAACTTTCTCTCTCTAGACTAACCCAAAATTCAAGATTGACCCTGGAATCATGTATAGAATTTCATAAGATTTCCGTTGATATAAAGAACGTGCAAATCTGAGCTCTGGATCAAAAGATATGGTGATCTGAAGATTTAGGGCACAAAACAGGCAAAAATGGATTTTGAAATTTTTCCCCGCGCTCTGCCACCTAGATGACACGTGCCAAACGTTGATTGGATGCGTAATTCTCTCTCCTTCCCTGTCCCATGGGTTTTCCTTGAAAATTTTAACTTTTTGATGATTTTGGAACATTTTTCACTTTTCCCCTGCACCCCCGCCACTTGGGACACGTGACATGATCTGGTTGGGGGACAGGGGCACGGGGTCATCCTTCACCTTTTAGTTTTTTGGCCAAAACTTCTGCCAAATTTTCTAACTCCTCCTCGAGCTCCACACTCCCCTTCTCTATTGGACACATGTCCAATTCCTATTGGCTCGGGCCAGTGCTTTAAACCTCGCCCTTTGAAATTTTTGGACATTTTCCCTTGTGACATGTGGCGTTCCCTGATTCGTCGTCAGGCCTGCCGGCTTTTCGCGTCCCTCGCGTCCCGTTGGCCCAGCTATCCCAGTGCTGTTTGGGACAAAAACTTCTGATCCACCTGATTCGGGCTTCCCTGTCCCTCATTCAGCCGATGACACGTGGCGTTAATTGATTGGCTCTCAGCTCCTTCGCCTTTCTGCGTCCGCTGCGTCCCTTTGTCTGAACTATCCCAGTGCAAAGTTCTCTTTTTCAGCCGATTCGGGTGGTTCACGTCCTTTGCATCCTTAGGTCCTAGATGTCCCATACTGTTCCACTCAGCAGTTAGTCGATTTTCCTCTGACCTTCGGCTGGTTCGCCTTTCCACGTCTCGCGCGTCCCCTCGGTCCAACTGTTCCAAGTTCTGCCTGGGCCGCCTGGAGGCTTCTCGGCCGGTTCGCGCCCCGTTGTCCCAAATGTCCCGACTGTTGCGAGGACTAGGACTTAGCCAATTTTCATGATTTTTTCTGGCCCAAGCTTGTTTTTTTTTTGCATCTTTTTCACCTTTTCTCAAAACTTGCTCTTTTCAACCTGGACAGGAGAGTTAGAAAAAATATGAGGGGACCCTAGAAACATGATTTTTTGCCCTGAATCAATCAATTTGCCTAGTACTTGAGAATTTAATGCATGTTATCAAAATTACCCTGGGGGGTGAATTTTGGATAACAATAACTTTTTATTGAGGATTACTAAATTAACCCCAAAGTAGTTGGCACCTTGAGTGAAATGGCCAACGAAACATGATCCCCACCTACTTGACTAGTACACCTTTGTGAGAGATTAACATCAAAATTATCTTTAGTGGCAGCCCTATTTTGATCCTTTTGGTGGATTAAAATCCTTTCTTATTGTATCAAAATGGGTAAAGTAAATTCGAAAACTAACAATAGTATACTGTGCTCGCTCGGGTAATATTTTTGGCATTTAGGGAGAGAACTTTTTTCGAGGAATCCACTCCTTGACCAAGCTAACTTAAGTTTATAGGCTCTCCTTACACAATGTTACTCTCATCTATTTTACATGTTATAAAGTTTATGTTCCACATTCTATCTCCTCATCTTCTAAAATTCAATGTTCAAAGCATTGAGTTATGGATATGCATATCCTCACTTGAGCATTATCATTCTCCATCTAAGTATTGAAATCTTGATATTTGTTTCATCACAGTCAAGAAAATGCAAAATCTTATTGATCTATCATTTTCCTAAGTCTTTTAGTTTAACATTCACATTGTTAAACAATAAGCACTAGACCATCTTATGTCTACAAGTTTAACATTTAGTTTTTTAAATTTTTGACATCTTCATTTCCATAGTCTTATATCATAAGCATTCACTTTTCCATGAGTTGATATCGTTAATCAATCCTTCCCCTTTGTCTATTATCTTCACATTAACTTTATTGAGATACACCTCTTATTTCAACATTCACATTGTTGATATTTGAGTGTTTGCCCTCCATTGTTAAACCTCTTCTATCTTAACACTCATTTTTTTATGAGTCGAGTGCATCAATCGTGTTTCTCATTCTCTTCCATCTTAGCATTCAATTTTATAAGGGTTGAGTATTACAATATTCAATCTCTTCCATCTTAGCATTCAATTTTCTAAGGGTTGATTAACTTAACAAACCTCTCAAGTATCTTCCATCTTAGCATCCACTTTGCTAAGGGTCGAGAAATCAAAAATTTCAACCTCTTCTATCTTAGCATTCACCTTGTTAAGGGTTAAGTAACTCATCCTGTATTTTCTTTGTTCCTCCCCTCTTTCAGAAATGGTGGGAACAAGACACCATAATTATGGCCACTTCAAAAAACAAGATCAAAATCCTTTCCATTTTAGCTTTGACAAAGAGGATGACAAAAAACTATAAAATAAACAAAATGATCCTTCCTTTGAAGAACAAACAAAGGTCAAAGACCTTTTGTGACAAAATAAAGACCGATTTTTACCGTCTCCAAAAGATGGGAGAAAAATTACTTTCAATTTTGATGACAAAATTTTGAAAAACTTACAAGGTCAACCCAAATCAACTAAGGCTACACAACCCTGAATCACTTAATCATGATGAAGTCAGACCAAGTAAACTGAATTTTGATAACAAAATTAAATCTAGTGCGTCATACCCCGAGTCAAATCAAGCCTTAATTGATCAAATAAATGCAATGGAACATCAATTGGCTTTAATATCTTCTAAATTCACTAATGACACCAATGATGAAGAGTCAAAGAGGAAAAGTGATGACACATCCAAAACCTATTTTGACATAGAAAAAGAGAAAACCAATCTAAACAATGATGATGCTTCAATTATACCACAAACTAATTCAACATTTTATCCAAAATGGAAAATGATGAAGGATACAATTTCTGGCATGTGAAACCAATGCAAGAAATTTAATTTTGAATAATTATGTACTTACCCTTTTGATAAGTAAATATTATGTATATCCTTCCCAAAATCCTCCAAGTCACCCAAATTTGAAAATACAGGGGAAAAAGCGATCGATGAGAGCATATCAAATAATTCATCATGGCATATCAAGAAGTGACATACAATGATATATTTCTCTTGCGCCTATTTCCTAAAAGTTTAGGATAGAAATCTTTGGATTGGTTCCTACACATCCCAAAGGGATCAATTAGTAATTTCGTAGACCTCTCAAAGAATTTTTTCAAACATTTCTCAATCATGATAGACTCCTAAATAACAATGATGGATTTGTGTAATTCAAAACAACAATTTAGTGATATCTTTACACAATTCTTACAGTGGTGGAGAGGAATCACAAGTTGATTCCCATGTTCCATTCCAAAAAAACAGTTCGTTGCTATCTTTATACCAAACCTTACCAAAAATTTGTTCTTTCACATGATGATGCACTTCTTCACCGGTTTTGAGGAGGTTATAGAGAAAGGAACTCAAATAGAAAAATCCCTCATTATAAAAATCTTAATAGAGCCTCATTCTAGGGATAAAAAGAACACCAATAATACCACAGATCAAGATAAACCTAAATATGTCAATCACAACCGTAATTTTGTCACTGATGGTGTAATAGACAACCGTAATGTACACAATGTGCATACTAGTCAACCAAAATAAAATAAATCAAAACAAGACATCATTATTCTACATAAAGAGGCTCCCCTTCTCGTGATAAAAAATGATGACAATTTATAGCATTTGGAGATACCCTTTCAAGTGTCTTATGACAACTGAAAAATGTCAATATGGTCACTTACCATATCACGAAACCCTTTTTGAAGGGGAACCTAAACCATCTTGGTACAAACATACTAAATATTTTGATTTTCATTGCATTAATGGTCATCAAAAAGAAAAATGTGCGCAATTTCACAATTACATTGAATACCTTATTGATAATAGAGAGATAGCATTTAAAGCATCACCACCAAATAAAACACCCGATGATAATTTAAAGGTGTTTTAAAATCTATTCCTTGAGTATGGTACAAATGGAAAATCTCTTGAATAGGGTCAATCTTCGAACAACATTGATTTCAATTCCATCATACCATTTGCTGCACAAACCATTTAGTGCAAAGTTGAATGTTAGTTTGCAGAACTTAGAGAAATTATCTCTAGTGTATTTTATACATTAGCAAAGGCTAATATGATAAAATATCCAATTGGGAATCAAATCCTAAGTGGTATAATGAATGAGAATATTGTGAATATCACCTCATCAAAGGCCACTCTAAGAATCATTTTTCAAATCTCCGCTATTAAATATAATACTTAATTGATGATGAATTCATTTCTATATAAATCGATTAAGAATCTCTCGAAATCAAAAAAACATCAACTACCACAAAAAATAATGAAGATTTGAACGTTGTCCAAAAACTTTTACATGATAAAACTCAATGAGATAAAGATGACAAGGATCATCGTACCCCTAGACATGATACTAAACATTGCAAGGCCCTTCAAACCATCATTAATAACCTTATAGAAGAGGATGATATTCTCATTGAAGAAGACCATCCTCTCCCATCCACTATTTTATCCATATCCTATCATAATTCTTCAAACAAATCTTCTTCATCCAAAAACTTTATCATAATCCCCCCTCCAAGTGTTACTTCATCCAAAGAAGGTCCACCTCTCTTCATTGATGTTTTTAGGATTGCCACATGTTCTCATCCCCATGATTCTCCATCACCTACTAAAACTAAGACCAAATTTGTCATCATCACCCCGTCTAATAACCCTACTACATCATCTTCTTCAAAATCCAAAGTATCCATCTTAGATAGGTCATGGACCCAACAACCCAATGTCATCAAAAAATTTATTATGAAGCAACTCCATCAAGATCCTATTAAGATGTCACTTCATTAGCTCATTAAAATCTCCCCAAATTACAAATAAGCTCTCATCAACTCTCTACAACATATTCCTATCACTAATGATAAAGTTCAACCTTTTGCGAACCTTGTTGGAGTACTTATAGCTTTTTTTCCCATTTCCTTTGACGACACTGAAATTCGTAATATTTCACCTTAAGAGCATGATCTTCCACTTTTCATCACTATTCTTATCAATGACACATTGATCTGACGTTCAATGATAGAAAATGGAGCCAACATCAACATTATATCATCTCATACCTTTGATCAACTCAAGCTTCCCAACTTCGTTGTCGCTCAATCACCCATGGTCCATCGCAATTTCAATGATGCCATGGACCCTTCTTTAGGCATGATTATCCTTCCCATCGGTGTCGGTGAAAAACTCCTTCATGAGCTATTTTACATTATTGAGGGGGAATTCTAGTCTAATATCTTACTTGGACAACCATGGATCTATGTCATGTGTTGTGTCCCTTCCACCCTCCATCGTTGCATCAAATATGAGCATGAGGGGAAAATCCTAACACTCCCCACAGATATTCCACCCTTCAAAGCATGTCATATGACGTATCGACCAAATTTTTTTGTCCCTAAACAATATTCATCTGAAGCATCCACTAGCTCATTTGTCCTTACATCTAACCTACCCAATGACGATTCTATCGACAATGTGATGCATCACCTTTCATTGGGGGAATACCACATTCTCGCCCTCAATTATCTTCCCACACCTAATTGACTTGGTATACTTGATAAAGCACTAATGTACCAACCTAATGTTAGGGACATCATTTATTTTGGACCACCTCATCTTCGAACCAATCTCATCTATGGTGGTATTAACCTCCCTTCTTCCCACATCAATGCTTAACCTCACACTAAACCATATTTCAATGGATTTGATTTTCTCTATAATAAATACTTTTCCTACACCTACTTTATCATTACGCATGGAAAGGATTTGGTATGGAGAGTTATGAACAAGGAATGCATGATCTCATTAGGGACCAATATTGTAAGTCCCATGAGAAGTTTGAGATGGGATTTAAGGAGTAATCAACTGACCCTCTCACACCTAATCCATATTCATCTCCTATGAACATTAATATCTCATCCAACTCTTCCCTATCCAAGGATTCTATGGATGCAGACGATACCATGTCCATCTCTTCTAGATTTTTTTTCAATCTCCATGATCACTTTGGGACTGATCACTTATCAGTGTGAGGGTGAAACTAGGTCCCTTCCCCTTCAATTTATTGAGATGGTAGCGGAATATTACCCTACCATTTACATCCTTTAAGGCATCGATGATGATTCCATTCTTTCTTATATGGAGGTGGAGGATTCCTATCTAAATAAATTATTACCTCCGGATACATCCTCTCTCCTCAACAAGTCCACCATCAATATCAACATTAGGACTTCACAAGAGCCCTTCATCCTCAAAGTGGGTCAATCCCTTGATCCTTAGGATTTTTTAGTCTTTCACCACCTTCCTCTCAAAATACAGTCAAGCCTTTACATGGCCTTACATCGATATTCTAGGACACAATCCTTCTATCATCATCCAAAAAATTGTCACCATCCTTAATGCCAAGCTGATTAAGAAGAAACTTCGTTTCATGCATCCCCACATTTTCCTCCTTTTCAAAGAGGAGTCGCAACACCTTCTCTCTACCAACTTCATCATTCCTATCAACTATTTGCAGTGGGTTCCAACATTGTACTTGTTTCCAAATCCTTTATAAATATTTGTATCTACACCAAATTTTGATATTTAAATATCACTTTCCCTAAAGATGAATTTCCCATTCCTAACATTGATCAACTCGTTTCCCTCACTTCTGACCATGAGATTATTTCCCTTATGGATGGTTTTCTTAGCTACAATCAGATTCTCATTGCACCATAAGGCCAACATAATACCTCTGTCATCACTCCTTGGGGGACCTTCTGTTATCATGTTATGTCCTCCGGTTTGAAAAACGTAGGGGCCACCTATTAGCATGTTATGACCTACATATTCCATGACCTTTTCCATAAAACAATAAAGGACTATGTCGATGACCTCCTAGGTAAATCCAAACATTGACAGGATAATCTTTCCATCCTTGAAATCCATTTATCACGTCTTATTCAATTCTTTCTTCATCTGAATCCATCCAAATGTGTGTTTGGAGTTCTAACTATAAAAATCCATGGTTTAATAGTTTCTATTAGGGGAATTTAAGTTAACCCTACCAAAATCAAATCCATCTTTGATATTCTTCCTCCTTCAATCTAAAACATATTCACAATCTTTAAGGCCAACTTCAATCAGCTCGTCACATCATCTCGTAGCTCTTTGACCATTGTCAACCTTTTCACCACCTTTTCCCAAAGACATCAACTTTAATTAGGATGAAAATTTCCAAAAGACCTTTGATGATATCAATCAGTATCTTTTATCCCTACCTATGCTCAAACCTCCGTGCAATGGGGAGCCTTTCTATCTTTACATCTCTGCCCCCGATCATGCTTTGGGTGCCATGTTGGTACATTGCGATGACTAGGGAAGGGAACAAGCTATTTATTATGTTGGTCAAACCCTTCATGAGTATGAGACTCGCTACAATGAAGCTGAAAAACTGTGTTGCACTTTTTTCTTTGCCACTTCCAAACTTCGTCACTATCTCCTTAATCACAAAACCTATGTCATCACCAACTTTCATCCTCTTAAAACCATGCATTAAAAACATTACCATAACAATCATATCACTTGTTGGCTCATGCTCATGACCGATTTTGACCTAGATTTTCTCCCTCAGAAATCTATTAAAATTTAGGAAATCTCTAATCATCTAGCCGAAGCCCATCTTCCTAAAAATAATCTTCCTCATGAACAATTTCTTGATGAGTCTATCTTCACTATCGATCATGAATTTTCTCCCCTCAGATGACACTTTTCATTGATGGATCTAACTGTCGGAAAGGGATAGGTGTTAGTGTCTTTATCATTCCTCCTTGGGATACCCCTATCCCCATCACTTATAAGCTTAATTTTGAATATATTAACAACATGGCCAAATATGAAGCCCTCATCTTAGGTCCCGAAACCACTATCATGCTTGGTGTTCATATCATCGATATCTCTCCTCTCATTCAAATCCTCTTTCCTCACATGCATACATTTCTTCTCATTCAAATCCCCCTTTCCACCCTAAATTTCATTTTTCTACCTTAATCCCATCCTAATCATATCTTCCCTAATCATCCTTAATTAGGCCTAAATCCTCATCTAATTCTTTTATCCTCCCTAAACCTCATTTTTATCATCCCTAGGTTCCCATCTACCTTCATTCAATGCTTTCTTATCTCCCAACTACCTTTTATCTTCCCCAAACATCCCTAACCCACATTAACCATCCTAAACCCTGATCCCACCTCATAAGGGCTCATTGTCTCGAGCTGATCACATTTTCACTGCCCAAATAAAAAACCACCTCAGTTGTCAATGACCCATATGGTTCACCATCAACCCTATAAATATGACCATGCCCTTCCTATCATTGGGATACAATTTCTGAGTCTTCAATATTTCTTGCAATCTTGGAAATTCACAGTGCACACTTAAGGGGCATTAAATCAAGTAAAAATTAGGAAGTAATGGACATATGTAAAAAAAACTTGGCATTAATTGTAGTTAATGGAGGAGTAAAGTTTCACTCATGTAAAAGATAATAAATGAAGCATTTATGACATATTCATAAGGGTATAAATAGGAGGGGTGATTCATTTAGAATTACCTTTCAGTTAAAATGGAGAGATCTAGGTAAAAAATAGAAAAAGTGAACATTTTTTATTTAACACATTTGAAACCTAAAAAACTAGTTGTCATTAAAGGAGAAATAAAGATTTAATAGTTCATGGAGCTTGGAAAAAGGAAAAGGGAGGAGTAAGATCCACTTTCAGTAGGAAAACCATAACCCTTGACCAACATTAACGTGGGCGTTGATTTCTTCAAGCAGAATGAGGAACTTTGGGGAAATAAACCACTTCATAATAAATTAAAGTGGGTTCCATTTGAAGCACAAGATAAAATATTAGAAACATGAGGCACAAGTAAAAACATCTACACAAGAATAAAAAACTTTATATGACACATGTTTAGATAGTACTACAAGATCAATGTCAATGTAATTATAAAATAAACATCAAGTGGTATGGAAGAAGTGTTATAGAAGAGTAGGAATTTCAATTCAGCAAAGTAGGAACAAGTTCTTCTGCACCATCCAAGAAAGATAATAAAATAATGGCCACAAGAAAAAGATAAAATAAGGATCAAAGCTCCTGTGTTATATAGTTAAACTTTGAGATAAGATACCCTAAAGAGGAAATAGAAGTGGGGAAGTGGAAAACATAGGTGGGATTAACAAAAATGTCAGATTGTAACCACCTCCCACACCAAATGGAAGTGGTAATGGAAAAGGATTTTATATGCATCATAGATAAGAAGGATAGCATAAGGAACATCATATATGATGATATTGTGAAGAAGATGATAGATAAGGTGGGAGTTATTCATTCATATGATCTTTCCTTTTTCAACAAATTGGTGGAGTTATTTCAATATCTAATCTCACGAGTGTGTGAGGTTTATTTTTATTTTTTTGGGTCAGCTCATGAGAATAAACCAACACTTAATTTGAAAGGACATGGTTGATCAACATAGGGGAGGATCTAATGCAAGCCCTGGAGAATGAAAAAGAGTTTGATAGGATTGGTGACCTCATTAACTATATAAGTGAGGAGGGAAATATTTCCCTATTATAGACATTAAGGACCCTAGGACAAGACTCATGGCATGACTATTAACATCAAAATTAGTAGTTGCAAAAATATGAATATAAGTAAACATGAATTATTTATGTTGTGTACAAAATGGTACAAGGGACGTAATACAACTTGTCCAGATTCATTTCTAATTGAATAATAGAAGATGCAAAACTCACACATGAGAAAGTAGGTATCAAATTCTAGTGGGACATGATCCTTATAACCCTGGTCTTAAATGAAATAGGTGTACCAGAGGGAAAAGGATATCCAAAATAGGTATTACCTATGGAAAAAAAATCTCCTTCTAAAATATATGAGTAATTAATGGTACCCGTAACCCTCAAAAATGCATTAAAATCATGATTTAGCAATTTTCTAAGGAATTTATAGAATGTCTTTGAACAAGATTGGAAGATCCCACACCAATTCCCCAAAGAGATGGAATTTGAAGTATAATTTTATGTAGCATGCACTATTATTTGACACGCTTCAAACAAATAGATGGAAATTAGTCCCCGTGAGCTGAATTTCCCTATGCATTCACTACGAACTAATTTGTGTGATCCATCATTTATAGGATCAAGGAGGCAAAGAAGATAAATATTAACACATTGAGAGTTAATGCAGATATCCATTCCCTCCATAAGACATACAAGTACTCTAGTTAGGAAGTGCATGTGAAAACATGTGAGTATGATATTTGCGCCATGAGAAAAATAGAGACAATAGTAGTCAACAACACGACGTAAAGTTTATTCTATTATCCACATCTAAATAAGAAGAAAACCACACATACAACCCATGAAGAGGAGGAGCCCAATGAGCAGATGATTATTCTCACCCAAGAGAAACCACGCACTAGGGATAAATGAAAAGGCATGAAAGGAGGAAACTGGAGAAAATCACCTCATAAGGAGAGTGAAGAGAGGGGCCAACCAAAAAAAGGAAAGGATGAACAACATGCAAGAAGCAAAAAAATACCATGGGACTGGTAGAATCTAGTGTTCCAGAATAGGTAGGCACCAAGGTTGGCAAAGGAAGTGAGAGGGAAACATCACCCACATAGGCAAAAATGTGTGTATAAAAATTGTATAGCTCTCCACCACACTTCCATGATAAGAATAACAAAGATATGGGGTATCCCAAGGACTCTGGAACAAGGACATCATCCATTCCTAAATCACCCCCAAAAGTGAAGGAAATTGAGGATGATCCTAGAAATGAAGAGGAAACGTAGGGCGAGGGTGTAAGCATAGGAGGAAACCATGGAGGTGACGAGGAGGAAGAAGAGTGAAGGCGTGATAAAGGGAAATTTTGAATGGAATATATAGATGATGAATACAATGAGGAGGGTATATAATTCCAGCTTGACCCCCACCAACCTCATAAGTTCATCCACAAAAATATTCATAAGGTAAAAGAGGTGAAATAATTATTTGTCTGGTAATGCATGAAGGACTTTATTGCCACGAAGCTCTCTAAAAAGGTTTTATCTTTTTCCCTAGATGCATGTACGTATGATCCAATTACTAATTTTTCTAGTGATTTCATAAACAACATCCTTATAACATATGGATATACATTCATCCTCACTTAAACTTATTACATCTCTGAGACAAAAGCATGAAAGGCACTCCTAAATATTGTTGGAGAAGTGGTGCAACAAATTCTACACAATAACAATGACTCTAGGATACAAAGGGAAAAATTCAATAATTTAGAGGCAGAGGTTAAGGAGACAAAGAATAACTTGCAAGAACTATATAGAGAATAAGGGCCTATAAGAGATACAAGTGCACAAACTCTAAGGAAAAATTTTTGGGTGGGAGTATTCTCTTCCATGAGCCTAATATTATAGAGATATGTTTGATTATCTATGGTGAAAGAATTGACAAATTGGAACAACTGTTAAATCTATTATTCAAGAGAGTTGAGGCTGACAAGGAGTAGTCCAAACAAAAAAAGGGATACCAAGAGAACATAAGATTGTTTTGTGGGAATATACTTGAAACATGTAAACAGATCTCTAAGAAATTGAAGGAAAAAGTTGTGCATGAGCTGGAGCTTTTGCTCACAAAATTGGGCACAAAGTTTAAGGACCTACATACGAAAGCAATAACAAGTGCCAAAGGCACAAATTATTTTTCTAATTTGGAAACTCATTTAGATAACCTAACCTCTTTCTTCCAAAAAGCCTTCAATAACTAGAAATCACATGAAGATGTACCAAAATCTGAAGTTCCATAATTATTTGAGGAGTCACAAAAAAGTGTTTCTCGAGGGAATTCAATAGATTTAGTGTGGGGTGATGTTAGAAACCTAAATTATTGTATTTATATCTCACATTGGGTCTAAAGCATTCTTTATTCTTTAAAGGATGCATGGTAAAAATGATGGAAGGTTACACGTAAGAGGGAAATGAAAGAATTGTGCAAGATGACTAAATATGAGCACACAAGTAGGATAAAGAGAAGTGCATGAGAAGGAGGAAGATGTACACACATGAGGAATGGGAGAGCCATACATGAAAGTTTTGGAAAAAAAGTAGTGAAAAAAGAGGCATAAATTATTCATGGATTTAACATGCAACACAGACAACATTGGACAAGAACATGCAAGAACAAGAAGTGGTGAATATAGACAAGATCAAAATAGAAAGTAACTAATAGATATGATCACTTCCATGGAAGCATCAGTGGAACAAATTGTAGACACCAAATTTGTGTCTTACGACACCCTGTGCCCCGCATCTCATTTCGCAACCTAGCCTCACCACTTAAAACCTTACACAATTATTTATTAATTACCTTATAATTCATAAATCCACATATCCAAACCTGCCACCCTATTTTCGCCACCTCATCATGACCTAGACCTAACCCTAAACTAACCTAATTAAGACCTATAACTTGGTCTACATCCACACCCATGACTAATTACTTCTCACCCGCACCAAAACCAACCTAATCATGACTTGACCAAGCCCACAACTAATCCCTCAGGAGAAAAGGAGGGAAAGTTGGCTATTTTACTAAAAATAGCCCACTTTGACTTAACCGACATCGGTTCCTACTCGACTGCCGTCGGTTACGTACCCACCATCAGTTCCCTGTAAATGACCTCCCCCAACCAAAAACAAAGGATCGAATTTTTTTTGAAAGATCCAGAATTCACTTGGCAGAGCAGAGACAAGTGAAGAAAAGAGAAGAGTTTGCAGAGAAGGACATCGAGCCCAAGACTGCAACTGAGGAACTAGAGCACATCGACACTCATCCAAGCATTGGGAGAGAAGATATCTCATTTTTTATTGTCAAATCATCCCACCTGATCCCTGCCTTCGTCATCACAATCCTTGGACCTGTATCTTCATCAGGAACTAGTAAGTAGTGTCTTGTATGTTTTTAAATAACATTTCTTGAACTTCTAAATCATAGTAATTATAACTTCACTCCTAGATCTACTACCCGCCAGCACCCTACATCTCACTGTCATTCCTCTACCCTTACATTGCCCCAAGAACAGCTCCTACACTCTCTGAGTCTTCTCCATCACCCTATTGCCTACCCCTAATCATTTGCCAACCTTATAAACACCAAAGCCGCCTCACAGCCAACCTTCATTGAAAGCCCCTAAATCACCACCCCTACCGATATCAGTTATCAGAAACCTGTACTGGTGTATAACCGCAGTCGATTATACAGTAACCGGCATCGGTCACTGTGACTCAAACTAGAACCAGCCTTTCTTCTATTACTTTTTAACAAGGTAATTAAAGTGTAATTTTGCAATAGCCTCTTTGCTATCATTTGTGTTAATTCGTATTAAAAGGGGAACTGACCACCTTCGAAAGGAAGTCTAATATTTCCTGGGCCCAAGGCAGTTCCCTCATTTATTGTCTAACTAAAATCTGGTGGTCTTGTATTCTTACTTGCAGGTAGTCCTTCCTAGACAAAAAGGAGTTCTTCGCAATCGATCTGATCTCTCTCTACATTACGCGCACACCCTCCCAACGTTCAAGAGGTATTCCTCCTAGCCCTAACCCTTATCTGTTTCTCAAGAGAATGAAAGGATAGAAGCACCTCTATTCTAAGAACGGAAACATTCTGTGTGAAACATTTTGGCACGCCCGGTGGGACCCTTTCTTGGGTTTCTTTCTTTCTTGCTTGCTTTCATATAGGGAGCACACTTGCTATTTTATTCTTCTAAATATTCACAAGATATTTTGTTATTTTGGTGAAATAATTTGTATTTCTTCCTCATCTTTGCATTAGTGAAAGTCATCTTCTTTGCTTCATCGAATATCATTTTCAATTTAGGTTTAAAACACGTGCATCACATTCTTTCTTGTTGTTTTCAATTCTAGTGAACGTAGATTAAGTAACAGGTCATACACGTGGGGGTGATATCCACGGTATTGACAAGAAATTAATCTTACTTTCACTACACAACACATCCCAAATCACATCATAATCAACACAACAGCTCAAACATCCCCCCTTTTCCGCGGTATACCTCCATCCGATTGAGGTAACCTTATAAGCCAAAAAAAACTTGACATCACCCTTAGGTCTTTTGTTTAGGATTGACATCATCTTGCATCTAAGGCATAAGCCCACAATAATTAAAACTAATCTTAGGGTTAGTCTCTTGATTTTCTTGTGCATCTTGCTTGTTTTTAGTTCTGTTTCTCTGTCATACACTGTTTCAGTGATCACTTCAGAATAGTTTGGTAGGTATACTAAGCCTTATTAACCCCAAATAAGCAGCTTCTTACACTGGTTCTATTCTATCGACATCGGTTAACTGACCGACGCGGCTAAAGTCTGACCGACCCTGGTTATCAGACCGATATCGGTTACTATCTTTCACAGTTCCTAAAACCAGCAACCTACCAATTCTAACATTTTGTTGCTGCTTCTATTCCAGATAGATTGCATCCCTACTGTGTACTCTTGTCTATGGTTGTTATCACTCATAAACAAGCCGCAGCCATGGTTTTACATGCCTGTTCCATGCCTTTTCCTGAATCACCCCCTTCACATCCTATGGGGAATCCTACGGACACCAGTGAGGTTCCCAAAATCCCTATAGGAGATAGGGAATTTGTGAAATTTTTGGATGCTAATTCTAGCATTGTACAGTACTATTTGTCTCATACCCCTGACCGTACACCCGACGGTCAACTCCTTGTTGGTATGCCTATTAGTATAGCTGCTCTCTTAGCTCCTTCCCCACCTAATAACTCCACCTTACCTTCTACATCCTTAGCTCTGTCTCCCAACTCAGTGGCTTCGGAGGTTCATACGGCACAGATTGGCTTTCCTTTGGTTAATCTGGGGCCCCACATATCATTACCACCGACTGCTCCTACCTCGTCTCTCTTGCAGACTGCTCCTTTCATAACTTGCTCTCTACCACCTATCCACACAAGCTTTCCTTCTCAAGCTCCGCCCACCTTTTCAATTCCACACATGTATCCGGTGGCTTCAACATCTTATAGAGGACATCCCTATTCGGCCGCCTCAACATATTCATCGTCAATACCTTATCAACATTTAACCCCACCATTGTCTAGTAGTGGCTCTTGGCCCAATCCGCCTCTGTTTACAACAACCGCACCATCATCTTACCCAACCACTGATTTAATCAAACAAATGATGGACAAGATGCAAAATTTGGAGGCTTCTGTTTCAGGAAGCCATAGCACCCTGACATACGAGAAAGTTTGTCGGGAGCCTATTCATCCTTCTATCCCCCTTCATTCATATCCTCCTCAATGGGAATTACCAAAATTTACTCATTTTAATAGTAAGGGGGATCCTCAACAACGCTTGTGATCATTTAGACATGCCTACTATCTGATTGCTCATGATGATGCCTTACTACTCCCCACCTTTCCCATGTCCTTATCAGGACCCGCCTTGGAATGGTACAGTTTCTTTAACCCAGCACTCAATTTTCTCTTTTAACCAATTAGCCCAATCTTTCTTGGATCATTTCTCCATTAATATCACCAAGAAAGTATCCATCACTAACCTCTATGCCATCCGACAATTCGAAGACGAATCTATCGCAGATTTCGTTGGACAATGGCGGGGCCTTATCAACCAACTTACTTATACCTTGCCTCAGGCCAAACTTATCAAACTCTTTACGCGGGCCTGCGCTAAGCACATTTCTCCCACCCTCCAAATTCAAAATTTCCGCACCTTTGATGAGGCCTTTACTATGGCTCGAAAACTAGATATTCGAGCCTTAGAGGAAGAGAAATTACGGTTGCGCAACAAAAACCCTAATTTCCGAACCCAAGACTCCACCAAAAAACCCAACACCACCAATTATCACGCATCGACTGCTTCAAAATCAAAATGAGTTATACACGCAGTGATGGTCAAATCCCAAGCACCGTCTAATACCCCGCCAAAAACCACTTATAAGTATAAAGCCGAGCCCATTAATTACACTCCCTTGGAAGAAACTTATGGTGTGATATTGGAAAAATTGCTCAAAGCAGGAGCTATCACCTTACCTCTTGTTAAACCTCACTCCGGGTTTGATTCCACCCGCGCTATACCTTCTTGGTACAAATAAAATGACTTCTGTAACTTCCACTGCGTGAAGGGACACAATCACGAAAACTGTAAGATGTTGAAAAACATGGTGCAGGAAATGGTTGATGCAAGGGATATAACCCTCAATAATCCTAACGCCCCTACTAACCGGAATTTGAAAATCTTCAACAAACTATTCCCAAACCACTCTTCTAACAGTAACATAAACCAAGATATCTTAGCCGAGGAGAGTGTTCATGAAATCCATGCAGTTTTCGACTCCCAACCAAAAGCTTCTATCGAGGAAATTCTGAATCAAACCTCTTTACTAACGCAGGGATCCGAGCCCCCTTCACCCCCATCAAGACAAAATGATAATCTTGCCATTCCTTTACCCATAAAAGAATTAACCGCCCAGATTTCTCTTCTCACGAATGAGTCTTCTTATACTACATCCTTACAAGATTGTGAGCGGATGTTATCTAACTTATCTATTTCCCAAACATCTCCTTCCGTCACTCTTGCTATAAAAGGAGAAGGCTCACCACTTTTTCTATCATCCTTAGAAGAGAATCCCCTCGAACCGACATCACCAAATTCTTTAATCATGATGGATCCCCTCAAACATGTCCTCCTACCTATTAGTTCTTTATCACCTAAATCTTTTCAGCGACTGGTTGACCTCTTAACGCCCATTGATACAGTGCCTCATTTACCCCCTGTATCACACCCACAGTGGACCGGAATCACAACCCACCTCTCTTCCATACAAAAGTTCATATTCACACGTGAATATTGTCACCCCTCAGAAGATAGATGATTCCTATGGGAGTGTTTGAGTACACCATGCTCTACTCAAATGCAGATGACCGATCCAGACATCTCTACCATATACCCGAGGTGTTTACAAAAGCTCAAAATTCCTATGTCCTCATCTTCACCCCCCTCATCTCTACCAAATACCTCATCCACCTCTATTAACCTAACCAAACCTTCCCCTATGCTTGGGACGTCACCAATACCCAGCTTAACACACCCACCTAAATGGTTAGATTTATCCAAAAATAAAGCCGTCCATCCACCTAGGAGACAAACCCAATCCCCTCAAGTCCAATCTATGCCTTTGTCACGACTAAAACCCTCGCCGTCACACCTACCTTCTATATTGGGACCTCACCTCTCCACCTTGCCTCAATACATCATACCTCCTGCGTTTTCTTTAAAACGACCTACACCTTCTACACCCATATAGAGATCCATCGGTGTATCAACACCGTCACCCCAAGTATCTTGTCCACCTATCAACCCTAAACAAACTCCATCATCAAAGGATTTTTTTTCCGTCACTCCTCTTTCTTCGTGGTTGTTTCTTGCCACCACGTCATCTGTGGCCTCATCATCTAACCAACTAAACATAACTTCTGTGCCAAAGAAGCCAAGTTTAGTTAAATCCAGTTATAAAATCCCCTTGTCTAAACCACCACCCATACGAATCAACCATACCCAAACATTACCAAAACCCGCCCAATCAATAGCATCATCTTCCTCTGAATTTGACCCGCTCAAAGGATCTTACGCCAAGATCCTTGATATGTTGGTGGAGAATGCGACCATTTCCCTACCCCCACTTAGACCCTATGATCCATCTAAACCTCAACCTATAGGTTATGATGAGTCTAAAATCTGTGCTTACGACTGCACACTAGGACATGATGTAGAGGGATGCAAAAATTTGAAAGTCATCCTTCGTCAGTCACCTCTCTCGGATAGAAAGGTTCAGAAAGACAACTTACGAAGGGAGAAACCTTTAGCTTCAATCCCCTCTCCTATACCACCTGTCCCCACCTCACCAAGAAATATCACTATTGCAACCCCACCTCTTGAAGACAATGACTTATCCCTACCATCTTCCTCCTCTCATTTTCACGAGATCAACATGATTAGTATTGCTACTCGAGGGCAGAAAAACAATGGGAAAGCTAAAGAAAGCACACCTGCGACCTCTCTTCCTCCGTCTACCATCCCAATCACACCACCACCTAAAGTGGTTATTCGTGGACCTGCCTACCTCATCTCTGATGGAGTTGCCCACCGTACCATGATCAAACAGCTTCACCAATCACCTGTAAAAATGACACTGTATGATCTCATTCAAACCTCTGAATCTCATCGACAAGCTCTCGTTAAGATCCTTCAAGGTATAGAGGTCTTACCTAACAAAACCTTACCCGTTGCCTCCATCTTAACACCCAACCACATTGCTTCTCTCACCAAACAAACTACCACTTTCGTCCCTGTACAGAAAGCCACTGCTTTCAGTTTCTCCGAAGACAAAATTGTCAACTTTGGTGCAGAAGATCCTGACCCCACTCTTTTCATCTCGGCTTACGTCTGGGACATCCGAGTACGTCGTGTTATGATTGATGGGGGTGCTAGCCTAAACATCATCTCTTCCAAATCCTTCCAACAAATGAATATCCCTTCTAGCTGCATGTGTGCCAACCCCACCATGTTGCGTTCATTCAATGATGCTATTACTTCTAACTTAGGCACCGTGATCCTTAACATTCGTGTCAGGCCGCGTACCTTACCCGAACTCTTCTATGTCCTTGAGGGAGAATTCCAATACAACATGTTGTTAGGCCGCCCTTGGATCCGGGCTATGGGATGTGTTCCCTCCACCTTACATAGATGCATAAAATTTGAGTATGAGGGGAAGTCCTACACTGTAAAATCTGACCCTCCCCCCTTCAAAACCTACAATATGTTATATCACCCTAATGATGTGCTTGTACCAGTCAAGACACCCATTCATCCAACCCAACCATCTATTTCGACCGCACCTCAACCATCCACCTCAACTGCACCTACACCTTCAACCAATGAAACCGCCACTGCAAATACCGCTTCCTTCCCCGCGGACAACATCCCGACCTCAAATCCTTTAGTAGATGTTTTTCAATGCCTTACACTGGGGGAGTATCACCTATATAACATTAGCACTTTCCATACCCCACAGGAGTACGGATAGTTACATGTGCATCCTACCTATGACCGTCGTGTGGGGGAAGTAATCTCCTACGGACCACCTAATTGTCGCACCAACCTAACATACGGGGTTGTCGATACATCCTCTGTCACCCCTAAACCTCCCCTTGGTGTGGTTCCCTTCCAATCTAATTTTCAATATCTAACTAATCGTCGTTTCGCCCTCACCTTCCTGACGCGCTGTGCTTGGAAGGGCTTCAGTTTCGGTCTTTATGAACAAGGCTGACATATGATCATTCCTGTAATTACACACAAACACAAAGATCGTCGTGGTCTTGGATTCTCTGACCCACCTACACCGAAAACACTACATATCCGTTGTATCCAGGAAGAGGACGAAGTCACCCCTTGTGAACCATCATCACCCATTTTGCCATCGTCACACACAGAGTCGATAGACCCTGAATATATCCCTCCTACCTTTTTTTTTCATAAACGCTATCTTCCTAGGTCCTCTCACTTATCAACACGATAATGAAGACCCATCTTCTCTTCCCCTTCTGTATCCAGACATGATCGAAGAGGATTCACCTTCAATTAATGTTGTTGAGTACCAGGATGACGACTCCATCCTCACTTACCTTGGTGCGGATGACTCTTATATTCAACACACCTTACCATCTGACACTCAAACCATGTTGAATGAGTCGACTATAGAAATCAACATCCACACAGAGGATGATCCTCACATTGTGAAGATCGGACAATCTCTTAACGCATCAGAACAAACTGCCTTCACTACCTTTCTCTGTTCCCGCAACCAAGATTTTGCTTGGTCCTACGCTAACATGCCAGGAATTGATCCTGACATTGCTGTCCATAACATTACCCTGAAACCTAATTCCAAACCAGTTAAATAGAAACTGAGAAAAATGCATCCACGCATTTCCCTCTTGGTCAAAGAAGAGCTTCAATGACTCCTTTCTGTTTCCTTCATCTTACCTATTGATTATCCTCAATGGATTTCTAACATCGTACCTATTACTAAAGCAACAAGGGGACTTTGGATATGTACAAATTTTTGGGACCTTAACCTCGCTTGCCTAAAGGATGACTTCCCCCTCCTAAGTATTGATCAACTTGTTGATCTCACTGCGGGCCATGAGATGCTTTCCCTCATGGATGGCTTCTCGGGATACAATCAAATTTTGGTAGCCTCGGCCGATCAACATAAAACCACATTCATAACTCCTTGGGGAACCTTCTGCTATCATGTCATGCCATTTGGCCTTAAGAATGCTGGTGTGACCTATCAGCAAGCTATGACTTAAATTTTTCATGACATTATGCACATTATCCTTGAGGATTATGTCGATGATCTTCTTGGCAAATCTAAACATCGCAGTGAACATCTCGATGTTTTAACCATTATTTTCGATCACCTGTTACAATATTGTGTTCATCTTCAACCAAAGAAATGTGTCTTTCATGTCCTTTCGAGAAAACTCCTTGGTTTTATTGTCTCTTTGCGTGGCATCGAGGTCGATCCAGCTAAAGTCAAAGCTATCCTAGAAATGCCCCCACCCACTAACCTCAAACAATTACGTAGTTTGCAGGGAAAACTCCAATCTATTCGGCGTTTCATCTCACAACTCTCGGATCGATGTCAACCTTTCCATCATCTCCTTAAAAAGGACATTGTCTTTCAATGGAGCGAAGAGTGCCACCAAGCCTTTAAGGCTCTTAAAGCCTATCTCTTGTAGCCACCAGTGCTTATCCCACCTCAGGATGATCACCCTTTCTACCTTTACCTTTCTGCCACCGACCATGCTGTAGGAGCCATGCTTTCACATCGTGACTCCGAGCATCAAGAACAAGCCATTTATTACATAATTCGTACTCTGGTGGATTACGAGACTAGGTATACACATGTAGAAAAGTTGTGCCTAGCCCTATCATTCGTGGCCACCAAACTCCGACACTACCTCCTGAATCACAAAACTTTTTTCATCACCAATGCGGACCCCATCCATTATATGTACGCCAAACCTTATCTAAACCAACGCATCGCCCGATGGCTTATGCTCCTCGCTGACCTCGACCTTGAGTTTGTACACCAGAAATCAATCAAAGGACAAACTATTGCAGACCAACTCGGGGAAGCCCTTTACCTGGGGAATAATTTACCAATTTTACTTTTCCTGACGAATTCATTTCCACTCTTTTACTCAGTGATGAGTCGTATCCAATGACCCTCTTCTTTGATGGATCCAAATGCTAGTGCGGCGGAGGGGCCGGTGTTGTTCTCATTCCTCTGGATGTTGAACCTATGCCTCTTTCATTCCGGCTCGATTTCCCCTGCACTAATAATACAGCGGAATACGAGGCCCTTGTTTTGGGTCTCCAGGTTGCGTTACACTTAGGTGTAAAATCTATTAACATTTTTGACGACTCTCAACTAGTCGTCAATCAAGTTACGGGCATCTACCAATGTAAAAATGAGGAACTTCAAAAGTACAAACATTACGTGGATTCACTTTTGACCTTATTTACTCATTATTCTATCCAAACCATTCCCTTCTCAACTAATAAATTTGCGGATACTATGGCTTGCTTAGCCTCGCAAATTCCTGCCTCACCAACTAACTCTGACATATTTGTCTTGGTCCAACAACTCTTTGCCCCATCTTACTTAGCCCCAGATGTTGGTATGATAAATAATGTCTCTGCTGATTCGCATGATACTTGGTATCACCAATTTCACAATTACCTTACAACCTCTGTTCTCCCATCTGACCTTACAAGTAACGGCAAACGTGCTTTTCTTAAAAGTGTTTCTCGTTACGTCGTCATGGGGGGACTCCTCTATAAATGTGGCTTTGATGACATCCTCCTTCGATGTCTAACCGGCGCGGAGGTCACCTATATCATCCAACAAGTCCATGACGGCATTTGTGGTGGACATTTTAGTGGCCTTTCCGTGGCCAAATGGATCCTTCACCTAGGCTATTATTGGCCTACTCTTAATAACGACTGCTACAAATATGTTAAGCGTTGTATTATGTGTCAACAACATGCTAACCTTCAACATACCCCTAGCCATCTTCTACAGGTCGCACGAGATCTTTGGCCTTTCTCACAATGGGGTTTAGACCTTATTGGTGAGATTCACCCGCCCTCTTCGCAATGTCACCGTTGGATAATCACAGTGACCGAATATTACACTAAATGGGTGGAGGCCATTCCACTCATTTCAACCAAAAAAGAAAAAATCGTAGAATTCATTAACCATCACATTATCTGTCGTTTTGGTGTTCCTCATCGCCTGATAACAGATAATGGAAAATCTTTCAAAAATAAGTTGTTACAAGACCTTTGTGACAACTTTGGTATCAAACTTAGTTTCTCATCACCTTACTATCCACAAACAAATGATCAAGCTGAATCTTCTAACAAAACCCTAACCAAAATTCTCATGAAAGTCGTTAACGATTCTGGAAGCAATTAGTCTGATCACATCCCCTTTGCCCTTTGGGCTTATTGTACCAGCATTCGTACTTCCACTAATGCCACACCATTTTTTTTGGTATATGGTACCGAGGCTGTCTTGCCTCTCGAAATACAAATACCCTCCCTAAGAATATCTCTCTAGGATATTCTCACCAATGATGATTTTCGCCAAGAGCGGTTAGCCCAATTGGAGCTTCTTGACGAGAGTCGTCTTACAGCTCTTGACCACCTTCAAATCTATCAAAAGCGCATCAAGCGTGCTTATGATAAGCGACTTCATGAGCGTACCTTTAAGGTCGGTGATCTTGTCCTCAAAGAGAATCAACATGTAACCAAACTAGAAAAGAGCAAACGTGGAAAATTTGCTCCTAATTGGATTGGGCCTTACATTATCACTCACACTTACGGATCAAGCACTTACTGTTTAGCTTCGCTTAATGGTAAACCTGAGCCTGAACCCCTTAATGCCTTGCATCTTCGGCCATTCTACTGTTGAATTTAGTGTTATATCACTTCTTATCTACCTTGCGCTTGTCCCTTGAGCTCATTTACCACCTCATACACTTTGTTTCATGCATCTCAAAATAGAATCAAGCTCACGTGGTTTGGTCATCACCTCCTCTTAAAGATGCCTTCCCCTTTTTAGTCTGGTCCATGACTTAAAAATATCAAAATAACATGTTCTCAATTATTACTACTTATGGGATATTCTTGAGTCAAACTTCCTACAAAACTAGATGCTTCATTGCCAAATGGACATCTAGACCTCTAAGTTCTACATAGACTTCTCCCTCGAAGGGCAGCTATGTGCAAAGCCACATCTGCTATTTATAAATAGACTGCTCCCCCGAAGGACAGCTATACACAAAAGCCACATCTACTACTATAAATAGACTGCTCCCCTTGAAGGACAGCTATACAAAGTTAGCCTTTATTAGAAGGCTTCTCGCATTGCTCAGCTTCGTGAAAAACTCAAGAACAACAAAATACATATCCCATGTAGACTTCCCGCATCGATCAGTCTATATCCAAAAAATAAAATCAATATTCAAAAGCACTTTTGAGTCATGGACTTTGTCTATTTAGGTTTGGTTTTCTTTTTTCAGCATAATCACCTTATAACAAATTCTCTGCGTGCCATCTCTACCAACCACCTCACCTCACCATTTGTCAAAGCAACAAAACTCAAGGGACGTGACGTATATCCGATATATTTTGATTATACAACTCTTTTCACCTAAAGACTTATTGCATATGCAAGGTACCTAGGGATTCAAGCTCATCCTATGTTAATATGTGGTTTGTTTAGCTCTTTTCAACTACGGGACAGTTTTACCTCTTTTTACTCGAATCTAGGATTATGTGTTGACCTTAATCAGGACACGGTTCCCTACTACTTGGGTAAGCTAACTCTTCGCTTCACCTATACCTACACCAACATCGCCAATACCTTACCAACACCAAACAACATTACCCTACCAATATCAATATTTTTTACCAACCAACAAATTGCCTAACCTCAACCAAATTGCCTGAATTCACCTCTCACTGGTCCTAAGGGAGAACTACATTGGTCTGAGGCCCCTCCTTGCTTTGTGCAATGGGCTATGTAGGCAGCACTTAGGAGACATGGGGTCTCCCAAGGTTAGCTCGACCATCCCCTACCATAACCTATCATGTGTTGTAAATATAAATATTTTTGTGTATTTCTATTTGATAACATTCATCTTTATCCTTTTTTTCAAAACAAACATTCAAAACACAACCATTCTTATTATTATTATAACTCAAATCAACATACATATTCAGTTTTATTTAGATGTTAAAAAAATACATCTTCTCTATCATCGACGCGCAGGTCGGCATCCTTATTTATTCTTATACCTCTATGAAATTAACTTAGACCCTTGCGCCTCATCCCGAACCAGGTGATGATTGTGATCATTGACGTCACTCGCCTGACCTCTCCATCCTCAAAGGTGCTACTGCTATTGGTTCCTCCCACTGATCTGTCAATCTCTCCTATAACATATGAATATGCCCTCTCGTACGGAGGAGTCTCACCTCTAATCTCTCCACTCATGACTCTACAACCGCTACCAAACCCATTGTCTCATTCACCCGCGTTTGAAGCTGGTGCACTAAACCCTACAGGTGATCTCTCTCCACTGTTATCACAACTATGTTAGGCTGATCGGCCCTCTCACGTGAACCTTGTAGCTTTGCTACCCACCATAATCTATAAGCCTCTATCGCTCCTGCATCCATTACCCTGCGATCGGTTGCTATCTCTTCTAGCCCTTCTGGAGGTGTCAGCCGGGGAGGTGAGAATGATGCCTCGATGTCAATCCTCATGTATGGTCTATAAGCCATGGGTATAACCTGAACAAATCCAAATTATCGCCACACGCGATCTAGAGGAATCCTCTCGTACTCACCTAGCCTGTGCCCCGTGATCCACCTCAATCACTCTACACCCCTCAAATCCTTAGCTATGTTCTCTGTCACCATATGGTTCTCGTAAGGCCTCCAATGGATATCCGCAATCGTCACCATCTTCCACACCTGCCTATAATACTCGATGTCATTTGTCACGGCTTGGGATCTCGCCTCTTGTTCTGTTTGGACCCATTGTCTGAATCCCAACCTTTGCACTCCTGTCTCTCTTTCCTGGATTGGTCAGCCTATTGGTCGCACACACACAATGTGCTCATAGGCCCAACAATGTAATAAGTATGCACAATCCAGTGTCATCCTGTGATTTCACCTGCAGGCCCATAAACCCCTGTATAGCTCCACCAGATATGCGGGTGCCCATGCGAAAGTCACGCTCCTTTCTATCATTTCCCAAATAATACACATCAATACTTTTGGAAATCTTCCCCAATCTACCCTCGGTAATGCATAATACCCCACCGCTATCATTAATACCACTGCCAACCTTGTTGCCTCAGGGTGTGCTACATACATTATACCATAAGTGAATGTCAAACCTCACTGTGTCAAATCTCGTGCAGCTGAACCAAATACTGTTGTTATCGCTCCCCGTGCTGCACTAGGCCCTGCCTGATACACTGGTCTTCCTGTAATTGGGAGCCTCAAAATTCTAAACACATCTTCCAACGTCACTGTCATCTCCCCTGTTGGCAGATAGAAGGTATTCTTTTCTAGATTCCATCTCTCAATCAACACCTACAACATAGCATGATTGCATGCGATTCGTGAATAATAGCAGATTCCACTTAACCCCACACAGTTTATCAATGCCCATTTAGCTGATGTTACATCCGCTAGGACTCGTGACAACAAAGCTGGCACACTATCATTCATCCTCAAACCTGCCTCTGTCTGCATACATCAAATCAACAAACAACCATTCAATAAATCAAATCCCCAAGTGTTTTTTCTCACATTCTGGAATTTCATACAGTAACCAATATCGGTTATAGATAACCGATACCGGTTACCTAACCGATACCAGTTACCTAACCGACACCGGTTATCTCTAAACGATATCAGTCACTGTCAATCCTATATAGCCTGCTTGCAAACACAACTTATGATAATTATTTACTCATTTACCCCTCTCTGTACCTACAAACATACCTGAAACCCCTGCTTACCTACCCCATAACACTCACCCCATCCCAAACCATTGCCTATCACCTTTTATTTTTCATCTCTACCCACTTACCTTCCCTCATCCTATCCATAAAACATGCAAGAATTAAATTACAACCAAAAATTTTACCTCTTGGGAGGCAGCAGCTTGAGGTGGAACCTGTCTTCCCTCCCGTCTCTGCCTGCTGGATGCTTCTCCTTGTTCAGCCATGTTCACCACCCTCTTCAATATAACTTACCTTTCTGAATTCTTAATCTTAGCCCACAATCACTTTACCTGTCTCTTTCCTCCTTATCACTCAATTCTCCCATGTAATTACCTGTATCAGTTGTCAAACAGCGTCGCATTCTCGTATTTAACTTGTTGCATGACTCTAAAAATAATAACTTAAGTTGCCTCCCAAGCTTTTCTATTTTTAGAAAAGCTCGTTTTAGCATAACCGATATTGGTTACCTAACCGGTATCGGTCATATGTCTACCGACATCGGTTAGCTAACCAATATTAGTCACATGTCTCCTTTTGCTTAAACCTAGGCCTTTTCTCTAGTTTTTGCAAATTTTTTGGTGGCGCCTGCCTCTTTTCCCTGCATAACGACATCGTTATCAATATTTGTCATCAGAATCCCATCAACGCATATACATATCATCAAAATTTCAACAACATCATCTATATACATTAAATTCCAAAAACCATGAGACATTTGACTATATACATCAAAGCAATCACTATACACACCATGTGGATCAAACTCATCATCTATATACATTAAATTTCAAAAACCATTGACAAAACACATGAGACATTTTAATATATACATCAACCCAATCATTATACACACCATGTGGATCAAAATCATCATCCATATATATCAATGTCAAATATACAACTTGCCCTGCATGGGGCCTCTGTGATCTAAAAAATACAAAGCCGGCATGCAGGCCGTTGTCTTTGTCCAAATCTCAACTCAGCTCGCAGGCCGGTCTCTCATGTCAAAAATATACTTGGCTCGCAGGCCGGTATCAACTATACAAAAATGTACTCAGCTCGCAGGTCGGTATATACAACAACAATGAATAAATAAATCATATGTGGGCACGTAGGCCTCTATATATATATACTCGTTCCGTAGATCAGTGTCTATATCCAATAATAAAAACCCATCTCCGCTCGTAGGATGTCTCAGCTCTCTCCACCACCCTCAGCCTGTCCCCCTGCTGGTCTCTGTGCTGGCTCTTACCTCCTCCCTGTAACTGACCCACCGGCTATGGCTGCAGCCCCCTGGGATCTCTGGCTCTGGGACGTCTCGGCCCTGTACGCCGCATATGGCTGATAGTCAGCCCCGGTACCATCGAGCACATCCTGATAATATCGAGCCTCCGCTCTCGCCTCCATATAGCGGGCCCATGCCACCATGGCTGGTGGGGCTGATCCCCCGACTCTTAATAATAGTGGCCCCTGCCCTTCCGGTACAACCCTGTGCCTGTGGCGGTGCCTGTACCTACACCTGTACCTGTGCCTGTGCCTGCAGCGGTGCCTGTGGTTGTGGCTGTGCCGGTGCCTGTGGCGGTGCCTGAGCTTGTGCCTGGGCTAACTGCCACTGTAGCACCCCAATCTGTGCCTGTGCAGCAGTAAGCTGCCCCTGTAATAGCTGCACCTGGCCCAAGAGATGGTCCCTCTTTGCTATCACAGTCGTCAAATTTGGCTGTGCGGGATGTGCTCTCATAGCTACTCTCTGACCTCCCCACCACACCAAAAATGCCCCTGTCACTCTGGCATCATCCATTGTATCATCAGCCGGTCTCTCTGCTACCCAGTCTGGGTCAACTGGCTGCGGTGCAGGCAGTGGTGCCTCTACATCATCCCTCCGGTACTGTGGGAAGGGAGGTGGCTCATTCTGTCATAAGCCTAACTGCCATCGTACCCTCTCTTGGGGTATCCGCTCATACTCCCCAGGCCTCCGTCCAACTATCCAGAAACTATACTGGATCCAGCGCAGCTGTGCTCGGGCTCCTCCTCGGGGCTGATGGCCTCTGTAGGGCCTCCATATAATATCGAGCACGGTCAAGCCCTCTAACATGTGACGATAGTAGGCCACATCTCGTCCTGCGAGCACTGCTTGTGGCTAACCCATGACCCCCAACCACCTCTGAAACCCATATCTGTATACTATCTGTGGCCCTAGCTACTGTGGCAACCCTACTGGTCGTATACAGATGATATGATTGTAAGCCCAGTAGTGTAACAAAAATGTCGAGCATATACCAAATCACCTCATACGGTAATAACCCCACAGCTCTCTGTATAGCTGCACCAGATACACTGGTGCCTAGGCATAGCATGTATGCTCCTCTACCATCTCATGTAAAACTCCCATCAAATTCCGTGGGAAGCAGCCTCCCTCTGAGTTAGGGAGGGCGAAGTAGGTGATACCAATCATCATCAACACGGCAAGCCGTGTCTCCTGTCGGTGTGCATGATACATATCGCCATAGGCAATACTCACTTTGTGATAAGTAAGCAATGGGGCTGCATCCCTGAATACATGCAGGATGTTGTCCATTGCTATCTCCACATCCACCTAGAACACTACCTCACCTATGATTGGTAGTCTTAGGATGCGATACGCATCCTCTAATGTAATCATCATCTCTCCAGTAGGGAGATGGAAGACATTGGTTACCGGATCCCATCTCTCGATGAGGGCAACCATCAAGCTGTGGTCCCTATCCACAGCCCTATACCGCTGGACTCTGCCGAGTCCAACCTCTCGCATGATGGCCCACTGCGCTGCGGTCACATGTGGCCGCATCTACCTCAATAGAGGGGGGCATCCGATCCCGCATCGTGAGCTGCTGGCGTGCTTGCAAAAACAACCCACTTCATCAGGCCTACCCTTTACAAACACAACTACCTTAACCCTCTATACCCACTTACCCACCCAACCACAACCCAACTCTATCACACACATCTACACCCACCTATCTTACACTATACATCTACGATTTCCCCTTTACTTATCTCCCAATCTACTCTAGCCATCTAACTCTACCCCCACCAATTTAACACCTCCTACTTCATACACACCACATAATCTATCCTACCCGAACCAGCCCCCAACAAACCCATTACCCCCCACCCCAATCACCTTTCCTATCAACCCTACCTCCTCCCCCTTTACCCCCAACCAAACAAAAAAAACAAAACTCTAACAACAAACAACCACCACAAAGTTCACAAAACCTAACTCCTACCCATGCTGACCGGTACCGGTCACCCTCGACCGCCATCGGTCCCCCACGCACATTTTATGTACCGACGCCGGTTGACATATGACCGACGCTGGTCTATCCACAAAGACATTTTTACAAACATTCGGTGACCGATGTTGGTCGCCTAGTGACCGACATCGGTCACTGTCCCATTTCGGGGCCGAACCCAAAACGGCCCACAAAACCAATTTTTTCCAAAAACTACCCATTTACCCACCCAAAAGACCTAGAAACTTACCCACCTTGCCGTTTTGGCCTAACTAGCCTACCTACCCACTCCATTTTACAAATTACTTCCACTTATTCATTATTTTATTAAATTTGGGATTCCTACCCAAAACCCACATCTAAGTTAAAATCATTAAATTCACATAAGTAGGGGTTCAGAGCCTACCAGTACGACTACCCGTCGTCGTGGTGGGATAGGTGGCGGTGGTCCAGCTCCTCCAGCACCTCCTGCTTCTCTTGGCTATGCCATGGCTCCAAATCACCTCAGCTGGGTCCTCAACCAATCAACCTCTGCCTCCTGATCGCTGGGGTCTACCACTCACTCACTCCTCCACTCAAATAATGCCAACTTAGCCCAAAAAATCAACAAAATCACTTCACACCTCAGACAAGACAAAATTAGGTGCTCAAATTGACAATGTGAAAATGACACGCCATATTTTTCTTTTTATAGGTTTTGACCTATAACCGATATCGGTTATAGCGTGCCCTAAAACACCGAAATCGGTCATTTAACCGATATCGGTTACAGGCCTACTTTACCAAAATTTCTACCCTTATCTACCAAACTTCCTGTCTCACCACCTCGCCTCCCCTGGCTTTGCTAAATAGCATTATTTTGACTTCATTGGCCCAAATCATGGCCACAACAAACCAACCAATTGGCCCAACCCAAGGCCGCAACCAACCAATCAGGCCCGACCCAAGGCTGCACCTAACCAATCAGGCCCGACCCAAGGCTGCAACCAACCAATCCGGCCCGACCCAAGGCCACACCCAACCAATCCGGCCCAACCCAATGCCGTAACCAACCAATCTGGCCCGACCCAAGGCCGCATCCAATCAATCAGGCCCGACCCAAGGCCACAACCAACCAATCCGGCCCGACCCAAGGCTGCACCTAATCACTCAAGCCTGACCCAAGGCCGCAACCAACCAATTCGGCCCAACCCACGGCCACACCTAATCCATCGGCCTGACCCAAGGCCACACCAATTACATACCTCACCCAAGACCCGCAAATTACAATTTTATCCACCCATCATGTAGCTTTTTGTTCAATCGAGCTCACCTATTCGTGTTCTAGCATGATTAGGATACTTGAATTGATCAGCCAACCAACTTTGCCTAGACTGAGACCGTGATGTTTATCTCAACTAAACCAACCATTTGGTACTGCCGGACATGCCTAAATGTTCCTGTACCTTACCCGTTATATCCCCTGGAGCTACTTCATATGCCTTGGATACCAGGATTATATCACCCTTGTTTGGATAAACTATCGACCTTTACCTATGAATTGCTTGTTTGCTCTTCAAATCATGTACCCTGGTCGCACTACTACATTTCAACGTACGTCTGCTTCCTTGAACTTACCCCACCATCTTACCATCAGCCCAACACCATTTATCCTTTATCAACCCTATCCCTGATTTCACGTCGCCTCAATATGTGATAGATTTGAGGGGGATTACCTATACCCTTAACTAGGGCAATCACTTATTATTAATTGTCAGTGCAGCTTTATAAGACAAGCTACATGACAACAAGGGACTAATGTAGACACCAAATTTGTGTCTTACGACACCTTGTTCCCCGCATCTCATTTCACAACCTAACCTCACCCCTTAAAACCTTACACAATTATTTATTAATAACCTTATAATTCATAAATCCACATATCCAACCCTGCCACCTCATTTCACCACCTCATCATGACCTAGCCCTAACCCTAAACTAACCTAATTAAGACCTATAACTTGGTCTACATCCACACCCATGACTAATTACTTCTCACCTGCACCAAAACCAACCTAATCATGACTTGACCAAGCCCACAACTAATCCCTCGGGAGAAAAGGAGGGAAAGTTGGCTATTTTACTAAAAATAGCCCACTTTGACTTAACCGACATCGGTTCCTACTCGACCGCCGTTGGTTACGTAACCGCCATTAGTTCCCTGTAAATGACCTCCCCCAACCAAAAACAAAGGATCAGAATTTTTTGAAAGATCCGGAATTCACTTGGCAGAGCAGAGACAAGTGAAGAAAATAGAAGAGTTTACAGAGAAGTACATCGAGCCCAAGACTACAACTGAGGAACTAGAGCACAACAAAACTCATCCAAGCATTGGGAGAGAAGATAGCTCATTTTTTATTGTCAGATCATCCCACATGATCCCTGCCTTCGTCATCACAATCCTTGGACCGTATCTTCATCAGGAACTAGTAAGTAGTGTCTTGTACATTTTTAAATAACATTTCTTGAACTTCTGAATCATAGTAATTATAACTTCACTCCTAGATCTACTACCCGGCAGCACCCTACATCTCACTGTCATTCCTCTACCCTTACATTTCCCCAAGAACAGCTCCTACACTCTCTGAGTCTTCTCCATCACCCTATTGCCTACCCCTAATCATTTGCCAACCTTATAAACACCAAAGCCACCTCATAGCCAACCTTCATTGAAAGCCCCTAAATCACCACCCCTACCGATATCGGTTATCAGAAACCTGTACCGGTGTATAACCGCAGTCGGTTATACAGTGACCGGCATCGGTCACTGTGACTCAAACCAGAACCATCCTTTCTTCTATTGCTTTTTAACAAGGTACTTAAAGTGTAATTTTGCAATAGCCTCTTTGCTATCATTTGTGTTAATTCATATTAAAAGGGGAACTGACCACCTTCGAAAGGAATTCTAATATTTCCTGGGCCCAAGGTAGTTCCCTCATTTATTGTCTAACTAAAATTTGGTGGTATTGTATTCTTACTTGCAGGTAGTCATTCCTAGACAAAAAGGAGTTCTTCGTAATCGATATGATCTCTCTCTACGGTACGCGCGCACCCTCCCAACATTCAACAGGTATTCCTCCTAGCCCTAACCCTTATCTGTTTCTCAAGAGAATGAAAGGATAGAAGCACCTCTATTCTAAGAACGGAAACATTTTGTGTCAAACACAAATAAAAAATACTAAAGATAATAGTGCGAGGATAACTCATGAGGTAAAGCTAGGAATAATTAGTGTGTACATTATTATGTGCTAGTTAATTTTTAAATTAGTATTATTATTATGTTGGAAAATAATGTAAGTGAGTTGAGTAAACAACTCACGTAGGATATAGGAGAGTGATTTTAGGGAAGGTTGAGTGAATGTAGGGTGAGGTAGTTTAGGGAATAAAGGTGGTTGAACAAGACACCTAGATTTATTGGGAGAGGTTAGAGATCCTATCCTTTATATCTGGTATGTATTATTGTATGGAATATGTTGATTGAATTATTGAGCGTATGTTATTTCTCCATATATGGGGTGAAACCCACATTGTGTATCAGAACAGTTTTCCTGTGAGAACTCTCTATATCACACCCCACTCATGCTTTTTTGTCAAGTTTATTAAGGAAATGGGTTATTAGATCCCATGGACATCTGTGACCCCATTCCTTTTTTTGTTCCCATTCATTTGTAGTTCTGGTCAAAACATACTAGGAAAGGCTAGCAGGATACCACATATCTTGTTAAAAACTTTTGTTTGTATGTCCACCCTTCTTATATATTTGTCAACGGTACTAGTGGATACCATAGACCTCGCAATGAACTCATTGTCATCCATCATCCACCTGCATTTTATTCCTCTCCCACTCCATTTTCTCTTTTAGTAGTGTTTTCATTCACTTTTTTCATAGTTTTCATAATACAATTTTTTTTAAAAAAACTAGAGCGTATATTTCAGTTACTATAAAAAATATTTGCAGCAATCTTTCTGATCGAAAAGTTCATAAATATGTCATTTTTGGGTCTTCCTTTCGATTTAAAATCTACATATCAGGCACCACAAAGAAATGTTTTCATTTCATGCCAGTAGTGGCTATGGAAAAATGGATCATAGATCTCTTACAATAGATTTTCCAGGTGGCATTCATCCCCAAGTCATATCTCGCATTGTGGCATCTCGATCTAGCTTTGTTTATTGAGAATTCTTCTTTTCTCTAATGTATGAGCACAATGCAAAGTATAGATGGGACTCGCTACCCTTCCTCAACTCATGGTGAAGACTATCCATGCACACAATGTGGCATCTTCAGCGAATAGAACTCTGCATTGATTACTACTTGAACTTTGGCATCAAAATCATCAATATATGAGTTGGATCTATGCATCAAAGGCTTTATCGAATTAACTATTTCCTTTAAATTATTTTATATTATTTATTCTCATGACCTGGAACTTCAGTGGATATTCAAATTTTCCATCCAAATTCTAGCGACATTCTTGAGATTTTCCTTCCAACTTGATCTCTATTTTCACTTTTGCATATATAAAGAACATGCTCATCTTGAATCTATTGGTCTAGATCCTAAGCAGTTTGAACCAGTTCATGATGGCACTCTCTTTGAAAGGGCATCCAATCTCCTAAATTGCTCTATATTAAATGGATTTTACATCCACATCAGATACCCAAATAGATCAGATCTCTATGCACTTATCCCCTATGAGATCAAATCATCTGTAATCTAACTTTCCTTTACGGATGTAGCTCAAAAAATATATCTAATGGACATCAAATTCTATTATTTTCTAAGTTTGAATCCCATCTCTAGATGGATTCCCAATTGGAATCAGCGGTAAATTTGAACATTCCTCTTCTTTAATTATGACCCTCGTACATCTCTATCAAAATATAACATTTCCTCGTGCCAATGAATTAAGCTTGCCCCTTCAACACCAAACCATAGAGTTGGGTAAAGCCTTATTATCTCATCAGTGGAGATAATATTGTGAATTTTTTGGCTAGTAATTTGTTGAGGATTCAACCCACTGTAAGCACTATTTATTTTTCTCAAAAAATTTCCTTTGAGGAGAATATTCCAAGTGAAGGGGGTAAATTTTTTGAAAAGGGGGGAATATTTTCCTATCAAGGAATATATTTGAAAAATTATAAAGAATCCATTACTTGTGTACTTGGATGAATTATTAATGAAAATCGACATCCAAATGGTTTTTAATTAAGGGAGGAAAATACAAAGTGAGGAGATTCATCAACAACCCAAAAGAACAAGCTACAAGGCCAACACACAACTTGTGCTCCAGCATATAACATTCTTTCCCATGTTCGCACCAAGGGGGGAATGTTAGGAATAATTAGTGTGCACATTATTATGTGCTAGTTAATTTTTAAATTATTATTATTATTATGTTGCAAAATAATGTAAGTGAGTTGAGTAAACAACTCACATAGGGTTTAGGAGAGTGGTTTTAGGGAAGGTTGAGTGAATTTATGGTGAGGTAGTTTAGGGAAGAAAGGTGGTTAAACCACCCACCTATATTTAGTGGGAGAGGTTAGATATTCTCTCCTTTATATATGGCGTGTATTATTATATGGAATATGTTGATTGAATTATTATTGAGTGTATTCTCTTTCTCTAGATATGGGGTAAAACCCATAGTTAGATATAACCATAGAACTATTATAAATACTCACCATACATAATCTAGTAGTGGTGGCATGTGGGCTAGCCACCACCTGATGTAATATTTAACTAGTATATATAACTAGATGGCTAAGAATATATCTTGAAAGGCTAGTGAATGGGAAGTACCCACTAATATATGTGCACCGCCTGAAGGGTTCTTTGTAACAAAGGGGAGAGGAGGAGTCATTCGGTCGGTCTGTCTAGTATGAGTGGTGGTATATGAATGATTCTAAGGGAATTTTATCAAGTAGGTTATTTGAAACAATGTGGTATAATGTATTTATGTAATCAATGAAGGATATAAGAGAAGAACATGGTTTGGAGAAATAATATTATTTGTGAATGAATATGTTAATAAAATATACTTCCTTTAGTTATTTGTTTATTGTGTTAACTATTATTCCCACTTCATTTTAATGTTTACCTTGAGTAAAAAAGGACTCTTCCACTCTTCGGTTGAGCTCACCCAAGATATTGCTTTGGCATTGTAAGATGGTGCGAAGAGTAAGGACAACTATGTGTGTTAATTTCCCTAAATTTTGCACATGGGTATGTTTCTACAGTGAAAGTATACGTGCAAGAGAAAACATTTGATAAATTTGGAAGATTCCAAGAAGGTTCTACTAGATTCAAATTTAAGAAAAAATTCTAGAGAGATAAGGGAGGAGAGGGAGAGATAAGTGGAAGTATGAAAGAATCTACCATTGTAAAGAGTAGAGCTTTTTATAGCTAAAAAACTCATAGTTTGTAACTCATATTCAAATAATTTAATTTGTTTTTGTGAGCGCGGAAAACTTAGCAGAAATGGGAATATGAGTAGATGCAACCAAAAAACCTCTCCAAGTTTCTCCTGCAAACCTCAGATAAGGTTGTATAATTATTTTAACTTGTATAACCTTTTAAAATTTGGGAGTGTGGATGCTCTTGAATTCACCTCTAAATGAAGAAACAACCATGCTAGGATATACAAATTGAACACCGAGAAAGCTTCCAATATGCAGTTATCAAATGGAAAAATAGTAGAAGTTGGTTGATAGAAAGCAATCCAAGAGGATTTGCAAAGGATAAGCCTACTTTTTTATAGAGGCCAAGTAGTGGTTGAAAGTGGTTTAATGAAGTTATCAATGCATATGCTAAAAATAACACTAAAGGAATTTGAAACAATTTTAATGGATTAAATATCCATGAGGCGAATTAATGAATTTTTGTTGGCAATTAGTTACATCTGAGAATGTGGATGTACATGCAATTTTACTACTTCCACCTTTCTCGGGTTTTGGAAGTGGAGTGGAAATGGAGTTGACTAGGATAGTAAAGTGGAGTCCAAATGGATTCTAAATAGGAAAATATATTTATTTTCCAATTTAACAACTAATTTAATTAGAATGAAATGGAGAATAATTAATCATTTAATTTAATAAATGTTCTAGTCAAACTGAAATAAAGTGGGTAGGGAATTAATTCAATTCTTCCAAAGTTATGTGATAGAAATAATTTAATTAATTCTAATAGAGATTTGATATTGAAAGTAATGGGGGATCAAGAACATTTGATGAATCAATTCTACATGATGTGAATAACTGGGATAAGCTGGAAATATAGGATGTATTTTTTGGGTGTCTACATATTCCCCTCTTTAAAGTGCTATTATGAAATAATATCATTTTAAAGATAGTAGACATATGTAGATCGATGAGTGAATGAAAGGGAAACCAATGGAACATTGAGATGCCCCAACAAGTGTGAATGGTAAGGAAATTCCCTCTCAAGTGCATGGCTGATGCAACTAAGTAGTGGATAACTTCTTGATAGGAAGAAGAAAAGTAATTTGAAGCAAGATTGGAGGAATTGTTCTCATAGCATGAGTTTCATTTAGAGAGTGAAATTTAGAGTAACCTTATTTTATTGTTGCGTAATAGATTTTTCACCATGACTATGAAAGAATCATGATGTGGAACCTATTATGTGCATAAATAAACACACACACAACAAACCAAAGTGAAAAAGGAAAACAAATCCAATGTGCACAATAAGTGTAGGCATCATGGCTATAATTGAACCAAGATGTTATCATACTACTTGTAATTCATCCAAAGAAAAAAAAGAGAATACAAACCCAAAATATACCATAAAAGTATGCATCATGGCTATAAATAAGCCAAGATGATAACAAAATAAAATTAATTGGTCCAAAAATAATAACAACACAACATAACTTTGAAATAAATACAATTAACTTTGCACCTAATGTGTTCCAAAGTGATAAGCAATCAAATTTGAATGCCCCTGAGTAACAATATATACAGAGGGATTAGATTAGACAAAAGAGCATAGTGATCTTTAATAATCCAAAGACACTCTTATTAAATCTCATTGAAGTGTAATCTAAGATTTGAAATGGCCACTGCCCTCAAGCACAAACACTGAAAATACCTTGGATAGAATGAGAGCCAAAATTTCCTCGAGTCAACTTATATCGTGAAGGAAAAACAATTGATTTGACTTGCCCCAAGTAAAGATATTAACATTCAAAGGGAGATGATGAAATTTTGATATTCATAAAATAGTTTACAATGAACATAAAGGTAGGAGTGAATTGTTTGATTTAACTGATTGTGTTGTTTTGTTGGATTTTTGAAAAATTTGTAATTTTTTAGGCTTTTTTGGATTATTTGATTTTTTGTGATTTTGTAATTTGTGAGCTTCACATTTGTGTATTTAAATTGTTGATATTTATCAATTTCAATTTTATTATGGCATATGACAATGTCAATGAAGTGCCAACAATTAGGACAAATACAAAGAAATATAAAAAAATTGAACTACATAGTAAAAGGAAAACACACCATGGCTTATTTAATAAACCAGGATGATAACACAATATGTACAAGTGATTCAAAAAAAAAAAAATGGATGTCAAAAAAACCCAATATGAACAAGAATTAATTACACCAAAGTTATATGTGAACTAACATGTTAGTAATTTTCTTATAGTTGGTAAACAATAACAAAGTACAACAAAATAACAAACTAACATGCTAACAAAAGCATCATCCCAATGTTGAAAAACCACAACGGTATAACAAAATTTTCAATAACGACGTCTAATGACACCCCTAATGTGTTCCAAATTGAATAATTAGATAGATATGAATGCTTTAAAATGATAGCTTAAAATGCAAGAGGGTTGGATCGGGCTGAAGAGCGGAGTGATCTTAGATACTCCAAAAAAAATCTTATCAGATTGCATTATAGTGTGATCTATATTGGATTTAATTTAAATCCAAGTTTGCCCCAACCAAAGTTATTTTGTGAAAGGGTAATTGATTGTTTTTTCCCGAGCATAGATATACACCACATGCAAGAAAAGTGATTATCAGAAGATGATTTGGAATGATCAAAATAATTTCTATCAAATGGCAATATTGTTGAACTGTGTTATTTAGTTGCAAAGATTTTGTCAAACATTTTATGAATGTTTTGTTTTTTGACTGTTTTGTTGTTGTTTTCCAATTTTATACTTTTTTGGTTTTTGAACATATTTAAATGTTTTTTATTTTTTAAACATATTTGATTTTTTTGTGTGTTTTTGAACATATTTAAATGTTTTTTTATTTTTTTGAACATATTTGAATGTTTTTTTATTTTTTTGAACATATTTGAGTGTTTTTGTATTGTTGACTCGGTAAAAGGGTATTTTGTCTGAACTTATGTTGAAATTATTATAAGCATTTCATTCCACTGACAAAATGTAGATGATATAGTGATATGATGTCTCACTCTACTCACGAATCCATGCAACTAGGAATATGCAATGTATCAACACCGAGAGCCAAGAAGGACATAAGAATAATGAGATAGTGATATGAAAATGGAGATGATGGATTCCAAGACACATGGTGTAATAATGATCCATTCAGGAAAACATGAATCATTTACAATCAATATTATCTAATTGATTCCAAGATGATTTCGATTTATAGGTTTTTCTAGACTTAGATCTATTAATGTCCAATGGATTAACAAGATATAGTTGAAGGAGTTGTTGTCTCTCTTAACATGAGTAAGTTCTTAGGATGTGTATGATTAAGCACATTTGACTCATATTTTATGAAGGCTTTAATTTATTAAATTTTTTAAGGACTCCCTACATTCTGCCCCATACCACTAGTAAGAGGCAACAATTCAACACAGAAGACAAAATGTAGGTGAGTAAGGATACTTTCCTCCTTTCCCTATCTCACACTACTAGTAAGAAGTATGGGCTCATCACTAAATTATGTGAAGGATGAAAATGTGTAATTATTGATATAATATTTTTTTTGTATTTTAGATTGATGTTGCCTTGTATATTGATATTGTGCTTATTGGGAAGGATCATTTTCTCCCAAATCTCAGTCACATGTAACTAATAGGAAAAAATGGTTCAACACTGTAGACTGAGATGGACAGTCAAAATGTCCAGGTAAAGAATTTTAGTGCTTTCTATTAAAGAGAGAGCTTGTTTGAAAGGAGGATTTATCATCACTAAGCTTCTAGACAAAACCCTTGGTAAAAAGATCTGGAATACTAGAAACCATAATAGGGATGAGACACACAATGCCTAAGACAGTAAATAGTAACTCGGGTCGTATATGTGAATAATTTGGAGACATGATGATGTCATGATTAAGATATCTTCCAATTGATGAAATAATTAAAATTGTTTGTTAAATGAATTTACTGTGCAAATAACCTCCCCTATTATGGAGAGTACCTGTGAAGAATTATATGTTTAGTAAAGTTATACGGTTTTGATTTATGAGACTTGGGTGAATGAGGTACAATTCATTAGAGTAGATAAAAGGTGTTTTAATGTATCCATGATTTGATGGGTCCTAATTTACAAGAATTAGGCAGATGATGTCCAAGTCAATGGAGTGAATCAAAATATTTGATAACTCTTGATTTACGAGAATTAGGCAGACAAGGTCCAATTCAATGAAATTATTCCTAATATTTGATTAGCCCTCATGTATGAGATTAGAGTGGATGAGTTCTAATTCATTGGATTGAATCAAAATATTTGTTGGAAAAACAAGCACTAAGAGGGGAGAGGTGAATCAATGCTTCTTTAAATTGTGAAACCAAATTCAAATCTCAATAATCCATTCAATCTTAAACATGAGGAAACAAAACATTCAATCATGAGAAAATAACAAGAAAGAACACATGAAGACCATATTTAATGTGGGAAACCCTTAAAGGGAGAAACCCCCACTAAAATCAATGCACTACTTCGAAAAAATTCCTAGGATAAATTACATAGATTTAAAAAACAATTAGCGCCCAATCAACTTGAAAAACCCACTCCAATATTTATCCAAGAACCCACTTAACCTTTAACAAGATCCTGCTTGCATGGAAGAAATAACTCCCAAGAATCTAGTCAAACACCCACTTAACATTTTTCAAGCTCCAACTTACAAGGAAGCTCCAATTCCTTATTTTTCTAAGAAACAACTTAAACTTAAAAGAGTTTTTATCTCTTTCACACCTCTTTCATCTTCATTCTCATCTTCTCAATCTGCTGCAAGTAGCGTCCTAAGATTTTTTCTCATACATGTTTTTCAATCATACACACAAGTATGAACTAATCCTCATCCTCGCATACTTCATCATTCTCATCATCTTATACCTCTCTTAATACAATCTTCATAACATCCTTTTACACACAATGATGAACCTATGTTTCCCTTCACTCACATCAGTTAAATTTACAACAATGTTGGCATAAAAAGATATTTTTCATGCATACTTGGGCATATAAATACATGAGAATAATACATCTTACACTTACACTTATAACTACTTGATCTTCCAAATTCCTCAACTCATACAAGAGATCTAATATGAAATCATTAAAAAACTAGCATAATGCCATCATTACATCTGCAGGGTGTTAGCTGCAAGTTCATATCTTTCATAAGCTTATCATGACAATTATAACACCAATGATAATCATGATAATTATCCTTAACTTGATGCACATATGAAACAAATGAAAATATTCCTCTTACAACCTGAAATCTGACATCTTCTTGTATAACAATCATTTTTGTTGTCTTCTTCCTCTCAATGTACCCTTATTTGTATTCTATCAAACTAGGAAATGCAAAAACTATCATGAAAGTTTGCATAAGTTAAAAATATCCCCTCCTTGTCCTCTATGCACTTGAAAATCCTCAAAACTCTCCATTCACTCACTAAGTCTTCATTAGGACTTAAAAGCTTCATTAGAACTATGGTCTACAAAATACAGTCTACAACTTGAGTGAATACATTCACTCTATAATTAAAATAATGCGATGGAAATAGGAAAATATACTCTTGAATGTCAACAACATCATCATCTACTTGGAGTTCTGCAGGTCATGGAAAGATACATCATTTTCATTCTTCTTCTCAACTTGAAGAACACAATCATGAAGGATAAAAAACAAGGTCCTAAGAATGATCAATCAACACCAAATTATGAATGTTCAAATATTATTAATGTATGGAGGATTTATTTTTTGGTCTCTATATTATATTCAACATCATGGAGAAGCACTATTACCTTCATACATATCATGACATACTGATTAGGACAAGGTCCTAATGGATTTATAAGTATAGAAAAAAAATTCCTTTACAAAATGAGAAATTTCACACCTTTAATCACCTATTAAAGACTCCTATGGAACTTTTATGGAAATAAAACATACTTACTCAATTCATAAAATCAAAATTTTGCACCATTTTAAGGTATAGGGATCAGATATGCATGCATTTTAGAGACTTCTCAACCTATTTTTCAGGACCTAAAAAATTGTCTTACAATAGAAGTTTTCCAACATAGTAAACATCACTTTCATGCCAAATAAAATCTTGGAAAAATTCACTAGGGTCCTATAACTCAAATTCAACTACTCACTTACATGAGTTATGTGGACAAAATCACACTTACATTTACATTTCTTAGACCATCTCGACAAGGCTAATGAGGCAGTTTTAGACCATTTGAAATTGGACCTAAAAAAACTTCACCTGATAAATTCATGAGCTTCAACATGTCTTATTGGACCTCTAGGAACATTACATGTTCATATTTCAATTTAACAATATGTTATCACATAAAAATCCCTTCAAGCTAACAAGATTGATTTTATCTCTTCTATCCATTAGCGATAGGTCATCTTAGGTGACATTGTTCACCAAAATTTTGCAAAGGACCTACCTAAAAATTCTCTTAATAACTTAGGGCACATACACATATTTATCCTAAACCAATATTTTCATGATGAAGCCTTCATCACATGATTGTACATGTAAATGTCTTCAAAATAAGAATAGTGTTGTACCTTCCCAGTTGTCCTAGAGAATGAGACCACCACCAAAATGAAGTATAAAGAGTTCTCTACATGCTCAAATCATCACATAATATTTCACTAGCCATTTCACTACCAAACTAATCATTTATTCTCCATCGCTACAAAGGGAGGGTTTTAGGACGGCTTGGAGCAACTTAGGTTCTTAACGTTTGTTCATAAAGCATAAGACACTATTCTTCCTCATTTAACTTGAAAACTTGTCTAGACTTAACGCCCCAAAAATGATGAAAGAATCAATTCTCCATGAAGAAGTTTAACATGTCAATGAGCATCTCAAACTTCACATTCAAGTTGGAAATGGCCATTTCAAGAGCACGATGACACCTAACCTCACTTTTCTTACTTCTCCCTTTGCGTTTTTACCTATAACTTTGTCCACAACACTGCGAAAACCTTATTTACATGTCCTAAAACTCACTTTTTTCTGAACTTGTTTGAAATTCATCATCCACCATGTTTTTACATGCATACCTTGTTTGTTCTCAATAACATGCCTCGAAAAGACCTCAAACATGCCTCCAACAACAGAATCTTGATCGGTGACATTGTTAGAAATTTAGGCACTAAGAAGGGGGTGAATAAGTGTTTATTAAAACTTTTACAATCAACTTATACTTCTTCAATTTTTTATAATTAAAATATCTTAGATAGATATGCATAGCTCATAACCTTGTAGATCGATGGCGAGTAGTGTCCTAAGAAAAAAGGAAAAGTGTGGAGTGATAAAAAGGTGGATTGTGGAGACTAAAAGATGAGAAAGTGAAAAAAGTGATGAGATAATCATCCTAGGGCATAAACGCATGTTGTAGATGTCATTAAGGTGTTTTTTGTTGATGTCGATGTTGATGTGTGTGATGTTGTTGATGTTGTTGATGTAAGATGACATCAAATGATGTTGACTACCACTTCCCACACGTACAAAATTGCAAGAGAAGAACGAACAAGTAGTCAAATACACATGTATATGTGTAAAAAGTATGTGAAATGAAAAATGTGAAAAAGTAATATGTGCACCTGATTTGTGATGAGGAAAAGAGTGTAGAAAGGATCCTGTAGATGTTGTAGAAGACCAATTTTTTTGGGCAATCTCACGCTAGTTGTGCTAACTGCGAGTTTTTCAGGTGATCTCATGCCAAGACATTGAAGAAGTGTGGGGAGAAAATTATGGTGTCATCCTCCACCTTATAATTTCTTCCTACAATGTAGAACACCATTGCAGATGGTGTGTAAAAATCCAATCCATTCTACCATTTTTGACCCAATGTTGAAAAATAAAGTGTTGTATGTTGTATGATAAGGACTGACTACCTTGTAAAAGATTTTGTGTAAAGTTTTGTAAAGTGTGCTACACTAAATAATTTTTTTAAACTTCCCCTGGTCACACCATCATAGGCATTCAAGAAGGGTCAGGGCACCCAGGTGCTACTTTATAGGTCTGGGCATTGGTGTCAATGTTATTTCAAGGACCCAAGTCAGGATTTGAGCCTTGTCCAATGTTAATAACTGTGTTGTACTGGTACTATGTTGTGTTAAACTATGACTTTGAACTATATTATGGGTTATATGATTCACACAAATGATTTCCCCACTCTTTTGGGGTGCATATGACATCACCGAAGGAGTAATGTGGCCCAAAGGAGGATCGACCGTTGTGTTGAAACTATGTGCCCTGCAGGGGGTAGGGAGTGTGCTTGGTAAAAACCAAGGAACACCAAAATAAAGTGGCTAGGAAAAAAGTGTTAGTGCAAGCAAGGACAAACATACATGTAGAATACAAAATGTAAGCTATCAATCAAATAGATAATGTGTAAGTTAAGACATGAGAAGACAATGTAGACCGTGAAAAGTGGGTTTCAAACATGGGACATCACTCATGATGTCGCAAGATGATCAAGGCTAACTAGGCCAAAAGCCTACAATTGTGCACACAAGACAAAGGGAAAAGCCCACAAATAGTGACAAACATTGACAAGTGATAACAAGCAATGTAACAGACAACCATGGAAGCAAATAGACCTGTAATACAAATACAGGACATGAAGCATCCATTAACATGTTAGGAAGATAAAAGGTATGTCAAGGCGTGTATAATATAATAATAATGTTCTTTGAAACAATAACACCTATAGTGTACAAAAGTGGATGCCCCTAGGAGTCATTGTGGGACTGGTAATAGGTATTGTGCCAAGCATATGTGTTGTGTTTATGGATCTATAGAATCTTTGATCACAACTAGAAAACATGGGAATACACATGTGTGTATGATAAAGATAATGACATATAAGATATCTATCTAGCATGTGTAATAAAGTGTAAATGTAAAATCATAAGTAAACATGAGAAAATACAGCCAAGATATACAGTATTTTGTGGATGAGATGGAATGGAATGCATAGTGAGTGATAGGAGCAGTGTGCCCCTTAATTGGATGTGAATACATGAGATGAGGTTCATTTATATATTCCCCCTCTACAGTAAAGAATGAACTGTAAATGAGAGTGCGTCATCAGGAAATGATTTAAAATGTGTGTATTAGAAAGGTGTGATCATCAAAGCACAAAATGTATAGTGTAAGTGAGTGAGTGAGTGAGTGAAAGTGTGGTGAGGTCCATTTGAGATGTAGACCCTCATCAGTTGAGTATGGACTGTGGAACTAGATTATGTTATACGGTAATGAATGTAGTTTGTAAAGGTAGATGTTAGAAATATATGTCGTGAATGCATAGAGTAGATGTTGCAAGAAAGAGATGAATGTGTGTAGTGTGCAGTGTGCAGTGTGCAATGTGTAGTGTGTAGTGTGTAGTGTGTAGCGTGTAGCGTGTAGCGTGTAGTGTAGTGTGTAGTGGGTGAGTTTCATGTGTATGGTATGCTCTCAATAGTCAAGTGTGAACCATTACACGAGAGTGCGTCATTGGGTAACAATGTTGTCTCGTGTGAAGTACCTCTTAATGTGCATGACATTGAGCAAGTTCTTTAATGGCTTTCCCAAAAGAGATGCAAGATAATAGATGCCACCATCAAGCTTTTCTGTAATGATATAAGGACCAAGACAGTTGGGATTGAATTTACCTTTGAGAGGGGCTTCGGCTTTTATGTTTTTTAGTTTTCATTCAATACTAGGTCACCCACATTGAACTCACAAGGATGATTTTTGTAATTGTATGCATGTGAAATGCAAGAACGATAAGTACGAAGATGTTTGAGTGCTTAGACGCAGTGAGATTCCAACATTTCTAGCTCATGTAAGAATTTTTCATGATAGTCATCATCTTTAAGTATACCTTTGAGTGACACAAGAAATGATGGTATTTCATGTTCCAGTGGAATGACGGCCTTAGTACTGTAGAATAGTGAAAAAGGATTAGCATTTTTGGGCATACGTGCACTAGTTTGAAGCCCATTGAGCGTAAAGGAGCTGATTATGTCAGTCATCACCACTACCAATAACAGGTTTGCATAAGATTTTGACAATAGTTTTATTGGAGGCCTCCACTTGGCCATTTCCCTGTGGATAATAGGGAGAAAAAATGATTGTTTTATTTTTTTGTGTAAAACTTTTTAACTTCCTTATTTTTGAAAGGAGAGTGATTATCTTTGATAATGGTAGAGGGAATTTTGAAGCATGTAATGATGTGAGTAGTCATGAAACCACAAATGTCAGTACCATTTTTAGTTCGTAATAGTGTTGCTTCAACCCATTTAGTGAAATATTATGTGGCAGTAATAATAAACTTGTGTCTATTAGCCGATTAAGGATTTATCATATCAATAAGATCAAAACCCCATGGATAAAAGTCCATATTGGGGTGATTAGTTGGAGATCATATGTAGGTGTGTGGTGAATATTTCCATGTTTTTGGCACTTGTCATAACCTATAACATATTCAATGATGTCCTTCTCCATGGTAGGCCAATAATTACCTTGATCTAAAAGCTTTTGTGACATGACTTTTCCAGAGAAATGGCCACCACACATGTTGTCATGTATCTGAGAGATAGCAGTGGGAATGTTGGCAAGCTATAGACATCACAACATATAACCATCAAGTGCACATTTAAATAATTATGCCCCTATGATGACGTAATGGGTGGGTTTGTGTCACAAGGGACGAGCTTCATGTGGTTACAGACCATCAGGAATGGTTTGTCGGTACAAAAAATTATAAATTGGTGTAAACCACTAAAGGTTTTCATGATTACATGTGATGGCACAATCTTGTAGAGGGAGAGAAGAAGTGGAGGGATGTCGTAAGTGCCTGATAATGAATGTGGCTTTCTCATCAGTGATGTCTTGAGGAATAAGTGATGTCACACTAGAAATAACATCTGCATGATGATTGTCCTTATGAGGGATGGCAGTAATAGAGTAATACTTGAATGAGACTAGGAGATCTTTGACAAGCGTATTATATAGTATTAAGTGCTCTTATTTTGTGTGGTTTGTATCACTAAGTTGATTAATAATGAGTTAGGAATCATCGTGTATGCATTGGTTACGAATAAGGAGTTTTTGAGCGGTCAAAAGACCAAGGATAAGGGATTCATACTTAGTGATGTTATTTGTATAAGAAAACCCTAATTGATAAGAAAAGGGTAGTGGATCACCATGTGGAGTGATGAAAAATATCCTAGCCCCAATGCTAGAGTGACAACAAGACGTGTCAAATACATTGTCCATGTATCAGAATAGACAAAATAAGTAGTGAAATCTTCATGAAAGGAATCAGAGACAGGAGATGCATCAAGCAGAGGTTATTCAGTTAATTTATATGTCATGACTTGGCCTTCAATTTCTTTTTGTGGTATGAACTTGAAATCAAATATGGTGAGAAGCATGACCCAACACACTAGTCATTTTGAGAGATGTGTACGAGACATGAGGTATCATAATGGATCTAATTTAGCAATGAAATGGACTTCATTTTTAAGAAGGTAATGACATAATTTGTCTGCTATAAAGATGAGGCCAAGACATAGCTTTTCAATATAGCTATAGTTGTATTCATAAGATAGAAGCATTCGACTGATGTAATAGATTGCACTTTCAAGTTGAGAATCAACATGTTGTGCAAGGAGGGCTCATAAGGCATGAAATGCAGCTGAAATGTATAATAAGAAAATACAGTCAGCCACTACAGGGACTAAGATAGGTGGATTTAAAAGATATTTTTTATGTCATTAAATTCTTGTTAGCATTGATCATCCCATACGAACTTAGTATCTTTCTTCATCAAGCATGTGAATGGTTGAGTTTTAGCGGTAAGCTACATAATGAACCACCACACAGCTTGAAATTTTCCTTGCAGTGATCTTATTTGATGTAAATTTTTATGTGGAGGAATTTCAACAATGGCCTTAATCTTGTTAGGTTCTATTTCAATTCTGCATTGTGAGATAATGTATCTAAGGACTTTACCCATTGTGATCCCAAAAACGTATTTTTTGGGATTCAAGTGGACATTATATTGGTGTAATTGTTCAAATAGAATTCATAAATCTTGGGCATGTGTGGAATGACATCAAGACTTATCTATGATATCGTCAACTTAATATTCGATAATCTTGTGAATGTAATCAATAAATATGTGTGTCATTTCTCGTTGATATGTGGCCCCATCATTTTTAAGGCCAAAGGGCATGACATTGAAGAAAATTGGTCCCCATGGTGAATTAAAATAGGTCTTCTCTTGATCATTCATGTTGATTTTGATTTGGTTGTATCCTGTGAAGCCATATATGAAGGAGAGAATATCATACCCAACTGTAGAATCGACAATGATGTCAATGTGAGGTAATGGGAAACTATCCTTGGGGAAATATTTATTGAGATCATGAAATTCAGTGTAACAATAGAATCAAACATCTAGTTTCATGATGGGTAGAATGTTAGATACCCATTTAGGATAATCAACAGCGCAAATAAAATCGACGTCGAGTAATTTTTGGATTTCTTATTTTACTAGGAGTGCAACTTTTGGGTGAATTTTGTGGATTTTCTATTGGACATGTTTTGTACCAGAGTTAAGAATGATATTTCACATTGAAATATATGGATCAATACCTTGCATATCACTATCATCCCATGCAAAAATGTCAGAGAAATTGTGAACTACTTGCTTGATATCTTTTTTCTCAACGGGAGTAAGAGAGGAAACTAACAAAACAATTCATGGATTTTTTGATGTACCAAGGTTATATTGAATGGTCTCTTCATTGAGAAGGGTTGATCAATCCTCAATGTATGGATCAATATGGATAATATAAGAAGGATCGGTGTTGTCAACAGGTGTATCAGACTCTCCAAAGTAAGCGGTATTATTAAGGGACGATGGATAATGCCTCTTATGGTGAAAAGAAGGGAATCGATCATAAACACCCATGTGTCCTAAAAGAGCTTCATTAGTAGAAAAAATTTCTAAATCATCCCAAGAAATAGAAGCAACATCGCTGATGAGTTCTAGATGTATAAGAGGAAGCAAAGAAGTATACAAGGGAGTATAAGCTTCTAAAGGGGAGAGGTGGAGGATGATATCCCAATCCAAATTTGTTAGATTGTGTAGGAAGATCCCAAAGCGTTTTGACTCCTTGTTCTTGTGGTTTTAAGCTCTTATAAGAGAAACCATATTGGAAAAAATATTCATATCCTAGCCCATATTTAGAAAATTCTTGAGTAGAATCTGAAGAACAAGAACTATCACTGGTTTTCTCAATAGAATGACAATATGAAAAAGGAGATGGAACAGCTGGAACATCATAAATAACCCCCTACAAACAAAATTTAATCCACGTATGAAGAGTGGAGGGGACCGCATGTATGGCATGGATCCAAGGCCGCCCAAGAATAATATTATAATTGAGGTTGTTGGACATGACATGGCATGGAGTAGTGATTTTACATGAACCAACAGTTTACGGTGAGAGAAATGGTACCTAAAACATGCTTTGGGAATACTGTCAAATTTGTGGATAGAGACTGATGAAGGAGCCAAAGAATTTTTAGAAAGGCTCAATTGATGAAGAAAAGATATATTACATATGTTGAGGCTAGACCCATTGTCAACTAAGGTGTGTTTGAACCCGACATTATTGATACAAACTTGAGTATATAAGGGGGGTCATGTTCTAACATTGCTTGAGAAGGAAACCCATCTAATGTGAAAGTTATTTTATCTTCATTAATGGATAGAATGGAAGTAAAATTATGGTATACATATTCAGGTGATGTGTGAGGATGAATATAAGTAGTAGCTAAATATGCTTTGAGCTTATGGATATAATCAAGATGATTCTACAAATAAGTATGGATGGAAATGTTCATTATGGGTGGATATTAGAAAGATGGAAGAAGTGAAAAAAGAAAGATCCTAAGTGTGTTCAAAGAGGTTGGGTTCACCAAAATGATTAAGTAAAATATGATTAAATATGTTATAAATTGCTTAATTTTATTTCTATTATAGTAGTAAATGAATAATTAATTAAGTACAAAAATTAACCCAAACAAACTAAGCTAGAAAATATGAAACCCTAAGTGAAAAGAGGAGATAGAGAAGCTTATTTGATTCACAACGATCTAGAAGGTGCACAGAGCTAGAAAACTAGAAAATCTGAAGCACTGACTATCGCATCAAAGCTCATAAAAATGCAGATCTGGAGGAATATGTTGGACAGGGGCACCTAAAAAGGGACATGGGTGCCTGTGGGAGCCCAAAACTAGTAATGGGCACCTGTGACTGGGAAAATGCTCAGAAAACCATCTTTGACCGGTCACAAGGTGTTTTTTGTCCTTCTCCTTTGGTCACTAGTATGTCGCACAATGTTCACCGAGGTCGTTGGAGACTTGCAAAACCCTCAAAGACACATCAAATCCTAAAAAATAAATATGCAAAACGAGGGTTCAAACTATCCTCAGTCATCAAACAAGTGATCTTATGACTGAGCGTTGCACTACATTTCAGACCCAATATAGTTTTGTGTGTGTGTGTCGAATTGTTCCCTAGATGGCTCTTTTACATGATGCACTTGAATAGCAAGAAAGTAGCTAGATGTAAATAAATGTAATAGATGTATGCATGAAATAGAATAGACTTCCCTCCTATGAAGTGTATGCCAAATAATTTAATCCATTTCCCTTGAATGGATGCTAGAATGAATGCATGAATGCTCTTGAATGGCCTTTGGATGCAACCTTAGGTGGTAATAGCTAATGATTAGTTCTTGGTCATTTATTATGATCACATAACTTTGTATTTATATGATTCCTTTACTTAAATTTCCTAATTAACCTCGAAAAGTTTGAATACCAAAAATATAAGATGCTCAAATGGCTAGAAAGGACCCAAAAAATGTGAACAAAGTACAAAGAGGTCAAGGTTTCCTAGAGGGGACTGGGGTTCTCGGTGTTGGCATCCTAACTGGGCATTGGTGTTGAGTATGATAAATGCTAAGGTATGACAATACAAACTGAGCTAAAAATGGTCTAATACCAAAAGTGGCAAAGGAAAGAAAGCAAATATGGCCAAGGACATGGGTTAGTTATTATTTTTCTTACTTAGGAATCATATGAATAGTAGTATGTAATCATGACTAGATATATACCCAAAGTGCGTGATTTTGTGTCTATAACATCCGAGAAGATGGTTGTATGTGTAATTGTACTGCTTCCATATTTATAGGGTTTTTGTAAGTGGAGTGGGAGTGGAGTTGACTAGGATAGTGAAGTGGAGTCCAAATAGGAAAATAGATTAAGTTTTCAATTTAATAAATAATTTAATTAGCTATGAAGTGGAGAATAATTAATCATTGATTAAATTATCTAAAATGGGTAGGAATTAATTTAATTAATTATAAAGGATGTGATATAATTAATTTAATTAATTCTACTAGGATTATAATATTCAAAGCATGAATCAAGTAATTTAATTAATCAATTCTAAAGGATGTGAATAACTAGGGATAAGTTAAAAATATAGGATGTATTTTTGGGGTGTCTACAATTTTCTACATTATTATGAGAGTTTTTCTTTGTTTATGTGTACTAATGTGTGTTTTTGTGTTCAATATACTTGTTTTAATTATCATGTTTCATTCTTATGGAACTATTGTTGATGTCGAATCACAACACCCCTGGGACTCTGTAACTCAATGGGTTACAGATTCTCAGTGTGATTGCATAACATGGAGCTTTTCCCAAGTGTGGGACCTTGCGAAATCGAAAAAGCTCTCCGGATGAAGGCCGGTTCCTATTCCTCTGTTCAGATGCACACGTAAAAATGCAGAGGGTCTACTCAAAACCTAATCTAATTTTCCAAGGAGACAGGGAGAGAAAAATGCATAAAAATAAACCTAAGCTAAGGAGGTGATGCACCGAGGAATGAAGAACACCTGTCTTGCCAATAAACACAGACCATAAAAATGTAATGCAAGATCATGCACAGATAACCAGATTTACAGTGAAAGATTAAAAAAAATGCAAATAAACACTGAGAGGGTTGATAATCATCCACAGACATGCATTAATTTTCTCCAAAGATTGATACAACACACTGCAAAATGCCAAGAGACAAGGTTGCATTACAGTTTTAGATAGGAGGTTTGAACTCCACAGATTCACCTGCCAAAGAGAAGAAGGGAGGGGAAAAACAAGAATGTCCAACCTTTAGAAAGAAGCCCCTCCTTACAATTTATAGGAAGAATGAGAGAGAGAAGAGAGAGAAAGTCCAAATCTACCCCAACCACCTCAGGTTGTATTTAACTCATCTCATTATGGTGGTAGGTGAGGACCATATCAAACCCCAAAAGTGACAAACTGTATTTTGCATTTTTAAGAACTTGTTCCCACCCAATTAAAGATATCCAGTCGTAGTTAGGTAGAGGATGCCGTAGGCTTTCCGAAAAGTCCAACCTTATGTGAATCGGAGCTCCCAGTCAAAAGTTATGGCCATCTGAATATCTGGGTCAGGGTCTGCTTCCTGTCAGCACTCAGAATGTTGCGCCTCCTGAAGGTGTGCCATAGGCGCATCCGTGTGTGTGTCGACATCTTCTTACATGCGCCAAGTAGAAACTTTTTCCCCGTTGACACTCATTTTCATGCGCCACTTCTGTGCGCCATGGGCGCATTCTTTCTTATGTCGACACTCATTTCTGTGCGCCTCTTTTGTGCGCTATGGGCGCATCCATTTTGCTGTCGAAACTCATTGTCATGCGCCCCTTTTGTGTGCCATGGGCGCATCCATTTTTCTGTCGACACTCATTGTCGTGCGCCCCTTTTGTGCGCCATGGGCGCATCCATTTTGCTGTCGACACTCATTGTCGTGCGCCCCTTTTGTGCGCCATGGGTGCATCCATTTTGCTGTCGACACTCATTGTCGTGTGCCCCTTTTGTGCGCCATGGGCGCATCCATTTTGCTGTCGACACTCATTGTCGTGTGCCCCTTTTGTGCGCCATGGGCGCATCCATTTTGCTGTCGACACTCATTGTCGTGCGCCCCTTTTGTGCGCCATGGGCTGAGGTTTGAATTTCTTTGGTTTCCATATTCTTCCGCTTTTCTATATCTACCCAGGGGGAAGATATATACAACAACTATATCATGGAATGTTAAGAAAGCATTGAGTATTCTAGGAGATACCAAGAAGGTTATGCTAGATTGAAATTATAGGCAAAAATTTTAGAGAGGGAACAGGTGGAGGGGTTGAGAGAGAGCGGGAAAAGTGGAAGTATCCATTGTAGAGGGTAAAACTTATTGTTGTATCTCAAAGAAAGTGTAGTTTTTAGCTTGGGAGAGAAAAATGCATAAAAATAAACCTACAGCTAATATGAGAGTTTGGATTTGTTCACCGAGGAATTTGAAGAACACCTGTCTTGTTGAATAAATACAGACCATAAGAAATGTAATGCAAGATCATGCACAGATAACAAACAGATGTTGACATTTGGTAGGAGATTAAAAAAAATCGCCAAATAACACATAACTGATGAGGGTTGATAATCCATCCACAGACTTTGCATTAGATTTGCTTCCATACTCAATTCTTTACAACACACTGCTATTAATGCCATAGAGACATTAAAGGTGTGGAACTCGACAGTTTTAGATACAAAGGTTTGAATTTCCACAGATTCACCTGCCAATTAGAGAAGTTGGAGGAGTGTGGAAAAACTAAGAATGTCCATGACCTAGTTAGAATGATGCCAAGCCCCTCCTTACAATTTATAGGAAGAATGAGAGCATCAGACGAGAGAGAAAGTCCATTTTATCCTACCCCATTTCCACCTCAGGTTGTATTTTAACTTCAAATTCTTTCAATTATCTTTCTTGTAAGGTGAGGACCATATGCAAACTTCCCAAATAGTGACAAACATGTATTTTGCATTTTTAAGAACTTGTTCCCAGCCTCAAACATTCGACAAGATTATCTTCAGTCGTAGTTAGGTAGAGGACTTTCGTACCCCCATTTCTCGGGATTGAAGAAGGTGTTAATGACTTGTGTGAATCGGAGCTAACCACTTCAAAAGTTATGGTCTTCATCTGTTAAGATTATCTGGGTCAGCAGTTTGCTTCCGATAGTCCAGCACTTAGAATGACTTCAATGCGGCCTCACTGAAGGTGTAGCCATTGAGTGCTTCATCCAATGTGTGTGTCGACATCTTCTTACGTGCGCCATAGGAGAAACTTTTTCCCCGTTGGATTCCCAATCCTTCAATTCTTTCAGAGAACCGCCACTTCTGTGCGCCATGGGCGCTATTCTTATCACTTAGGCTAGTCGACACTCAATTTCTGTGAAACATTCTTAGTTTCTGTAAGAAGCTATTTGGGCGCATCCAGTTGATTACCTAGTCGGCACTCATTGTCACTTGCGCCCCTTTCTGTGTGCTAAAGCATACTAATGCATCCATAATTGCTAAGAAATAAAACTCATTGTCGTTGCGCAACTATCTTGTGCGCCTCTGGGCTTTGCATTTTCCATTTCTGCTGTCGACACTCATTGTCGTGCAGCCCCTTTTGATGCGAACCATGGGTGCATCCATCTTTGCTGTCGACACTCATTGAAACGTGATGCCCCTTTTGTGACGCCATGGGCCTAGGAAATTTTGCTGTCGACACTCATTGTCGCTGCGCTAACCATTTCTTACCTTGTGCTAGCTCTTTTTGGGTCTGAGGTTTGAATTTCTTTGGGCATCTTTTTCACTTATGGGTTGGCCTTTCCGCTTGTTAATTAAGATATCTACCCAGGGGGAATCATATATACAACAACTATATCATGGAATGTTATAGAAAGCATATGAGTATATCTAGGAGATACCAGAGATAGGTTACTGCTCAGATTGAAATTATAGGACCAAGCACAATTTTAGCAGAGGGATTGCTAGGTGGAGGGGTTGCATCTAGAGAGCACGGGAACATTCAGTGGAAGTCCATCTATCACTTGTACAAGGGTACAAGGGTTGCATCACTGTCTGTATACATTACAAAGAAAGTGTAGTATATTATAGCTTGTGTTCTACATTATTACTAAAAAAATTCTACATTAATATGATTTATCCCGCTTTGGATTTGTTGCAACTGTGTCACATTTGTGAATCCCAGTGCATCATTGTATACACACACACATACATTTGTTTATAAGAAGATCAACATGGTCTATGAGATGTAGTGCAACACTTGGCAATATGTTGAATCCTTGGTAGGTGACCATTAAAATCGCCTTCTAACTCCACATAACTGCATGTTTTTGATTGGATTCCATAAGCTTTGAAGAGATCTACAGGTGTCCATACTCAATTCTTTAGAATAGGGCTATTAGGGCCTTTAAACATTAAAGTTGTGGAATATCGAAACCATAACATACAAAGGTCAATTTTCAAAGCATCCAATTAGCAACATTGGAGGAGTGTGGTTACTAAGACTTTACATGATAGTTAAATGATGCCAAGCCAAATCTTGAGGCACCATAGGCATCAACGAAAGAACCATTTTATCCTACCCGATGGGTTCAACCTATCCAATGTCATTTTTCACTTCCAAAATTTCTAGTCAGATTTTCTTATGCTTGTAAAATAAAAACCCTTGCTTTAGTATCTCACCTACCCATATACAACTTCTTGTTTTCTCATAAATCATCTTCATTAAGTGGGGGACTTCTAATCTCCATCTTTTTCTTAGGGTTTTACATTGTACATGCGGGATTGAAGAAGGTCTTTAATGTACATGTAGGGTTCGGGTATCACATACTTCACAATTTGGTCTTCTTCTGTTAAGATAAAAATTTCAGCAGTTCCCGATAGTCCACAATTAGAAGACATTCAATGAACGGATTCGCCTAAACCCTAGAATTGAGTGCTTCACCAATTTTTCCTTGTTAAATGCCCTTCACCTACTAAATAGTTGATCATTTTCCTTGGATTCCCAATCCTTCAATTCATTTTAGACCTTCCTCCATCTATCTCTAGGTCATCTATAGCCTAATGGTTGAATCTTCTAAGGCTAGTCAAGTCAATTGCCGAGAAACATTCTTAGTTTCTGTAAGAAGATATTTAAGACTTCTGAGTATGGATTATCCTATGATGAGGCCTCACACAACATTGGGTCAAGATTTCTATGTCCTAAAGCATACTAATGTATACATAATTCCTTACAGAATCACCCTACACACATTCTACATGGTTTGACAACTATCTTTAATCACTACTTTTCATTCTCGAGATGTTTCCTCTCACCCTCTTGTGGGCTCCTCCTTGGCATCCATGATCTCCACACCCCATCCATTATTCCTATTTCCATAGCTGCCAAAACTGATGCCCAGTTAGGACACTCAGCGCTTAGGAAATTTTTTCCATACACAATTGGCTCCTAACCATCTTCAGGACCTTTACTAGCTCTTTTATTTTTTGGGCATCTTTTTCACTTATGGGTCTGGCAAAATTCAGTTGTTAATTAAGTCAATTTACAACAAGGGAATTCACTATATACTATCCATATATAGATATAGATATCATTACTTCTCAAAAATAAGGACCTTTTAGCACAAAGTCATAACTACTTGCTACCTAATCTTGCATCTAAAGGCACAAGAACATTCATTAGGAATCCGATCTATCACTCATACAAGGGACAAGGGTTGCATCACTTCTGTATACATTACATAGGAGGGGAAGTATATTATATTCCATCCACACATACTATACATTTTCTACATTATAGATTTATCCCGCTATCATTTTTGCAACTTTCACAAGGGAATCCCAGGGCATCATTTATACACACACACACACACACACAAAAGATCTACATGGGGTATGAGATGTAGTGCAACACTTGGCAATAAGTTCACTCCTTGTGTGACCGTCATGGTCATTCTAACTCCACATTTTCCATCAATATCAATAGCAAGATCTCTTATTGGATTTTATGTGGTTTGTGGACATGTACAGGTGTATATTTTGTTTTGTTGGTTACAAGTACCTTTAGTGATTAAAGAGTGAATATCAAGTGACAGACAAAAATCAACAGCAAAATTCTTGCAACATAGAAGAAATCAGTTCCTTAGAATTTACACAGCCACTGGCACCCAAATCTAGTCACCAATGCCCAAGATCCTCTACCATCCTATGGGTGCACCTATCCTGTGTCATTTTTGAGTTCCAAAATTTCTAGTGAGAATTAATTATGCTTTTTACACCTTGTTTTAGTATTTCACCTACCCATATCACTTCTTGTTTTCTCATAAATCAGCTAAGTCTTCTAATCTCCATCTTTTTCTTAGGGTTTTACATTATACATGCTTGTTTGCTTCGTCTTTATTGTACATTAGTTGATTACCTGCGGGCCTCACGTCTTGATTTTGAGGTTGATCTTTTACCTCACAGGAAATATAAGGATCAAAATTAGGAGAGTAAAGTGTCTTACACTCGTTCCATTATTTGAAAGCCATTAGTGGACCTACATGTTTTGGTTTATATTTTCCCTTCGACGAGTCTCACCTGAGCATCGAACATCACTTTTTGATGTCCAGTTTGGTGGTATTGAACGCATTTGAATTGAATCATTCCATAATCAAGATCATACAACCAATTTCCTCCATTGGTGCAGAATTTGATTGATTTTGGAAAGGGTTTGGACAGGTCCAAGGATATGCAAACCCTAGCATAGGAGGCCAAGGTGCCATCCAAGGACCGACTTTCGATTTGAAAAACCCTACCAATACCTTACAAATTTTTGGTGAGAATGCCTTCCTTTCGGTATTCTATGGGCATAGTGTACAAACAAATCCAAATAGGTGTACTCCCATGAGATTTAAGAAAGCGTTGATGTTTGAGATCTATGGTTAAAGGAAGAAGAGGCTAACATCCTCTACGACCTATTTTCTACGACACAAAGCTTCATCTTTCTAGTTTCTTTCTCCTAAAGATGATGAGGAAGAAGCCCTTCTGGAGAAAAAGCAAGGAGATAACACTTCCCCATTGGTGATCACATCATTTTTCTGAGGCACCAATGGCAGGCCATTTTCTGGAAAGCTTATCGATTAGGGCACACCTTCTGAGGATGGAGACCACCTAGATCACTTCGCTTGAAAGGTGCACCTTTTCCACCTCATGATGACTAGACTCCAACTGGACTATTTGCGCATGTTCACACATGTCACTTGACTCTTCACTAAAATCCACGACCCGATTCTTTAAGCCCTTCGTGTTTTTAAAATTCACATACTCGTCACCACCCTCACATATTTCCATTTCTGCCTCGATCAAAGTCTAATAAACAAAAAACTTTGGATGGTAAATACTTTTATCATACCATAGCTATGAACTGGAGTGGTGGAGGAGCACGAAGTTCTGTTTTGTTTATGTGTACTTTGTGTGTGTGTGTGTGTGTGTTTGTTCAATACATTTGTTATAATTGATAGGTAGCATTCTTGTGGGACCTATATCATGGCATGTTAAGAAAGCATTTGATTATTTTGTGAGATGCCAAGAAGGTTATGCTAGATTCAAATATAGGTGAAAATTATGGAGAGGGAAGGGGAGAGAGAGAAGTGGAAGTATGAAAGACTGCACCATTCTAGAGGGTAGAGCTTGTTGTTGTAGTTCAAGCAAAGCCTAGTCTATAGTTGTGTGTATGTGTTCATTACATTTATTATGATTGACATGTTGCATTCTTGTGGGACCTATATCATGACATGCTAAGAAAGCATTGAGCAGTTTGGGAGATGCCAAGAAGGTTACGTTAGATTTAAATTATTGGCAAAAATTATAGAGAGGGAGCGGTGGAGGGGGTGAGAGAGGAAGAAGTGGAAATATCCATTGTAGAGGGTATAATTAGTTGTTGTAGCTCAAAGCAAGTGTAGTCTGTAGCTCGTGTTCGAATATTTTAATTTGTTTTCTACATTAATATGAGAGTTTCACTTTTTTCAAGTGTACTTTGTGTTTGTGTTTGTTGAATAAATGTGTTTACAAGAAACAACATAGTTTTGGTGTGTAAAAAACAAACATTGAAGTAAGTGGGTGTGTCAATTACACGTGGCAAAACAAAATATACAAGGAAAGAAAAAAGTTAAACTCGCAACCGATTTGTAGGGCTCAACAGGGTTAGTGAATGGCGCTCTTGGGCAATTCCTTGATAATAGGCTAATTATGGACATTGCACAAAATCCATGGATTCACCAATGTTTGTGTTTATCAACTTCCAACAAGTTCGTTTGCAGGGTTATTGAAGTAAAATTTTAAAATCTCCGCACTCCTATGGTTGACGTAATTCAATTAGCAAGAAATTTGAGGAAATAATTCATCACCGCTAAGGATCAAATACTCGGCTGGACGATTTAAAGTTTTAAGAAATAGCCTTTCTGGTTTTTAACATATAATGTAATAGGCGTATCATAGATTAGGAGTAATCGTGGTAGCTCATAACATCGCGCGCCAGGTAGGGATCGAACCTACGACTTTCTGCTTAGGAAACAGACGCTCTATCCACTGAGCTACAGGCGCGACTTGGCTTCTAATGGTTTGCCGTTTGTTGGATTAAAATATAAGTACAATAAAAGTCTTACCTTTACTCTCACGTGGGCCCTGACCATCCACGAGACTGCGGTTTGCACAGGTTCGAATTCAATCCTCACAGAAAAGAAGGAAATCCATAACTTATTGCACGATGAAAAAGATTTGTCCCTCAATTTCAACATCAGGTGGCTGTAGTTTAGTGGTTAGAATTCCACGTTGTGGCCGTGGAGACTTGGGCTCGACTCCCAGCAGCCACATTCCTTAAATTTTGTTTTTGTTTTTGTTTTTGTTTTTGTTTTTGTTTTTGTTTTTGTTTTTGTTCAATTACTCGGATCAGTCTTACAAGTTAAATAGTAGTTTATAACAAGTTATTTATCTCTTTCAATGTACTTGTCTTTGTAATTCTTCATCATAAGATGCCTATTCTCATATTTATACTACTAAAAGATGCCTCAACATGAACTAATAAATAGGATGTGATATACAATAAAGATTTTCTAAACAATTTATTAGAAATGTGATATATCAACTCATATATATATATATATATATATATATATATATATATATATATATATGTATACACTACCAAATGACACCTCAACTTACATTATAGAATTATGACATGACATATAATATTAAACCCCAAACAATTTAATACAACATACCATGTCAACCTATTAAGCCATGCTCTATATATTTGCCATTTTTTCATAAATCAATTAACTTATTGTGCTTCAGACTACCTCTATTTAACATAAATTATGTGTCACGTGTGCAAAGTAATTCCATACCCCCCTCATCATGCAAGTTTTCATGTAACACCATTTTGAGGCTACAAGTGTAGTTTATTATTTCATTCTAGAAATATCTAAATTGTATTCGCTACACAATTAAATTTTATCGTGCTCAAATAAATTCATTTTATTGTTGTTTGAAGTCAATTTTCTTCATGCTATGAAAGGGAATAGTCGCATTGCGACACTTGTTGATCTTATGTGGTAACATAAGCATGAAACAATTCATATAACACATGGCATTTGACATTTCATTTGTTATTGGTAACTAATTCAATGTTTGAATAATGTGATTTAAAGTTTATTTCGAATGGTTGATTAGATAGAAAGGGTTTTCACCTTGTGGAAGTCGACACACTATTCTCCTTTCGAATGATTAGCATTGGAAAAATCCTAATATGAGGTGACTATATGTTATTTCATTATTTAGACTTTGAATTCTATTGTCTTTACTATTTTGGTTTCTTTTAGTTTTTATTTTCTTACAATATAATTTGTCCTAATATGATTGTACGTACAGGTACTGTACTGCGGAACGGTGTAATAAATGCCCCAATGATGATACAGGTCTCTTCGCAAGGTGTTCGGGATCCAGAGAAGCTTTACGGATATGCGTTAACATCCCACATGCCCCGCTTAGCCCCCGCGTGCTTTGTTTTCCCTTTTTTCCTCTTTTCTTGGCTTTTTGGTCTTCAGTGACGAAACCACCGCCCTGAAGGGCGGCGGTCTCGTGACCGCCGCCCTGAACAGGGCGGCAGTCCTGTAACCGCCGCCCTGAGCAGGGCGGCGGTCCTTTACGCGTTTTCCAGAACGTTCTTTTGACGGAACGCACGCAAAGTTCAACGCTTCACCAGCTTTTCTTGCCGACTTGAGCATGCATTAATGTTTTTGGTCCCCTGGAATAGTGTTTTTCCTTTGTTTATTGTTTAGGAGTTCAGTTTGGTTTTGATCTTTGGGTGTTTGAATTCCTATAAATGCATGGTTTGTGCACATGCAAATGGCCCCTCATTCTTGTTTAAAAACTCATCACTTTCAGTAGTTCAGTCTTCTAGTTTGCTTAAGTTTGATAGTTTAAATCTTTTACATGCTTAGTTGCATTTACTCAGCTGTTGGTAAGCCACAGATCCAACTTGTGCAAACAGTATTATTGCTTTTGGAGTAGAATAGTTTAGGCAGCCATTAAAGTTGCAGGTTTTGCTCTTCATACAGACGAGTTTCAGGTTCTGGACGCATTTTGTTGCATGATTCGCAGTAGACCCCGCTAGGAATTGCATAGGCCAAGCTCTGTACTCTTGCGCTATCCCTCTCCTATCCGCATTCTATTCTGTCTGCATTCTGAAGGCTGTCCATTGATCCAAATATCTATTCCTGTTGATGCAAGCATTACACGCTTTTCTGGATTCACGTGAGCACAAAGAACGAGGAGATCATACTGAGGGGACAAGAACACACACACCGTCGGATTCGCCACTGTTCTGCGAAATCCAGGTTCCATCTTTCAAAGTTTTAGTTAGAACTTATCAAATAAAGTAGTTAATCGCTTTATTACAGTTATTTCCATTCTCGATATTGCCAGGGAAGTTGTGGGGATTGATAGTTTCTGAGAAACTATGATTCATTCCTCACTTCTAAGGTAGGATCGAGAATCTTGCAAATAGATTAGTTATTTCGTTGTTTAGAATAGATATACAAAATTGCACAGACAAATAGCTACACTCGGCTATTTTGTTTGTTTTACGTTATTAGTTTAGTTGTCAATTCTAAATATTTTTAGATAGCTGCTTTCTTATAAATTGCCAGAAAATACAAAAAAAAAAAGGAATTATATATGCTAGAAGTGTACTTAGATTTTACTTTATTATAGTTTGTTTCATTACTGCTTTTGCATGACAATTACGGGACCTAGGGAGCCCAGGGAATACATTTTCGAGCCAATTGTGCCCCAGCCCAATATCGTAGTGGCAGTAACTGACATTGACCAAAACCTTAGGATACAAGTCTTCCAAACAACAACAGACTTCCAACAGATCAGGTCACAGTTGAGAGGGTTAAACGTAGAAGACGACCAAGCACACACATTTTGGTCAAATCAACCAAACTACAGGTTATCCTAGAAAACATCCGCATGACTGTAGAAGGATTTGAAAGAGAACAAATATTCGGGTGCGATCCTTTAGTTCCACAGCCAGACGCTGGAGACACCCTCGTAGATATAGATACCAGCTTAAGAATTCAAGTTGCTAGAACACCTGTGAGGTATTCTGAGAAAATCACACAATTACTGATTCTAAACGTAGAGGCTGAGAAAGCTTACGACTACTGGATACTAGGGATTAGAACTTGATCTCACGTATGACCATAACAGGACCGCAACAACCAAGAGTCTACGGTTGTGATCCACAAATCCCACAGCCTAACGAATCCACAAGTCAGTTAGATATAGACACTGGCCTACGCACATTAGTATTTCAGTCTACTCCGATTCCACCTATCATCATTCAACAGTTGTCCCTACTAGACACAACAGCTAACAAAGCTAGAGAATTTTGGACTAGGCCAGAGAATCGTCCATAGAGTTGACTATATTCACCATATGACCCTATCAGGAGAAATACACGAAACCATCCCGGGTCATTTTCCACGCATCCCACAACCCATAGATCGAATCACGCCAGAGCTCGATATTGATTGGAGCCTTCGAGCAGTCATCCTCGCTGATCGATCTATCACACCAGTCCAAGTTAGAAGGGCCTTCTTTGCCTTAGATTCGCAAATACCATTAGTGCGTGTCGAAGACATTAGACTCCCCAACTAGTTTGTCTGCATATTCTACCCCCACCGGCTGTCTCGGCACGACCTCGGGAGGTCGGGTACGTGGAAGAGTCACTTGTTGATTCTCACGCTCGCCTGTTGCTTTTCCGACGTACAAAATTGGTGAACCCGACGTGAAACAAACGAAATTAGTGAAGCTGACGTAAAACTTCCTACCTTCTCGTTCGGAGTCATAAATATCACGTTTCCCTTCACAAATCACCTTCGCTCCTTCCCATTATTCTGCGGGTATTCATATACCCCCCGAATATGTCGGGATTCGATGCATATGGCAGACCCCTCCTGGGTCTTGAGGCATACTATGCCCAACAGAATAGGGAATCATCACCCTCACTCTCAATGTGGGGCGACAACTATTCAACTAATCAGTTGTCAACGCAAACGCCAAGGATTAGATATAGTTCGTCCTTCCAAGCAGAGGGGTTGGAGCAACAACTCGCTCAAACACAAACAGAGCCTTCAGGCTCAAACAATATGACATTGACTGGAGAATCTGCTTCATCTCCTCAGGTGCTACTTAGACCACATATTAGCAGACAATCAGATCCATACTCAGTTCTAGATGACGAGTACTCAATACGTTATCCTAGGAATGAACAACGCTCTCAAGGCATGTACCCACCTGTAGGAATTTTGCAAATACAGCCCGAGTTCTCTCCTCAAGAAAATACCTCTATGCCATCACGTATAGAAAATACTCTCAGAGAAACTTGGCAAGATAGCAATCAGTTCATGACAGGCTATCACATGCCTATACAACACCAGGATATACAACAAACGCCACCAAGGCACGATATCGTGACTTCACCAAACGAAGTCATTTCAACTCTAATAGAAAAGGTTAGAGGATTAGAACTTGCCCAAGCGAATCAAAATTTGAAATTCATACAAACAGGGAGTTCCAATCCTCCGCACCATCCTAGCCAAGTAGATCTCCTCACAGGAGTAGGCACATTAGGTATGACTCCTCAGTATTCACAACAAGTACCAACTAGACCCACTATCGCTAGCACAGTTCCTCCTGGTCCGGTACAGAGCAATCCATTCCTGGATAGTACCCCTTCGTACTTAAACATGTATTCCAAATCGCCACAAGGGGATATGTACTCATCCCCCGGCATGTTTACTCAAATGCAGGGATTGCCTTATGCCCCTGCCAACGCGTACGTTACGCCATATCAACAACCCGTTCCGCCACCGCCTCCTCAACAGGCACCATCAATGGTTGAGACGTATGCAATAGGGACTTATTCAGAATATTTAAAGGAGCCCTTAGATTTCGCCATAAGAAGCGTTATGCTTCCAAGGCCTCTTCCCGATTTGCCCAAATACAAAGGAGAAGGAGATCCGAATGCGCATATCAAAGCTTACGCTACAGCCATTCGAGAATTACTCCCATGGGATGGGGTCGTTGCTAAAATATTCCCCAAAACGCTGGAAGGCATTGCCCTCGATTGGTATTACAGAATACCCGAGGCTTCCATACATTCATTCAAACAACTCGTGTCTGAGTTCATCAAAGCCTTCGACATGAACAAACTATTAAGGACAGGAATCAGGGAGTTCTTGCACATCAAGCAAGAACATAACGAGTCTGTCGCCCATTTCATCCAAAGGTGGCGCACAGTCCTTTATTCCTCGGCAAGCGCTCCAAACATGGATCAGATGGAGCTATGTGATTTATTCCTTCATTCTCTTAGCAAAGAAGTGAAGGAAGAAGTCCAGAAGTTCCCACTAAGGACTTATGACGAAGTACTTGAGAGCGCTCTACGAATAGACCAGGCAGCAATAGATAGTGGCCGTAAGACGTATGGAGCAAATGGGAGGTTAATCACCTCCACTCAAAATACTACAACTACCACAAATGTCAATCAAGGACCCAAAATCCTTAACAAAAATCGTGGGGTAACAACAGATGGGGTAACTGACCAGCCCAAGAGGGTAAATGTCGTTAATACTCCGTCACAAACAAACAACCAAAGAAACAACAATTTTACCCCGACGGTCAATACGGTGGATTTTAATAATCCACAACAACAACGGCGAAATCCCATGCAAGGGCCAAGCCAAAACTCATTTGGTTACCAAAACCAAAGTCAAAACCAAAAACAACAATTCCAAAACTTTGGTCCTAATAGGCAACAGTTTGATCGGAATTTTAGGCCACAATACACACCAAACCAACAAAACGGGAATTATAATCCCAATTCTTATTGTGGTTTCCATAAAATTCGGGGTCATGACACTAGAACGTGTCGTGACTACAACAAATTCATGCAACGCTTGCCAAATGAACAAAAACAATTTTTTATGGATATGTTCTTAGCAGATCCTACGTCACCAACGGCAAGTACCTTCGCAGGGGCAGTTTCCCCTCAGAATGCCCCTCTCAAGATCTTTAATGATCCACTCCCAAATCATGATAACGATGGGTTGAAACCAACTGGAACAAACAAAGGTGCAATAACAGGAAACAACGATCACGAGGCCTCAACTTCGCTAAATCCGTTAGTCGCGCCACAACTAGGAAGTCAGCCGCGACCTAAGGTAGTTGGATTAGTGGAGTTAGACTCCGAATTACCCGTTGAAGCAATTACGAGGACACGAGAGTATTTCTCTCAACCAAGTCCAAGCCATCTGCCGGAAGCAGATAACATCCAGCAAACCGTAGCAAAACCTATGGGTGCTTACGATCTAATTAATGATCTAACAAAAACCTTCTCGCATATTTCATTCCTTGATTTACTAAAGAATTCCCCTGCTCACAGGGCTGCTCTTTTAGAGGCGTTAGGTTTGGGTCATTTAATTAGTATCACTCCACCACCAGAAGCACAAGTAAATCATATAGACTTTGATGTTTATCCTCCGGGACAGGCGGATAGGGATGTCGAATTCATATTCGAAATAAGTAAAATGCCTACGGATGCCGAGATCGCACGCCGAGGCGATCCAGCCCTACACTTGCAAGTACAGGTTTATAATAATTATGTAAAACGGGCAATGGTTGACGATGGAGCTGCGGTTAACATAGTCCCTTTCTCTTTTCTCCAAAAATTGGGATATGGTGAAACAAACTGTTCCACTACTCGAAATACCTTGAGAGGCTACGATAGCCTTAAAGCCACATCGATAGGAACCATAATACTACCGGTCACTTTGGGACCTAAAACAATCCTGACTGAGTTTTATATTATAGATCGGGAAACTAACTATAATATGATCCTCGGCCGGCCGTGGATACATCGAATGAAGGCAATCCCTTCCACGCTATTTCAAGAAGTAAGATTCTTGCATCTGGGAAAGGTATTTGTAGCCAAAGGTGATCCAAAGCCGTTTGACGTACACCTAGCTGATTTAAAGAAGAGACCAGGTGTACACTCAGAATTCGAACTTCCAACAAACCAACTTAATAAACCCACTGACTCAAAGTCAAAAGAAAAGTTGGTACCTACGACGGATCTTGAAACCATCAGCGTAGCCAAAACAACCCCAATTCCTGGCGGTAAAGCTAAAGAAACTGTATCATTAGGGACTACTGCAAAAATCGTTGAATTAATAGAACAAGATTTACCAATGTTCTTACCATTTGATTCGGTAGGTATAGGATATTCCTTAGGGGTTGGCTCTCTTCCAGCAGAAGATCTTTGCATGGTCGAAGTAGAATGTGCAAATACAGTAGATACACCTACATCTATGCTCCCGGCTAAATATTGGACTCTCCATTTCGATGGAGCTAAATGCCGCTATGGAGCGGGGGCAGGTATAATTCTTACCTCGCCCGAGGAAAAGGTCCTCCCATTCTCTTTCAAGTTGAACTTTGAATGCACAAACAACGGCGCTGAGTACGAAGCTCTCCTCCTTGGCCTTACCTTAGCCAAAAGAATTGGTATTGATAACATCAAAGTTTTAGGAGACTCGCAATTAGTAACAAACCAAGTTTCTGAAATATATGAAACTAAAGCCGAACATTTACAACTCTACAAAGACGCTGTGTTAGATTTAAGCAAAGCGTTTAATTTCATATCCATTGAAGCAATCCCACGAGAGAAAAATCTTCTCGCCGATTCAATAGCAACTTCGGCATCACGCTTCACTCCAAGCAATGAGCTAGAAGATACTCACTTCACAGTATCCATTCGTAACGAACCATTGATAAAAACAATGACAAATCCTCTTTCAAGCGGAAATGAATCTACCGTCCTAGACCATGTTGGAAATGATGCGGCTACTTTGGATTACTTAAATGCCTATGCAGCATTACATCGCTCCTGTCACACACTAGATTTATCTCTGATCCCGCATTCATCTTCCTACTTCGGAAATCCCGTAACGGATCTTTCCTCGCAAAGGGAACCTAGCATATACGCAATAGAAAATGGGGATGATATAGATCTACCTCCAGCACCACCTGAGTTCGAAGAGGGTAACGCCTCTTTAATCGAAGAAACAATCGATGTCAACATTGGGACAGAAAATGAACCAAGGATATTGAAACTAGGTTCTTCATTAACCCCAGAAGAAGTAGAAATACATACTCAGGTTCTCAAAGAACATCAGAAGGCATTTGCATTTAATTACAAAGAGATGACAGGAGTCGCACCCCACATTGCGGTGCACAACCTCGTCACTAGATCAGATGCGAAGCCAATTAAGAAAAAATCAAGACCTATGAAGCCCAAGGTAGCCCTTATGGTAAAAGAGGAGGTAATAAAACTCCTTCAGGTAGGATTCATCAAGCCAGTTGACTACTCCCAATGGGTATCAAACATCGTTCCCGTTCTCAAGAAGAATGGAAAGATACGCATCTGCATAGATTTCTGGGACATTAACAAAGCATGTCCTAAGGATGACTTCCCATTGCCATCTATCGATGTCATTGTTGATGTAACAGCTGGGTTTGAGCTCTTGTCTCTCATGGATGGATTCTCGGGATACAATCAAATCAGAATATCTAAGCAAGATCAAGCTAAAAACCACCTTTATAACTCCTTGGGGAACCTATTGCTACGCTGTTATGCCATTCGGTCTCAAGAACGCCGGTTCCACGTACCAGCGGGCTATGACTTATATATTTCACAATTTAATTCATAAAATCACGGAATCCTATGTAGATGACTTGTTGGCTAAAGCCAAGAAGTGTTGTGACCATCCCGAAGTACTCCATGTCATTCTTTCACGTTTAATAGAATACGGAGTTACGCTAAATCTGGAAAAATGCGTCTTTGGTGTAACAGGAGGAAAGCTCCTAGGTTACATCATATCGTCATGAGGGATCGATGTTGATCCAACCAAAATTTGGGCTGTCCTCGAAATGGTCCCACCTTCGAGTGAATCTGGAATCAGATCATTTCTTGGGAAGCTGGGTGCAATCCGGAGATTCATCCCGGACTTAAGCTTCGCTATTCATCCAATCAATAATTTACTCAAGAAAGACTATAGCATTGATTAGACTGAAGACTGCAACGAAGCTTTCAACGTAGTTAAACACTTCTTACTATCACCACCTACGCTAATGCCACCTAAGCTAGATCGCCCGTTAATTCTATACTCACGGGCTACCGATGTTTCGTTAGCTTGCATGCTAGCCCAAGAAGATGATGACAAGAGAGAGCGTGCAATTTATTTCATTAGCCGAACATTGCTCGACTACGAAACGCGCTATACACAAGCAGAACGAGAATGCCTTGCCACAGTTTTCGCAACCAAACGCCTAAGACACTACATGCTAAATCACGAGACAAGGGTCATGGTAAAAACTGACCACTTATGAACCTTCCTCACACAAGGGTCCCTGTCTAAAAAGGTGGGACGCTTTGTAACCTTAATGGGAGAGTTCGAATTAACTTTTGTAAACCAAAAGTTAGTTAAAGGGAAAATCATCGCAGATTGGTTAGCTGATAACCAGCTAGACGGAGGCGACTTAGTAGACTTAGACTTTCCAGACGAATGTGTGTACTACGTCGAAACCCGACCTGCTATATCTGAGTGCCCTTGGTACGCTGATATCATTAGTTATATCATGGACCATAGGTACCCAGAAGGAGCTACACCTCAACAAAGAAGGTGGTTACGCATTATCGTAGCTAAATACGTCATTATAGAGCAAGTGCTCTATCGGAAAGCATTCGATGGAATGCTCTTAAGGTGTGTTGACACAGAAGAATCCAAGAAGATTCTCCATGAATCTCACTGCGGTATATGTGGAGGCCACTTCGGCGGCCACGCCACCACTCAAAAAATACATCGAATGGGCTATTTCTGGCCCACTCTAGAACATGACGCAATAGAGTTTGTACGCAGGTGTCATAAATGTCAGGAGTTCTCTCATGAGATCCACATGCCGACACAAGCTTTGCAACCGATCGCTACTCCGTGGCCCTTTTCTACATGGGGCCTGGACTTGATAGGGAAGTTCTCTCCCTCGTCCACAGACGGCCACAATTTTATAATCACAGCCACTGAATATTTTACTAAATGGGTAGAGGCCATGCCTCTTACAACTGTACCTGGTTCTGTAATCGCTAAGTTCATTTTGAACCAAATCATTTGCACGTACGGTATCCCACAAATTATTATCTCAGATAATGGAACTTCTTTCAAGAATGAAGAAGTTCATGAGCTATGCAACAAATTTAAAATCAGCCATCATACGGCTTCCTTGTACTATCCCCAAGCCAATGGGCAGGCTGAAGCAACGAACAAAACACTGAAAGCCATTCTCCTTAAAACATTGAAAGAAAACAAGCGGGATTAGCATTTGAATTTATATCCGGCCTTGTGGGCCCATCGAACCTCAATAAGAACTTCGACAGGAGCAACTCCTTTCTCGCTGGTATTTGGGTCAGAAGCAGTTCTCCCACTCGAAGTTGAAATCCCCAGTATCCGCATTTTGCTACAAGGGATTCTTGATGATGACGCTTACAGAGAAGCACGTCTTTCTCAATTAGAAAGCCTGGATGAAGCTAGGTTAGATGTTGAACAACGACATAGAGTCTATGCCGACCGAATGTGCCGGCAGTATAACAAGAAAGTCTATGAACATGACATATATGAAGGTGACCTAGTTCTGAGGTTAGACAGCCGGATCGACAAGAAGACCGGCGAAGGAAGGAAATTCCGGCCCAAATGGTTGGGCCCATACCGAGTCATGAAAGACTACGGGAATGGTGCTTATCTCTTATGCACGCTAGAAGGTGAGGAGTTTGGAGAAACAGTCAATTCCCTCCACCTCAAACGTTTCTACGCATAAGCAGCAAGCGCTGCCTATATAACTATCTACATCGCATTTTCATATAAATTAGGATCATTTTGTCCACTTGTTCTTACACAAATTGTGATCAAGGAATCTATTCTCAAAGTAATTTCTTTCAAACTCATGATGTTTCTGGCATGAAGTTCTTTAATCATACTTCTCCGTCTTCGATATCATCAATCAATTCATAATCTTTTATCTAATAAAATCAGACATGACGAAGTCCTAACGGTAACCATACCAAGCTCTGTAAGTTTGTTCTCGCTTTGGTTTCTTCTTAGGATAGGTGTCTTGCCTATGGTCTGTTCTAGAAGCTTCATGGTGTCACATCTATCCCATATGCACATCTCTTTGGAAATAAGAATATACTGACATCTTACTCAAACAAACAAGTCAAGAAGTGATTAAACAGAAAATTTTATTTTACACATTTCCTTGCCCCACCAACCTTCGGTGATGAGCTTGCGTCTCTTACTAGTGACGTAGGGTTGGCAAAGGATGGAAATGCCCTTACTCGCCTATGCCTTGTCCACGGTGATAAACCCATGCTTCTTACAGGTAGCACGGGGCAAAGTGTAGGGGGTCCTCTAGACAAAGTAAATGTTAAAAGGTCATAAACAAACAATTCAAACTTTGAGTCAAAAACGAATGAATCAGATATTCAAAATTCCAAAAAGAGTTAAAAATCCTAAAAAACCCAGATTTTGTCTACTATGTGGCCATCTACGGGTCTAAGTCTGGATAAACCGCAAGGTAAGTTACATCCAAAACTATGAAGTCATTTAGGTAGAGTAAGCTTGTAGTTTTCAATTTGGTTCCACTAAAGCTTCATCTGTCTTTCATCACTATCACTTCACCATATTTCATAACTTGCGCCCTTCTTGGCTCTTGGTGATGAGCTCTCGCATCTTACTAGTTGCGTGGAGTTAAGGGTGGGGCAAGTCAATCTGTTCATCATACTGGTTGTTCTCATCACTTTGCCAAAACAAATCATGAGGTATCCAAATTGCTAAACAAAAGTTAAGATTCAAGATCACAATATATATCTACAATATCATGTATCAGCATCATGAAATACAAAAAGAAAGCAAACATTTGCGTCATCTGTTTTCCATTGCATACATTCTAAAAAGCATATAAAACATACATCGTAGTATACACGAAAAAGCTGGAACAAAAAGGGAAGACACAAGTGACAAAGTTTTGATCCAAAATCGGCGCATATATATAAATAGTCAATATTTGTATACAATGCCATCATGCACTAGGCATGGTCAAAACACTCAAAGAGCCCGTAATACACAAAAGAATCCGTAATACAAAAAGTGCATAGGAGCCAAGTGGCCTCTCAACCCCTACGCGATCCCGCTGAAGGTGCGCGCCCTCGCCTAGGACTACGACTACGCTGGCGCTCTGAATGGACGAAAGGCTTAGGGTCTCGAGGGGCGGTCGTGGTCTCGCCATGAGAACGGCTCCTCATAAGTCGCTCGGCTGTCCTATAGCCTGCCAACTCTGTACGGAGAGTAGACACCATCTTGGCCACATGCCAAATGGGAGCAAAGACGTCGGTATGCCTACCGGCTGCTGAGGACTCCCTGGCATCTACGGATAGCTCCGCACGGGTCTTATCCATAGGGATCATCAGAGAATCAGTACATACCCTATGGATTAGATCCCGCCACTCGTCAACAGTCTCTGCAAAACAAAGAAGAAAGACGAATTAGAAACTAGGCAAGAGGCTAAAATATACCAAGATACAAATATAAGGAGGGATAGCAGTTAAAACAAGTCAAAAAAAAATCAAACTAACATTGAAAGGGAGAAAGGATAACTTACTCGGGTCACCGGGCCTCCAAGATGGGTCACTAGGGCCAGCACCCGCTGCAGATGCCGCCGCCGACTGAGGATCTGCTCCTGTAGTTGGGGCAACATGATGCCCCGCAACGGACTCATCATCTCCACCATGGCCCCGGGAGAGTGGCTCCTCGGAAACCAGAGTCTCTCTCTCTGCGCTCTGCTCCGCCCTCTCCTCCTGCATGATATCCTGAGTATCATGCCACTCGGGATCACTCTCGTCTGTCTACTCCTCCGACCCTCCCTCTGTGGACTCCTCAGAATCAGAGTCAATATCTATAGGGTCATCGCTACTATGAGCAGGACCCGCGGTAATCCGAAGTAAAGGTGCCCGAGGCGCACCAGCTCTCCCTCTGGCCCGAACTATCCTCCTGGCTGCAATAGGAATGCCAGGGGTAACCACTGTCCAACCACGGCCTCTAGGCCCCCCTCTAGCCTCCCGAACTGATCTGTAAACTGGTGCTACTGGAGGAAGCATGCCCACATATGGGAGGCCGAACTGCTGAGGAACCCTGCGGAAAGGATGTACCTCCACCCATCCCACACGGTCAATAAGCTGCCCTGTAATGGAGCAGGAAACCAATGTCATGGCCTCCTCTCCCCATACGCCGGCCATAAGCTGGTACGGTGTGGCCTCCATGTCTGCTATAGTGAGGGAGGCTACTAGCTGGTGAGGTGCTCTAAGCACTGACATATCTGACCATCTGGCCGCCCTCACAGCCCCAGGATCTGCCACCTCCACACCTCTGCCATAAGGAATAAAATGCTCATACACCCAACTCATGACTAGAGTTGGGTGGCTCAACGAATGTCCCTGTAAACGGACCACCCTATATAAGTCGTGATAGGTGGTCCCCAAAATATCTGCCCCCCAGGCGTATATCCGGCCATGCCCCTCTATCTGTGCAATGATGGGGGCCCAACAGTATAGCAAAGTGTCCCCTCCCTTGTCCCCGATCAGTCTCGAGGCAAGGATCCCCATGATGGCCTGTCGGAATACGGGGATGGGCAAAGAAGGAATGGATCTAACTCTCACTCCCTTCTTCGGCCCCGTGGAAATAGCTGCATCTCCCATATATGTCGCCCACTGTGCAATCTGTGCCCGTGAGCCTGCTGTCTCTAATGTAAGTCACCTCCCGATGATCGGGACCCCCAGAATGCGGTAGACATCCTCTAATGTAATGGTCCACTCACCACGGACCCCTGGCAATCGGAAAGTGTTCCGATCTGCATCCCAGTATGAGAATAAGTCACAGAGTATGTGACTGGACGGAGCAACGTGAGGCACACGTGATATCCGCAATATGCCGGCCCTCTGCAATGTGTCCTCCTCATCTGCCGAGAGGGCATCCAATACCCCGGGCAGCCAGTCACACTCTCTCTCCCGGCTCCATCTAATATACTCCTCCTTCGCCTGCATACACCCAAAAAAACACACAAAACAGAGTAAGTTAGTATCTAAACGATATCAAGAGAGTTATAAAAACATACACAAATGCTAAAAATACAAGTGTAAGTTTTCAAAAGAGGTCCTTTTGCATTCTGTGCAAAACCGCCGCCCTGGGCAGGGGGCGGTTTTGTAACCGCCGCCTTGAAGGCGGTCGGTCTCGTGCCCTGGACAGGGCGGCGGTCATGTAACCGCCGCCCTGGCTAGGGCGGCGGTCGCGGTCCGAAAACCCGCGCGGGTTGTTTAACCCCAAAAAAGCCAAAAACTAGCAAAAACGACCATTTTGGCTAAAAACAAAGCCTACCCAGTAGGCGCCCCCTAGACGAACCTTTTAAACCTAACATTTTCAAAAATGACCCCCCCATTACAAAAAATTTAGCATTTCAAAATTGAAGAGGGAAAAGCACAAAATTGAAGAAAACCAACCTGGATATCGCGGGGTGGCGTTCCGCACGTGGAGGCATGATCACTATCTCGCTGTGGATGTTTTGACTCTACTCGCGTGAGAAACCGTTACCGTGGGGCCCAAAGCTCAAAATCTATCAAATCGACTCGCGCAAATGAATAGGAAAATGGGCCCACTTTTATATATATAGCGCTCTAATTCGTTTTAAATCCCCTTTCACAGGTTCGGAGCGCCAACGGAGGTAAGTTTCTATCCTCGCACTAATGGTACGTCCTCTTCCCCTATTATTTTAGCGTTTTATTTTCCAAGTGTGTTGTATCCATCTGCACTTGAGTTCTCCTTTCATTTTGCAGGTGGCGGGAATTTCGGATGGCGTCATTTCGACACCACGGACGTATAAGGTATAACTTCTAACTCCCCATTTCGGGACTGCCATACTCGGACCCACCATTTTATGCCTCTTCATGGCTAAAACGCTTCTCCGAGGGGGCAATATGTACGTACCCAAAATTGTAAGGTTCTGTACTGCGGAACGGTGTATAAATGCCCCAATGATGATACAGGTCCTCTTCGCAAGGTGTTCGTGATCCAGAGAAGCTTTACGGATATGCGTTAACATCCCACATGCCCCGCTTAGCCCCCCGCGTGCTTTTGTTTTCCCTTTTTTTCCTCTTTTCTTGGCTTTTTGGTCTTCAGTGACGAAAACCGCCGCCCTGAACAGGGCGGCGGTCCTGTAACCGCCGCCCTGAGCAGGGTGGCAGTCCTTTACACGTTTTTCGAGAACATTCTTTTGACGGAACGCACGCAAAGTTCAACGCTTCACTAGCTTTTCTTGCCGACTTGAGCATGCATTAATGTTTTTGGTCCCCTGGAATAGTGTTTTTCCTTTGTTATTGTTTAGGAGTTCATTTTGGGTTTTGGGGGGGGGGGGATCTGTGGGTGTTTTGAATTCCTATAAATGCATGGTTGTGCACATGCAAATGGCCCCCATTCTGTTTTAAAAACTCATCACTTTCAGTAGTTCAGTCTTTCTAGTTTGCTAGTTTTTGATAGTTTTAAATCTTTTACATGCTTGTTTGCATTTACTCAGCTGTTGTCAGCCACAATCCACTGTGCAAACAGTATTATTGCTTTTGGAGTAGAATAGTTTAGGCAGCCATTTAAAGTTGCGGTTTTTGCTCTTCAACAGATGAGTTTCAGGTTCTGGACGCATGTTGTTGCATGAGTTTCGCATAGACCCCGCTAGTAATTGCATAGGCCAGCTCTGTACTCTGCGCTATCCCTCTCCTTACGCATTCTATTCTGTCGCATTCGAAGGCTGTCCATTGATCCAAATATCTATTCCTGTTGTGCAAGCATTACCGCTTTTCGGATTTCAACGTGAGCACAAAGAAAGAGGAGATCATACTGGGGGACAGAACACACACACGCGGGATCGCCACGTTCTGCGAAATCCAGTTCCTCTTTCAAAGTTTTGTAGAACTTATGCAAATAAGTAGTTTAATCGCTTTATTTCAGTTATTTCCATTCTCCATATTGGCCAGGGAAGTTGTGGGGGAAGTGATAAGTTTTCCCTGAGAAACTATGATTCATTCCTCACTTCTAAGGAGATCGAGAACTTGTCAATAGATTAGTTTTTATTTCGTTGTTAGAATAGATATACAACATGCACAGACAAATAGCTACACTCGGTTATTTTGTTTGTTTTACGTTATTAGTTTAGTTGTCAATTCTAAATATTTTAGATAGCTGCTTTCTTATAAATTGCCAGAAAATACAAAAAAAAAGAAATTATATATGCTAGAAGTGTACTTAGATTTTACTTTATTATAGTTTGTTTCATTACTGCTTTTTGCATGACAATTACGAGACCTAGGGAGCCCAGGAATACATTTTCGAGCCAATTGTGCCCCAGCCCAATATCGTAGTGGCAGTAACTGACATTGACCAAAACCTTAGGATACAAGTCTTCCAAACAACAACAGACTTCCAACAGATCAGGTCACAGTTGAGAGGGCTAAATGTAGAAGACGACCAAGCACACACATTTTGGTCAAATCAACCAAACTACAGGTATCCTAGAAAACATCCGCATGACTGTAGAAGGATTTGAAAGAGAAAAAATATTCGGGTGCGATCCTTTAGTTCCACAGCCAGACGCTGGAGACACCCTCGTAGATATAGATACCAGCTTAAGAATTCAAGTTGCTAGAACACCTGTGAGGTATTCTGACAAAATCACACACATTACTGATTCTAAACGTAGAGGCTGAGAAAGCTTACGACTACTGGATACTAGGGATTAGAACTTGATCTCACGTATGACCATAACAGGACCGCAACAACCAAGAGTCTACGGTTGTGATCCACAAATCCCACAGCCTAACGAATCCACAAGTCAGTTTAGATATAGACACTGGCCTACGCACATTAGTATTTCAATCTACTCCGATTCCACCTATCATCATTCAACAGTTGTCCCTACTAGACACAACAGCTAACAAAGCTAGAGAATTTTGGACTAGGCCAGAGAATCGTCCATAGAGTTGACTATATTCACCATATGACCCTATCAGGAGAAATACATGAAACCATCCCGGGTCATTTTCCACGCATCCCACAACCCATAGATCGAATCACGCCAGAGCTCGATATTGATTGGAGCCTTTGAGCAGTCATCCTGGCTGATCAATCTATCACATCAGTCCAAGTTAGAAGGGCCTTCTTTGCCTTAGATTCGCAAATACCATTAGTGCGTGTCGAAGACATTAGACTCCCTAACTAGTTTTTCTGCATATTCTCCCCCCACCGGCTGTCTCGGCACGACCTCGGGAGGTCGGGTACGTGGAAGAGTCACTTGTTGATTCTCACGCTCGCCTGTTGCTTTTCCAACGTACAGTGTTCATTGATTGTCTAGCTACAAATAAAATTGTAAAAAGATATTTTGTTGTATTGTATCTTTTTGCATTTCTTAATTACCTCTACTTGTATTTTCACTTTCTTATCGAAATTATAATAATGAAAATTATAGTATATTGTAATCAATCGATCTTGTTTCACTTATTTCTAAGAGTTTGTGTTGAATATATGTGAATACTAGTTATAAGACCTTAATCTCAAGTTCCAAGCCATTATATGTGAAATTATTGTGTTGTTTGTTTTGGAGCTCAAAATTTGAGCATGTTATGTTTTCACTCAATGAAATATTTTGGCTCATAAATCATGAGGCTTAATATTCCTATTCCTGCTTTGTTTTGTGATGTGCCAAATTCAATATTTTCCCCTCAATTAAAGATAAAATAATCAAGTATAAATGAATTATAAACGTGCCTATTTCTTTACCTTAAAAATAGTATCTCATATTTATTGTATTTTTTGGTTTACCACTTTTCTTCCTTCTTCTTCTACTTTATAAACACCATCCATTCTAGTTTTAAATTTTCTAAATACACATGCATTTCATCTAACTAGCTGTTTGTTACTACATAGTGATACAAATTTTTGAGAATCTTTATTTTCTTGACCAACATTTTCCACGAAGAGAAAACTTTGTCTTGAGTGATTTTCAAATAAGTTCTCACCAAAAAATTTAGTTGCATAAAATTGTGGACAATGGATTATCCACCTCTTCAATCTGCAATAGTGAAATATCCACCTTGTATCATAATAAAAGTATAGTCCTAGATGGAAATAACTAGTCTTGTAATGAAATGACAATCCTATTTTTACCGTACCTTTCCTCATATGTAAAAATTACTCAAAATTTCTCCACTATTTGTGGTAAAAATTTTACAAATAGTACATTACAATTCGACCATTGATTTTTCCACCAATATCCACATCTAAAGAAAAACATTATTAAGAGATTTTCCCTATATTAGCTTGCTTAATCTAGCTTAGTGCAAATAAGAGAAGTATCAAACATCTCCATGTGGTTTTGCATTGGTGTTATAGTGCTGGTATGATGCTTATACAATGTTAAATATCTAAAATACAAGTCAAGTGTGAAATGATTACAAAGTGAAGCATGGAGACTAGGAAAGGAAAGTGACCTTAGGGGTGAAGCGTATGCATTGCTTGTACTTGTTGTTTTCTTGTATTTGTTGTTGTAGGCTTCTTCTTGTTGTGTATTAAGGATGAGCATGCAAAAGAAGAGAAAAGAGTAGTCAAAGTCTTGTATATGTAAAATTTGATCGAAGTATGAAAAAATGTAAAAGTAGTAGTAAGGGAAAGTGTGCACCTAATGTATAGGAGTGTAAATGATAGAAAAAAAATGTCCTAAAATGTTGTGAAGAGTGAGTTTTTTTGGGTGATCTCATGCTAATAGTGAGTTTTTTAGGCGATCTCACGCCTGCTAATCAAACACCACACGATCTATAAGATGAAAGCAAATTCGCCAGAATAACTTTACATAAAAAACCTTTGCAAACAAATGAGAAGCAAATATAACTCAATGCAATACATTGAGAATGGGCCTTGCTTAAATAGGCAAGGAATAAACAATCTAAGAACCAGTCAAGGTCGTAGATCAAGCCATAAATCAAGGAAATAATAACTAGTCATCATCAAAGAACTAGTCAAGACCATAGATTTAGGAGAGAACTAGACATCAAGGATCTAGTCAATACCATAGATCAAGGAAAGAACTAGTCAATACAATACCATAGATCAAGGAAAGAAAACTATACCTAACAACTAGATAATATCTCCTAATATCTAAATAAATAAAAAGAAATATCCACACACATAAGTGGGTGAGGATAAATACAATAAAGGTAAATAAAGTACCTAGGTGAACATGAGCTAAGGTAAATACCTAGTAGGGTTGTGTTGTTGCCCTCAAAATCCCCCCCTCATTTTTTTAAGTCAAATTCAAAAAAATTTGAGCTCACGCCGTCCAGAAGTGTTCAAGTAAAGTTGGAAGTCCGAAAAGATAGAGAATCCATTCATGCTTTGAAGTTGTTTAAAACTCTCCAGTCTATATGTTTTGATAAATTTTCCATTTTCCTGTCTAGACGCGTGAAAATTTTATTGTTGTCCTCATTTGAGTGAAATTTTCAATCTTTCTATGGCCATGGATCATCGAACCTTGTATTGTTTTCAATTCCTTGGTTCGCGAAATAAATTTGAAAATCAAGTGCGAAATGGTGGAGTTTTCTTCTTCTCTGCATTTTTCCATAGTCGTCAATGACGGGTGTTTTTTCCCCATCAAATTTTGGCCCCATTATCCACGGGTATGTGGACATATCTCTGATTAAATGCAGCATGGACATGTTTCAAGCAACAACGAAATCCTTCATGCGTCCAAATGGTGCAACTCCAAGGCCAAGGCCCAAGGGACAGTCCTCAAATAAGCGCAAGCTTTCCATGTGTCTAGGGTCCAAAATGAAGACAAAACAAGCCCAAATCGGCTAAGTATGGAAGGTTTAGCAGACGGCACCACATGCTTCATCGACGCAATTCCAAGGGTCAAAGCTAGGGGTGGTTCTCAAACTTGCGCCAATCCTCCATGTGCCCCAGGTACAAAAAAAGGTGACAGAGTTGATTGCTTAAATTGACTAAGTATGGTGGGTCGGTGGAAGCCTCCACGTGCCTCAACGGCACAATTTCAATAATGAAACCAAAAGGCCAATCTTCAAATGAGCACCAGTTCTCCACGTGTCTAGAGGTCAACATAAGTCAAGTGGGAAGTAAGCCCAAATCGGCTAAGTATGAAAGAACCGGTGGAGCTCTCCACATGTCATCCTGGCGCAAATTCAAAGGAAAAATCCAAAGGTAGGTTCCAAATGGTGTTTTAATCGCCAAACTCTCCATATGTCCAGGGTCAAATATACGGGCCCACTAAACAAGAGGGAGAAAGTCAAATATTAAGTCCGAATAGAAAGACAAGGCAGGGAAGCGGGCCATCGGGGAGATTTGAGAATTCGAGCCTTGTTTTTCATTAAAGGGGATTAAATTTAAAAAAGTGACCCACAGCCCCGATCATGGAGGCTATGAGGAAAAAGTCAAATGTTAAGCCCGCATCGAAGGTCAAAGCAGGGGAGGCGGGCCAACAAAGCAATTTGTGTTTTTGGGGGCCCCGCATTGAAAAAAGGTAAAATTATAAAATTGACCCACGCCTCTGTATCCACTCAAGTAAGGCCATGTGTCAAGACCATATCACAAGTGGGTAAGCAAACCAAAAATGTAAAAAAAATGCCAAATCTCTATAAAGTCACAAAATGCAAAAGGCATCGCCCACGCGCCCGCTCCATTAAATTGCTCCCACGTGGACGAATCTGGTTTAAAGTTTTAAAGGCAAGATGAATAGTTCAAATTCAAAGTTACAAAATGAGTGTAACGGCTACATTATGAAAAGTCTAGTTTTTCTCGCCATTGGCGTTTCTTCACGAATCAAGAATCTGAATGAACGCGAATGATTGAAAAGATTATAAAATTGTTTCTTGCTAACAAAGAAGAAGAAGTTGTAATCATTTCTTGCAAGATATTTAATGGCTTCTTCACACCATTGTAAAGGCTTGGCGATTGATCTATAGACTCAAGAGTGCATTGTACCTAGAGTACCTAGAGAAAGCAAAGGAGATAGCCATTTTCTTCCATTTCCCCCCTTCTCAATTTCCTTTCCATTTCTCCACTATGTACAACTTCTGTTTAAGCATCAATACAAGAAGAAGGAGTTTTCTAGCTTCTTTGACTAAGGGATTTCATGATACTTTGTGTTAATCAAATCTGTATTTGGTCTTGTTGTCATTTGCAGGGTTGTTTCCTCTAAATTTAGTGCATGTGATGAAGTTTCTAACTAGTGTGGGTGCAGGAAATCTGATTTTCTACCTGCAAACATTAGTTCTCCTACCTCAATTCTCACTCCCTTTCCCACTTTCAGACAAAGTCTTCCCTAGCAAGAGATTGCTAGCTTTTCTGCAATGTCAGTGGAGTGCCACTGTTGGATCCCCGTTCGAAAGGCCACCACATAAATCCACACTTTCTCACGCATGCATACACAGCAAATGATGCACCGGCTAAGTGGAGGGACTTAGATTCCCAGAGCATTGGCAAGGAATTCACAAATTTGTCCACCCAAAAAATTTCCTCACCAACAAGTTGATTTTTTTAAAAATATATATAAGCTAAAATAAAAGTTTATAACATGTTCTTTATCTCTTTCAATCAAATATCGTACTACCTTGGTGTTTGTAATAATTACAAATAATACAACAAACTACAAAGGGTTTATGGTATGACCAATCTTGGAGCAGGTTTTTGGTATTTCTAATCTTCTTAGAAGAAAGGTGTATGATCTCCCATGTTTCTAAAAAAATCTCTTTAATGATATGCTGAGGATTTGTACTTGTCTTTGTAGAGAATTTATTCGATGGGCGTTCTAGTTCATCTTTGATCTAGAAGATAAAGATAACAAAATAATTATGATTGCACATGTTCGAGCATAACCATATTTATTTTCCAACATTGATAATAACTAGAAAAAGCATTCAAAGGTGCTTGTGAGGGTGATATGTATATAGAAGGATTTATTAAAAGTATTACATTGCTAATAATTGTATTTAATATGTACTTTATTGAATCAAAATCTGAATTCAGTTTTGTTGTAAACAAATAATAGTAGCTATTATGGATTGATTCATTTGTGACAATGGATTTACATGTAGAAAAATAATTATTTATTCATAACAACATCATCCATGAGTGCTTGCAGTAGGCGAATACAAAAAATATTTATTAGTGTAAAATAAATAATACACAAAAAAAGAACACACTTAATGATATAAATCATAAATGAATTTATGAAAATATGTTAATAATAATAGTATTCTTTCAACAATTTAGACTCTACAAAGCAATATTATGTCATAAAAGTGGATTTAAAAGTAGTTAATAATAAACAACGATTTGCTTAATTTTACAAAAAAATAAAGAATTGTGAAGTATTAATGGAGAGTAAATACTACTTTTAAATTCATTGGATTTATATGTTTCCACATTTTCCAAGCACCCCTAGCATGACACTTGCAACTTCACAATATTAAAGAAATATAGTGTGATGCATGAATATACCTTTTTGTAGAGATTCCAATTTGTCATATGTTGGTAAACGTTTAAAAGACAACAATACATGGGAAATACATTTATTTGGCAATATTTAAAGATTTTCCTTAACACCATTTTTTGCACATGACACAATTCATTATGTATTCCAGGATCCCATATCTATTTAAAAGGGTATTTCACTAAAAACTCCACAAAGATTTCACGTGTTTTCATAAAGCAAAAAATATATAAAAATTCCACAATTGATTGATATTTATATGATTTTATAAAGCTCTTTTTTGGTTGTGCAAAATGGAAGGATGTTGGAATAGGTTGTATAATTTTTCCTTATACATGACAATTGCATTTTCTATAATTGTTATCAAATCCATATCAAAAAAATTATTTTTTGTATTTCACACAATCATTATAGCTAGATTAAACAACCTTTATGAGTCGATACACCAAAGTACAACCCCTAAAATATATGTCGATATTGCTTATTTTGAAAAAATAACCCTACAAAAATATAAATTGTATACCTAAATATCAAATCTTACATGTTTCAATGTTTTAACAAATTTCAAGAAAACATAAAAGTGGGTATATTACGGGACAGAAAGATGATGCACATATATAAACTTGAAGCAAAGCAACAAATAGTAAGGTGCTTCCTTTATATTGTGGACCTTGTCATGTTTCTAGTTGTTGTTTCGTAATGTTGAGCAAACCTTGCATTACTACCATTTACAAACAACCTATCTTGGCAATACAAGAGTTCAATATAAAATTATACATCCATCTTACCAATACAAGAGTATGCATGGTTTTGTAACAATAAGAAAGGATTACAGAGCAATAATTAAGTATGACAAATTTCTTTAATCAACAATCCAAATGGATATTTTATCCAAAGGCAAACGCCACATAAATAAAGTGGGCAAAAGAATAACATGAAATGAAACAAGAAAACGAAAAAGAAGAGGAAGATGAGTCCTCACCCACAAATGTGAGACCAACCAATAGACAATAATCAGACACTATTAAATGCAGTTCTGCACCCAACAATGTAAAATAGCTTCATAACCTTCTTGGCTACTAATGTCAAATACCAATAAATATTAAACAATAATAAAATATATGCACACAATATTATAAATAAGGGTGAACATAGAAAAGCAAATTTTCACATTTATCATCTCACAAAAACAATTACGTATAGCAAATGTTTGATAAAACTTCTACAATGGAAAGCATATAAGTCAATCAGTCAATAATGCATTCTAACTACATACAATATATTGCCATGTGGGCTATGGTCTAAGGTCCAAACACTGGCACCGGTTGGAATCACACCCTGACTCCCCAATAATAACAATACAAGATTTTATGAGAAGTTAAAGCAACTCCCTGATTTTTTACATCTAGATGATCATATATAAAGTAATCCATCAAAATATAATTACAATCAAGTCACTTTGAAACCTAAAACTATTCTCCTCCATCATCAGAAATTTGTATGTTTAGACATTTACTTAATTCTACAGTATTTTGAAATATTATAAGTGGTTGCATTTTCCAATTTTATCCCACTATTATGATTAAATTTATACATCATTGAAAGGTGACATGAGGTAAACTTGATTCTAAATCTGATCACATTCAAACGTACCTATTCGCATTACACAACAACCCCGCTATAGGCAAGTTAGGGTTATGGGTCACCTGTTTAGAGTGAGAAAAATTTGAACCCCGATAACACTCTTACCAATGTTCATGGTCCAAACAAATCCCTCTTAACAAGGTTTTTGCTAGATATTAGGGAGATTTGATTTATGGGAAGCGACTGCACAATGTCTTCTCACATGGCCAACCTGTTGGGATTGACAAAATCATTTCTAAGTGGAGAAGAGGAGAAATGAGCTGAATTTAATTAATCATGCCATTCGAAACACCCACAAGATCCTTCCCCCTAACAATGCAAAACCTACAATAATATCAAAATGGGATTTTAGGCTAAACAGAAGAACAATAAGTGTGTTCAAATAAAACAAAAAAATAATAAAAAATTCACTCATTCACCACTTACCTTCGTGATGGGGCATGCAACATACTTGTGGCCCGTATTTCTCCCATTTTTAGTGGTACAAAAATGACAAGGCCCTGATCCGCAAGGGCACTAGGTTAATGAGTCATCGTTCCCTGTAATGCTCCCACTAATTTTGCCATCATTCGAAGGAGATGAAAATCATTACTGGTATCCAAAATCTCCATGGGGCTAGGGTTAGACAAATTGTTATAATTTTACTTTGTAAAATGTGTGTCCATGGTCATATAACAAAATAAAAAAGGTAAACTTATCAGAGGTTACAACGTTAGCAAACATTCAATCTAGTAAGGGGAAATTAAAAAAACAAGAGCCCAAATAACCAATACATGAACAATTATTTGCCAAGATACTGCAAAAAATGTGTGACAAATATAACATTTCATCTACATAAAGCATCTTTCACGGTCAAAGTGTTCAAAAAAAAAAAAACTGATGAAAAGTATTTAAAATTATATGTAAAATACCAGATAGCAACTATAGTATTTACAGTGAGGATTCCTTTGTTATTTGAAGTGTGAATTGTGCAATGTCCACTGCCACAGGAGCACATTCCTTCTAGGAAAATGATATCAAGAAATGAATGTAGATACCGGGTTTTGTCACCCACCTACTTCCTTCAATACACATATTATTTAATCAAAACCTATCATTATATCACTATCCTAATTTATCCCCCTCTCCCGTAAAATCATCTTTTTACCCATCCTAAATTGCATTTATCTATCCTAAACTACCTAACAAGCTCAAAAACTATTTTTTCCTAACATTATAACCTCCCCAACTCGACCTTGACCTCTCCCTAACCATTTTTTCACACAATCCACCCAAAATTCTCATTTAGAAAGTGGTTTCAACCACTTTCACACATTTCCCCCTAAATTTCTAGATCGTCAGCAATTATAAATAACAGCTTTCAATATTCCCTTTGGGATCTTCAAAATTATTTTACACACTCTTGCACTTTTTTTTAGTCTATCAACAAAGCTTTATCACTCTAGAGATCACCATGGTTCTGCATCAACCTCAAGCTCTTTCAATACTTCATTTTGGAGAGTCTCTTCATCAACTATCTTCCCAAGAAACTCAAAAAATTCCAGCAACTCCAACCAACTTTATCTATCATTTACAGAAGTTGTTCAACCTATTTCCACAATCAAGAGGTATTTCTCTATGTTATTTCATCGCTTGTCTTTCATAAAAACATCAAAAACAATTATTTATAAGCTCTATCTTTAACAACTTTTCTTTTTTAAGAAAATGATCCTTTTCACAGTAATCACCAACGATTCCCTTGAACCACCCACAGTTCCACCAAATCACCTGTGATTCCTTTTAATTGCATGTGATTCCTCTAAATCACCTGCAATATTTTGGCAATCAACATCTTTCAATCAATTTATCAATCTTTTTTCAATTTTTATTAATATTTTGGATTTAATGTGTTCTTTTCAAGCATGGCTCTACTTTAAATGGAAGTACCTGGCTGGTCCCATCCTACTAAAAAGTATCTACAACCCTCCTATAGTCCAACAACCCTTCTTTTGGGGGAATAGTGCAATATCCTTCACAAGATCCAACAATAAACTAAGGAATTTTGGTAAGATTACTTTGTGCCTATTCAGATCACATTCACTTTATCATGGGCCACATTCGAAGTAGCACGGGACTCACCCTTCAACCTTGATTTCTAGAGCTTCTTGTCCATTATCATCTTACCTTTGTCATTTATATATCCTTATCATTATTGTTAATTCACTTAATTATTTTAAAACAAGCTAACATCCTCCAAGGAAGTCCCTTTGGATGCCTAGAATCGTTCTTTTCTAAGCAGCTTGTTATCCCATATATCTAATCTATTTTTTCGAATGTCTCTGATCTACAGGTTTTTAAGGTCATTTTTTTGTTATTTCATTTTATTAAGTTAATATCATAAAACAAAAACACTATGGTTCAGTGAAAAATGTGGCCTTTCTTTAGTGACATTATTTGTACAGTCTTATGCATGGTGCCCTAATTGATGGAATTCATATGTACTTCTTCATGAAGCCATTATAGATATTGAAACAACAAGAGATTAACAGTATGAGGGTTAGAAGCTCAAAATATGGCTTGTTTTGACATTCACTCATACCCTCATAATATTGATCCCATCGATGAAAACAAGGTCGTTAAGGATGCATTCCTACCAGCACCACTCAATTTCATCTGTAAATTTCCCTTCGAGATCCGCAGATACTCCCTCACCAAATGGTACTATACACAAAGGCAGAAACAACCTTGCAACATGCCAAACACTCTAAACAGGGGGACCAAAGGAGGTCAATAGCAGTAGTTAGGAGGATGATATACCACAATCGAGGGTAATTTGGTGGCAGACAAGTGGTGGAAAAACAAAATCCAAGGGCAGTTACATGCATGAGACGCGAAGATTAAGTGTCACCGATTTTTTTGCGCAAAATGTAGTATTGGAGATGAAAAGACCGAATAGAATTAAAACAATATATGACAAACTGACTACGATGAAGAATAACGATTACTCAACAATTTTAACTTAAGAAAGGCCTATCGTCTAATTAAGGTGAATGATTGGTTTATTAGTTAATAACCATACTAAAGAGGCCATTTAAAACTAATGCCATAAACCTATAAAAATAACAGTTAGGATTAGTTTTTTTTTTGTTTTATTAAAATAAACTTATTTTCATAAGATTTATGCACATAGGAGGGGCATTCAATAAGATTGGTTAATTATTTTAGTGGCCTATATAATGTAATATCTTACGCCCATGTGTTTTAATAAAAAATGCCAAGTGGTCCCCTTACCTAATAAAAAGTTAAGTGTTTAAGTTTGGTATATTAAAACTAAAACATAGGTATTTTAAAAATATATAAATATACATAGGTGCTAGAATAAAGGGGTGGTTATGGGTTAGGTAGATAATATAGGGTAATAAATTAATTCCACCAAAATAAATTAACCCATATCAAGAATTCTTAACACGGGCCAATAAGAAAAATTAAAATCCGATATTCGTGGAGGGTTGTTTCCATCGTGGGAGGCCTTCCATTTACCTTGCATATTTATTTTTTCCCTACACATTTAATACTATACAAAATAAATCAAATCTTTCAAATTCATTTACACTTACCTGGGTTGGATAGTGCCCGAGGGAGAAATTTTCGCAACATCAAACTTTTTGTAAAAAAATTTATGCAAGGATGTGTGACCAAGTGTTGGAACCCTTAGTCTAGGTTAATTAAATTAATTAAAAACAAATATAACCATGTTGTGATTCCATGTGAGGTCTAAGCAGTAATATTAAATGAATTAAATATTGCTAGCAATTGCAAATGAGTTGTAAATTACGCCGGAGATAGTAGCAATATTTAGTTTATTTGAATTGTATTTCGTGTTGATATTACCTGGCTGTCTATATGTTGTTCAAAGCTCTTATTTTTCTACTGTCCATATTTTTGTAAGACACGATTATGATAGTCGCTAAACTAAATCATGTTTCATCATTTGGTCAAACACTAGATATTTATCTACTAAAACTTTCGAAACTCAAAAAACTTTGAACAAGATATATGACCAATATTATTTTCCAAAAAGTAAACTATAGAATTTACTTTATGAAGAAAATCAAAATCAAAAAACTTTTGAGTCTCAAAAACTTTGAAAAAGATATATGACCAATATTATTTTCCAAATAGTAAACTATAGAATTTACTTTATGAAGAATAAAATCAAAATCAAATATCTAAGATAATAAATATCTAGGACTCTAGAAAAATATCTAAAATCTGGCAACCTTTAAAATATCTAAAATCCGGCAAGACAGTAAATATTGGAGCCGCCGGAATTTGACACTTTCCAGCAAGGACATCTTCAAAGTGGATGCCTACCGGCGAACAAGTATTAATTAAATACATAACATTAAACTAATGCAATTAAATTAAATAATGTCAAACACAAAACCCCCGAGGGGTAAAAAACCACAAAGAAGGTAAGATTTCCATTTAACGAGAAATAATTTTACAGCCAAGAAATTATCCAATCTCATCAATTCTCTCCACCCGATAATTCACAACGTGACTAAGCCCACAAGTCAATATAAATGAATTAATCAGGTGTGACTTCTCGAGAAAGCACCCCAATTAAATAAAAATAATTTATAACAAACCAATTAAACCATAAACATGTAGTTTATATTAAATAATTTTAAAGATATAATACTCTAAATTATTTAGTTATAAACTATGGTTTATATAAGAACACTTAATATTAAATTTTCTAACAAGGAAGAGGGCGAAGGGGAGAAGGGGAGAAGAGGTAAAGGGAGTGTTACAGGAGGGTGGATGAAGGGTTGACATGGATGTGGAGGGGGTTGGCATGAGAGGTGGAGCCCTGAGTTACAGGGTGACTAGGAGGCGGTAACATAGTAGAGAGGAGTGGCTTGGTTGCTGCTTGCAACCAGGTGAGGGTGGGAAGTGTGCTTAAAGGGCAGGCCTTGTGGTTGGGGATGACAAGATGGACTAGGTTAGGCAGGTCAGAGCCAAGTTATGGTTATAGGGAGGGTGAAGGGGTAAGGAGTGCATGATTTAGGGCCAGGGAGGGTGCGCCGAGAAGGGGAGTCACTAGTGACTAGGTGAGGGCAGGGTTGCAAGTCGTGGGGTAGGGGTTGAGTGGAATGGTTATAGGGTCACTTGTGTGACAGAGGTGTAATCTATCAGGGTGTGGGTGTGGTGTAAGTCGCGAGTATGACTGAGGGACTTGGGTGGGTTAGGTTGGTGATGAGGTTGCATTCAGTGCAAGGGGTGAGATGTGGATGAGGAGAGTTGGCTCAAAGGGGGTCAGGAGAGAGGAGATAGATCATATTCGTACACTCGACCGAAGAGTGTGACCTGGTTACGGGCTTGACTAGGTGGTGGCCAACGGAGTGTGGAAAGCTAGGCAGGGTGAGGAAGCATAGGGTAGGTTGTAGACATGACTCGATCACAAGCATGTCCTGGTGGGTGCAAGGTCATACACAGGCATGACCAAGTCGAGACTATGGTGTAGTCTAGTCGCAGGAGCAGCGCATATATAGGAACAGGGTGAAGAGGAGGACCTATTTGAGACAACATGGAAATCAGAGAGGCTAGAGGGGTGGTAGAGATGACACATCCAAGCAAGAGACTAACATGGAGGTAGAGATTTATCCTATCGTAGGTAGGATTATTTTTGGGTATAAATTTATTTTTGTGAATGGTTTTTATTTTGGTTGATTTTTGAGGCTATTGTGACCATCCTGTAACTATTGTTGTAGCTGCATCGCAACATTTTTGTGACCCACACTACAACCATCCCACAACTGTCGCAGGGTAAAAATTTGGAGGGTGATTTTATGAAGTGTGGGATTAATAAGGGACATGTTTTGTGGATGTAGGGTCTATCGTTGTTGACATTGCAAAACTTCTTTTTGAGTTTTATGTATAGATTATGGTAGGATATGGAAAAAACTAGAGATGAAGCTATTGCAGAGAGTGGGATTGTTTTACATTACATGGATTGAGAAGGTGTAGATGGATAGATACTTGTTGACAACATTGTTGGAGATATGGGACAGTGATACGAGCACATTTTCATTTGGTGATCAGTGAGATGTTGATCACACTAGAAGACATGAAGGATATTTGGCATTCTAATTGAGGGTGAACTAATAGTGTCAATGATAGATATGACTATGTGAGATGAGATATTATGGAGGTTATACGGGCTCACAGCACATGATATAAATATTTAGAGTGGTGGATTCAAATATCATGATTTATATGAATAGGGTGTAGGTACACGAGTGATGGCATATCTATGCAACATTATTTGCAGTATCATTTTTCTAGATTCATCAAGGTATACATTCTCATGGGGGTTGGGAGAGGAGTTGTGGGAGCTAATAGAGGCATGGTGCAGTTGTATGCATAGGGGTAGGCACTACTGGTGCAAATATATTAAAATTTGTAGTATTGCGCTAGATAGGCTGAGGGTGGGTTTGAGCATCGGATTTCTTATTGTATGTGTAGGCGTGGGAGCATATAGTAGTAGACAAGACATGTGGAGGATGGATAGGGAGTTGTTTTAGACATAGGCTCTATGAGGGTATGATGGGTCACTATTGGCAGATGTTGGTGAGCCCTGAAACTGACTGATATTATATGAAGGTTGCATAGGGAGGTGGAAGGTTTTTGTGGGATGGTGAGAGGATGTAATGTAGTTATAGAGGGTGTAGAGAAACTAGATGGGTGATTGGGAGACGGGCACAAGAGAGAAGGCTAGTTTAATATGGTCACATGATGAGGTATTTTGGGAAATTTCATGGAGTACCACCAAAGCCTTTCAAATACTTGTGATTGAGTGGATGATGGGTGACCAGTTATAGCATATGATGTGAGAAGTGATGGGGATGATGAAGCCAATAGAGCTTGTTCATAGGGGATGATGTAGGTACCACACGAGGACTTTGATACATGGTTGGGAAGTGTATGGTTCAGCAGAGGGCATGCAGTAGGGGGATACTCTAGAGATGAGAGAGCCAAAAAATGGTAGTGGTATAGAGGAGGAGACATAGACAACAAAGACAGAGGCCAATGACACACTACTATAGATTCAACGATGCAAAGTAGAGAAGTCAATAGAGGCTAGTGGGTGGAGAGGTGGCGATGTAGGTGATGAGATAGAGATGCATAATGTGTCTACAGAGGGGGATTTTGGGGATAGAGGGAGGGTAGATGATCCAGGAGAAGAGATAGATAGATTGGCAAGGTGTACATGTGGGCGGTGGTGGGGGAAGGATCCAGTATCATATGTGGAGACATGAAAGAGAAGCTCAGGTAGAGAGCCACCATCAGAACAACCACCACGAGATAGAGGTCAAGAGTTATAGAGTGTGGTGGAATCATTATTGGCCTCTTTGGATGAGGTGACAATGGAGCGTGATAAACTAGAGAGGTAGGTGAAAGAGCTATAAATATGTTAAGAGGTTAATTGAGTTCGGATTGAGGATTTAGAGGGCTAGATGGTGCTACAGTAAAAATGTTGTGAGACATATCCATGATCTATAGGTCATCGTGGCCGAGTGAGAGCATGTTTCTCAATTAAAGGTATTCATGGCAGTGCATGAGCATGAGCGAGGTTGTTTAGAGCTCACAAAGTAGATATTTTCTTGTGTTAGTTGGGATATTGCGTACGAGGGTGTATGTGATGGAATACTACGAGGCGTTATTACAAGTGCATGCCATACATGTTGTAGTGCATCCATTTTTCGAGATCCTCTAGCTCTAGGTCTAGAACACATATGAGCATCATGGGTCCTCCTAGGAGTGGATCATTGCAATCAACAAGATCACATATAGGTAATAGTAGGCTTGGACCTAATGTAGGCTCAGCCCCATGATTATATTGACATGTGATCATGATTTTATATTATAAAATTATGGATGTGCTGTGTGAGAGAGAGAGAGAGACATTGATCTCGCCCTTTTGTTGTGGCACAATATGAGTCATCTTATTTTTAGTTGATGTGTGTATGTGTGTGTGTGTGTGTGTGTGTGCGTTTTTGGTTTTACTACGAAATGGATATGTACAATGGTGAACCAATGTTTTTACATTTTTACTTTTTTGTATTTTACAGATTCATGTGACTATAGATGTACAATTTTGTGGGATATACATATGAAATGATAAAATGGTTGTGTTTTTATTTATTGTGGTGTGAAATGACACAATGATTATAATTACGCTAGGACTCGTGGATGGATACAAAACCATCATAGAGAGAAACAAAAATTTGATCAAATTTCTAAAAAATATAAGGAAAACATATTATCCCTTCATGTCTTCAACATTCGGTGTGTGTGTGTGTGTGTGTGTGTGTGTGTGTGTGTGTGTGTGTGTGTGTGTGTGTGTGTGTGTGTGTGAGTAAATTACCACTTGAGGCAAACCATTAAAAAGCCATAGATGAGGACCTGTTAACCAATGTGTAGGTATGTAAGGGGAACATCTAGTATGGATTATGAATAATAGAAGATAGGTTTTGAGTCATGCATTTCCCTACTGCCATCCACAAATACATAGCCATAATGGAGATTACATTTGGCTCTAGTCACAACATTTCTCTATTGTTAGTCATGTGTGTAATAGCCTCGATAAAGATACAAGAAAGACCCCTTTGAGGGAGTTTTGGATATTTATTTGAGCTTGTTATTTTAATTCTTTCTTTTCTTTTATATTTTATGTCCTTTTATGAATTGATTTTTTTTCTTTATTTGCTTTTGACATGATATTTATCTCTCTCTTAAGGTTTTAGAACCACTATGACTTCATGGAGGAGGTGGAAGTGAAAATGGAGACGCCATTAGCTAACATGCAAAAAATAAGGTCCTTTAGTGTTTACAACAAGGTTTTAAATGTGTGTAAAGTGCTGTGAATATTTCAAATGATGATTTTTTTCTTAAATCTACCAAGCAACGAAGATTATACTCAAAATTCTAGAGTTAACCATGTTGAAACTAACATGGACATGTCCAAAACCGAGTGTATAACATCTGCAAGTATTGAGACGCCTATATACAAGTGTGAAACTTGGTGAGATTTTATTATGGATGGATGAATATGTACACTACAAAGTAAATGAAATTAGTAATGCACATAGATAGTCATGTAACTCATTTTTTTGTATATTTTGAGCATTTTTTATTGTTTTTTACTTTTTACAATATTATATTATTTTTGTGATTCTGAAATTTTTTATACTTTTTTTGGATTTTTTTATAAATGTTATATTTTTTTTAGGATTTTCAGCTGTAAACCCACCATAAATGCATGACATTTAATGGTTCAAATTCTTTTTTCCATTATTAGAGTTTATGGATCTCTGATGAAAAAATAGATGCATGAGCAATTGCAGAAATTGAAATAAATAACAATAAGATGTAATATGATCAAGAACTCATGGAAGGAAATAATGGGCTCCAAATCAACTCAAATGCTCCATATGCTCCATAGGATAGACTGATGCAAGTCAAGAACATATAGGTATTAGGGGGTGAATGTACAACCTGCTCCTAGATTAGTGGAGAATAACTCTCACTAACTAATAATAGAAGTAGAGTTGACTCCACACAACTAGTAGGCTAACTAAATAGAACTGGTAAGTTAACTCAACACAACTGCTACAACTATGCAAGCATATCACGTGAGTGTAGGAAATATCCAAGTAAATAAACTAATACAAGGAAAATAAATATCCTACACTAACACCCCACATAAGCACAACTTAGGTGCGGTAGTGGAAAAGGAAAATTAGGTCCTAGAAATAAATCCTGATGAGGTACCCATGTACAATGAAAATATATCATAAAGTGAAGAAAATGACGAAAATACAATGGGAAAAAAACTCCCCCCAAAAAGAGAGACATGAAACTCACTCAAGAAAACTAGAGAGAAAGAATAAGTAGTGGGTCTCGATAACTCAACCTGATGAGGTGCCCACGTACAATGATCATCCTCTAAAGTAGAGAGAGAAATAAGTGAGGAAAATAAGGTCCCCTAAGATGAGTGTCGATGATTGTGGTCCTCTGCGTAAATTATTGAAGATAATCCCACCTGCAGCAAACAATGTTCATGCCCTTAGGAAGGACAAAAAATAAGAGCTGAAACTCAGCCCACTCCACAAAGGAAGAAGAATCCTCCAGTACTCTAATCTTTGCATCTAGTTTGTAACTAAAATGTGGCATAAGTTTGGAAAAAGTGTGCACAAAATATAATCGTAATGCCACTTACAATATACATGTCAGAAAGAGAAGATGGTCAGGGGACCCAATAACCCTAAAAAAGGGATCCACAAGAAGAGGTGGATCATGAAACATCTTTGAAATAGTGGAAGTGAAAAATATATCAAGGAAGTGGCACTCCCAATGAGAGAGATGAATGGGTCCTCCAGAATGTGTGATGGCTCAATCAGAGCATATTCTTGTAATGCAACATAAGTAGAATTTACAAATGGACAACTCAAGTCGGGCAGATACTCGTCCCAATGGGGTTGCTCAATGAGAGCAATTTATGACAAGAATGTATTAACATCACAACAAGAAGTAGGATGAGAAGACTACTACGAAGAGCTACTAGAATTCTAAGATGAAGCAACTGTTGCACTCAAAAGGTATCAACCGGTGTATGTGGAATGTCGTCAACTGAGAAATCAAGATGTAATGGAGCATGAGAGTAAATTGGCACATCTATCTTAGAGGAAGGTTATCCAATAGAACACTGTTGCGGAGAGTGGATGGAAGCATGAACATGGACGACAATGAGCTATGTGGAGGAAATGGTAGGGAGAGTGTGCTCAATAGCAAGATCATGTGGCGAATGGTCAACATAGGAATCATGAGTAGAAAAAAGTGCAAAAGAAACACTCAATAATGAAAAGGTGGTGAGAAGGGGGAGAATCTATAGAGGCACTAGAGTGGTTTAGGGAAGCGTCACTCTTAGATGGTGAAACAAGGTTACCATACAACTGTCGAATAATGGTCCAAGCAGTGAAAGGGAACTCATTATGCTCAAAAAAAATCAATATTTCCCTAGAAACAATAATACCAAGAAGGCCATATACCTCATCATTGTGGTTAAACCACACATTCTTCTGTAACGGCTCATTAGGCTTATGAATGAGACCGTGGAGGTAGGGAAGCAAAATTTGTGCATAGTGCATGTGTTTGATAATATGTGCCTTCCAAAATAGAAATCTCCCAGATTCGAGTATAACAAAAGAACGATGAAACTACATAATGCAGATAAACCCCCAAATATCCTAGATGACACTTTACAAACTTAGTGCAAAAAAGTACAAGTCCTCGAGTTTCACAAGAACCCCACTAGAATGTGACACTTTATAAAGTAGTGTGTTTACAAAAATAAATTAATCTATTATGTAGAGCACGAGAAAAATTCAATTTTGACTAAAGCAATCCTCAAATCTGAGTCACCAATCAAAATTTATAGCAAATATAATTTCCCTTAAATAATGGCTTATGTAATTAAAATTTTTGAAAATTGATTAAAATAATGCCACAAACAATAGGAAAGGGGTTTCGTGTGTATACTCATTGGAATTGGCAAAGAATGAAGAACACAATGGTTTAGCTTATGAGGGGTAATTGACCTCCTGCTAACTCAGGCCTCACCCTTCATCTTCGTTCGGGCAAAGATACAAGGTTTAAAAAATAAGCAAAATAATAATAATGCCTTTTACAATGTCAATGATGTTATTTTTTATAAAAAACAATAAAAATGAGCACCCCACTATTACATCAACTCCAAGCACCATAACTACGTTACCAAGCCTATTACACCATCACATTTGCTGAAGTAAAACTTAATCCACATTTAACCCTTTACAAAAAATCAAAGAATGGATTGAAATGTTAAAAAGGGAAAGTGTTTGATCGAGAAAATAGGTTAGAAGACCTAAGGAGTCAGTCAAGCTAGGGCTTATTAGAATGTGAGATCACCGTGTGAGTTAGAGACCAAACACAGAGAAACCAAGTCATTGGTAGGCTTCATGGAGGTTAGAACTTGCATTCAAATGGAGGGGACAAAGCTCAAAAAATCAAATCCATGTACAGGTAGATCCTATGAGTGAGCGAGGGGGATGGCCGAGTGAACAAGAGGCGAGCCAAGCTAGGGAAGATCTTGTGAGTGGAGGTAGAGACCACCGTCGATGCTGTGAAGGAGGTAGAGATTTGGGTAGATTGAAGCCTACAGAGTTGTCCAAGCTCACACGAAGTTGAGCATGGGGAAAAAATAAAATGGAATAGAGACAGAACGAGTCGAGGACAGATTGGGGTGAAGGCGTCGAAAAAGCCATGGGAGCTGGCTACATGGCATAGGACCAGACGCATAGAGCAGATCAGGGAGCTGATGCGAACCATGATGCGTAAGGCAGGGGCCTTGAACAAACGTATAGATCTTGGAGCAAAGAGGCTAAGTTGAGGTCTGTGAAGAGGGTTGTGCCGAGCATGCAAGCTGAGTTCAAGGACCAATGCTGACATCGGCAGAGGCCGAGTCACCACCAAGAATACCAGTGAGTTGGCCAATGATCCACATAAATCATGCTAGGAATTCAACCCCTTGAAGCATACATCTGTCACACAGTACTGCTAAAAATATAGCAGTTCTTCCAAATTTTGCTAACAGACTAGCTACTTTAGCTAAAAAAACTTCTTAGAAAAGTTCCCCACCAAAAAAATCAGGATTCTAAAAATCTTGTAAATTTCATGATTTTGGAACCCCATAATTTGTAAACCCTCAACTAATCAATTTACAAACACTAGAACTCACAACCGTATTGAACCATGACGGGGCCAAATCTATTTGCACATAAAATATTAGTTTCACAAACGAAGTATTCAAAAAATACAAATAACTTAGTAATGACAAACATATCACTAGAATTTATCTGATACCATAATAGAGTTTATGGATCTCTGATGAAAAAAAAATGCATGAGAAATTGTAGAAATTAAAATAACTAACAATAAGATGCAATATGATCAAGAACTCACAAGGAAAGAATGGATCCAAATCAACTCAAATGCTCCATAGGATAGACTGATGCAATTCAAGTACATATAGGGGTGAATGTGCAACCTCCTCCTAGATCAGTGGGGAATAACTCTCACTAACTGATACTAGAAGTAGAGTTGACTCAGAGTTCATTTTAAGACCGTCCCCTCCGAAAAATTATTATAGAATGGGTGGAGAATCTCCAAAATCAATTTTCGAAACGATGGGGAATATCCAAAAAATTTGTTTTGCGGTAAAGGTGATTTGGGAGGCATTTTTTCTATTGGTTTCGTACAAATGGACGGATTGTGGATGGCCATCTATCCAATACTAAAATGTACAGTCATATTTTCATTGCTAGATGGAGCCTTTGTTGCACTTTGTTCTCCATTTTCATTCTTATTAAACATTCGTGCCCTTATTAGACGGACGTCACTACAGTGTTGGTCAATTTTCTTTTCCTTATTAGATGGAACCCATTTGTCATCCGTCCTTCTTTTGTAATTCGGTCGTCCTTTCCTTTTGAATGATCATCTCTTTGTTGTTTGATATTGGACGGTCGTCTTTTCAAATTGGATGAGTCCCGTTGGACTTTTTCCCTATCCAAGTTGGACGTTTGTCCTATTTATGTTGTACTATTTAGATGGTTTTCCTTTTCCTATTGGACGGGTTATGTTAGATGTTTTTCCCATTCATGTTGGACGGTCCAGTATATTCATAGGCTTTTGTCAATTAGACAAACCATGAGATTTGATCATCTGCTACCAATTGGATGGGAAAACTTACGTGCGAGTCCCCAAGAACATGTTGCTTTAAACTTCTCCACCTATCATTTTTTGCCACATGTCCAGAACCGTGAACCCAAGCCCTATATATACCCCCTATGAGGCTCATCTTTTCACTTTTTTCCATAAACATTTACAAATCTACAACATTTTTTGAGCTCTCCAATTTTCTACCGAACCAACGTGCACCTATAGTCTTTCCCCTCCCTCTCTGCACCTTTACACCACATCCAAAGATTTCAACAATGGCTAGCACCACAGTTACTCCTTCCTCCAGATTCTGGTACAAAAAATTCCATGTGCCCTCAAATTAAAACACTGATAAAACTCAAAGCCACGCCTAAGGAATGGATGTACAGATCACAATTTGTGGGGCTTGTCAACATGCTCCAATTCGATATAGATACTACCATCCTTGATTAGCTAATCAATTCTTACAGCCAAGCAGATGGATAATTTTCCATTCCCCTAATGGATTATATATTTTCATTCCTCGTGGAGCCGCGCACATGTCCATCGATTAACTGGCTTACCTTTTCAAAACCAGATGCCCCATGACAACAAAAGCGATCATAACTAGTGAAGACAAAAAAAATTGGAGTCTTGTTACAATGTACAGGTTGATGGTAAGTTCGATTTTATTTTCAATTGTTTTTTTTTCTTAATATTACTTGACTTCCCAAGCATCTAAATTTTTTGTGTATCTTGTTACAACTATAGTTAATCGTTCCAAAAGAGGCCTTGTTATATAAGGTGTTACAAATAAAATTCTTTCATGCAATGATATCACTAATTCAAGTCAGGATTATGTTACAAGGTAGATCCATGGACATTCCATTTTTAGGTGGTTCAGTATATATTGGCAGACACTAGCATGACAAAAATTCCATTGGTGCACATATTTGTCTAATCAAATTAAAATAGATGTCAAAAAATGCCCTTGCTAGTATGAATGCATCTGATAAATCCAAGACTATGTTTTTCTTCTACCAATTATCTACTTACTTTCTATCATGAAGCTTTCCACCAATTGCCTAATGGACAAATTTTGACTGCAATAAATGACAAAAATGATTGGTATCTCACTTGAAGAACAACATGTAACAACTAATTTTAACATTATAACGATTAATTATTTTTGAATAAAATAATAATAGTAATTTTATCTTCTGCAGAGAAGAATTATATCTAGAATATCTCATAAATAGGCTATTGCTCAGGGTAAAGCCCCTCAAGAGGCCTGCTTATGCTAAAATGTAATATCCTAGCTTAATTTATTACAAGTCTTTCAATTTCTGGGATTTTGTCTTTGATCTCTTAGTTACCTGTTTCACACTTTCTTACTTTCAAAAACAATCTTTAAAATTGTACTCCCAATATCATATATCTGCCTTAGAAAAATAACAACACCTACTACAACTTTTTTTAACCTTCAATTCAAATATTGTCCTTACTTCTTGCATTTTGGAATATGAAAACTTTTTCATTCAATCTCAAGAAGTTTCCTAACTATTTCAACCTTTCACCTTCCCTCGAACTCAATCTCACTTCAAGGTTGAAACATGATAATACCAAGTGACTTTTCACTTACAAAAGAGAGTGCAAGAAGTCGCCAAGATAGAATACAACTCACTCTTGTCTCTTAGAATTTCTCATCAAGTTAGAAGAGGAAATTGATTGACATTAAGTTAAAATGGTATCTTGTATTCTATAGCACTTCTTCAACTTGAAGCACAAAAATTGTGTATGCCATTTCAATGGCCTATTTTTCTTAAATATCAGCATGTATGGCACTACTATAGTGTTCAAGCAATGCTCTTCACTTTGATGAGGTTCTCACAATCCTTTGGAGGCAATATTCTCTCGTGAAAACCAAAGAAATCAGTTTCCATGGACTGAAGTTTCAACTTGAGCAAGAAAATTTGATTCAACCCAATTCGTTCATCCCACTATGCATAAGAAGATTGATCCTTTGAAAGGAACACACAACTTTTAACTTGAGATGAACATTACTCAAACTCCTCAAGACTCTGAGAGCCACGACAAAACCTAGTCCTCGGGATTCAAAACATGAATAAGTCCAATGATGATAATAACTGGTTGTTTTCTTAGTCTGAAACAATGATTATGCACACACAAAAACACCCGTTGTCAACTGGTTTTTACATTATCAAGCCACATACACACTTTCCAACATCCTCTTCAATCTATCAATATCCTTTTCATGACCAAGGGATCATTTTTGAAAAATTTCCCTAAACATCCCTAAATGGTGACAGTGCAGAAGATCATCTCGACAGCTTTCCAACGACAGTAAGAACGTGACAAACGGACATCGGGAGCTCTAGTTATGTCCGGTCAAAGTTCGGGTCAACAAAAAAGTCAACTCTAGTCAACTGGTCAATAATGGACCAATCACACTGCAACACGTGGCGAAAAGGCAAAAGGGAGTTGTTTTTTGGCTTTCGATCACCCGGTCTTCGACGAGCGTAAAAATGGTGAATGGGAACAAGAGGCTCAACTTTTTATTACGGAGGGGAGCCTGGCCGCCGTGTGGACTATGGTATTATCGCCAACGTGGTGGGTTCACAAGCCACCACGTGGCTTGCCACCACACTCGTCAAATTCGCTCGATTTGCCTATCGAGGGTCGACAAGTGGTATTTATTGCTATATTTTCATTTGGAATGTCATTATATTGCTTGTGTCAAAATCTATATTACCTTCGTAATTATTCCACCATGTTATTCTTGGTAATGTTCGGGCTTATATTATTCTCCATGGTCGAGTTGATCATATTTCCACATGGCATGTATGTTCGTATTTATATCCCATATTATTCAGGATTGGTTGAAGCGGTGTTGGAGGGGGTGGTTATATCCCATATTATTCAGGATTGGTTGAAGCGGTGTTGGAGGGGGTGGTTATGCCCACGTGGAAGGATGGAGGATGACGCGATGTTGGAGGGGGCGGTTAAGTCCATTTGGTCCCATGACCACTCAAAACAATGGCGTGGAAAAGGTTTATTAAAGCCTTAAACTTTATCAACCCACAAAATGTGGGATATATATGCGCTCCATTGGGATTTTATCCCATTTAAAATGCCACATCCGCCAAAAATAGAGGCCGCTGGGATTTGATCCCCTGAACCTCATGGGTCCAAGACCAATCCTCCAACCAACTCGCCTAGAGGCTTGGGCGCATTATAAAATGGAACGCTTCAACTTTATACTAGGGGGATAGGTCTGTGTAAAGCAGCTTAAGGACCAGTTTGTTGAAAACGCCATTTTTGAAGGCCTTGCACTTAGATTGGGCACTCAAAGTAAAAAAATGAAATGAAGGAAATTTTGAGGCGATTCCAACGATATAATATTTGATCTTTTTTGTTGAGTTTTTAACCTATTTTTGGAAGCTTTGAATGAAGATTTTAACAGGGATCTACAAGACAGCTAGTTGGAAAACATGAATTTCAATGCACTTCTGGTCTGAATTGTGACTTGATGTAAACATGAAAAGTGTTCAGAATTAAGATCTGATCTCAGATATATGATTTGTTTTCATATAATATTTTTAAATCTCCATTTTTTAGGTGTTTTTCTAACACAGTTGTAGGGAGATCACATTGTGAAAACACTGTAGGAGCCACGGATCGTTCTTGGGATAGTTTTTACTATTTTTCAGATTTCTTGGGACATTGATCAGCTCATTTTCCGGTTGTTATTCATTATTGGTTGTTTGTAAGAGTTATTTTACTTGCATTTCAATATTATTAATGGATTGGTTCAATATGAACCCGGGGGACGTAGGAATTTCCGAACCCCGTAAACAATCTCTTTTGTTATCTGAATGTTTCAGTTTTTCTGATTATTTATTTGCTACACAAGTTTTCCCGCACTTCTATGGATGCATAATAATCAAAATTTAATCATTTTTTAGAGTTTAGAATACTTATAATTGGTTAAGAAAATCACGATCTTTGGAAACTTTTAAAAGTGATAAAAATTACAACTCACGTTCTCAGATTAAGTTTGGTATCAGAGCCGTTAGATTGCCGGATTAGCTTCTAATTGTGTTTAAAAATTTGGCTTCAGTTTTCAGTATTGATTTCACTTTTCAGTGTGTAAACATTTTGGGGACTTGTTAATCTTCTTTCACAGTGTGCATTTTTGGAAGTACAGGTTGTGTTTGCAGGAACCAGGAAATCATGGACAAGTCATCCAAACAGGAGCAACTGGATGAGCTTGAAGCCATAAACCGCCAACTCCAAGAAGAAAAATCTTTCTTGAGAGATAAATTTTATTCCTTAGAAGAGGAAATAGTGTGGTTAAAATCTGAGCCACAATCCTCTATAACCAAGAAAGAGGAGTATGTCAACAAGATGCTTGAAGAGAGCAAGAAGTTGATGGGATTTGTTAAAGAGTTGCAGGAAGAAATACGAACCAAGGATGCCCTCTTGGAAAATCTGCAACAAGTGTGAACACAAGAAGGAAATGCCTTCCAAATCAGATGTAGATACTATGACAGAATGCATTGTAAGTTGTTCACATTTTAATTCTTCCTCTCATTCAATTTTAAATATTCCTTTGGGTCATTTTGAAAAACAACACTAAGGGAATTAGATCTAAGCTAATGGTTAAGATGGGATTTAACGAAAAGGGCCTTGGTAAAAATGGACAAGGTGATGCTAAGCCAATACAAGTAGAGGATCAGCCTTGGTTTGCCAAGTTTGGGTTATTTTAGTGGGAAAATGGAAATTGGAGAAAGTTCCAAAGCAACTGAAGGAAGACAAGCTTACAATAGCCAAGGATCTATGCCACTAGAATTGCAGGATTCCACCATCAGGAGGAATAATGAAAGGTGTAAGAAAATACAGGGTAAAAGAGGTAATCAAATTCCACCTCCTGTATACTTACACTAAAAATAGCACTAAGGGAAAATCAAATCCTAAAAATTCTAATACACTCTTTCAGTTGGAACAAATATAGTTTTGGTAGGTAGAAATATGCTTTCCCTTGCACATTTTGTGAAGGTACTAATCATTCTGTTGCATATTGTTGGAAGAGGAAAAATTTGATTAAGAAGTTAATGCCTTTTGTGAATGATAAGGCAGGTGCTAAAGACCAATCTCACCAAGGAAAGGCGAGAAATGGCAAGAATGTTACCTCTCCTAAACAGGGGAATCATTTCTTGTAGACAGAGTTCTGAGAATGGTAAAATGGATAAGACTCCTAAAAATAAGGAAGTTAAATTTTGTTCCCGTTGTAATAGGAATGGTCATGATGATAAGGTTTGTTGGTTTGTTTTCTAAACAACAAAATTGGAAAGTTGTTAAAAAGAAACAATATTGTAAAACCAGCAGTGCTAAAGCCTAACTAAAAACTCATTTTGGTATTTGAGAAGGTAAAACAACCAAAACAGAAAAACCCAAGTGATTGGTTTGGAAAAACAACTCCTCAACTTTATATTTGCACCACAGGTAAAAATTGTTGATAGTAGGCAAGCAAAAAAAATTTAGAGCTATATTTTAGGGATTCCTGTTGATTGATAAGGATTTGTTCCTAAGTTGGTATTTAAGCTTTGAAAATGAATGGAAACAGCTGAAGAGAAGATTTGAGTGATAGGTTCATCATACTCATGTTTTGTTTTCTCAAATTGGTTGGTAGTTCCATTGTTGAAAAAAACTATGCAGGGATAGGCATCAGTAGCATGTCTAAATTTGAAACTTGCAGTTGTAATTAGTATAATCACAAAGTGTCAGTTGAACACTAGCTTCTGTTATAGATAGGTGTTATTATCTGACTTATTATTTGTGATGGCGATACAGTGTTTTTGGGGCATATTCATGTTGATTCAGTTGTTGACTATAGCTATTTTTGGGGTGTTGATAGTCTATTATATTCTTATAGTGAATACTTACAATTGCTACAGTTTCAGAAGGGCAATGGGCACTAGCCTAATTGGGGGGCAGTTTAGATGTCTTGTATACTGATCTATGTTATATTTATGACTTAAGACTTACAAGTTATATTTATGACCGACAATTAAAATTCATACTTCATACTTCATAAGTTCATACATATTGATATAATATATAGTGATGAGAATTATCCATTTGCTCAAACTTCAAATTTTTTAGCATTAACCAAAAATTAAAATGCAATTTTAAAACATTTGGTTACATCAAAGCATCAAAAGTGTCACCAGCATCTTCATCTAATACTGCAGCAGTAGGGTCATCATCAGCAAAATTTTCTTCATCTCCAAAACATGCTTCTCCCAGGTGAGAGTTGTCATCTTCATTTCCAAGAGAGTGAGTAAGCAATACTAAATTTCTATGCACAAAAAAACAAGATCAGAGAGTTTTTTGAGCCCCTAATTGATTTCTCTTGTTTCTGTGGATTAAATCATGTGTACTCCAATTTCTTTCACAAGCATAAGCACTAGAACATTGGCTGAAAATTCACACAACAAGCTTCTGCAAATGTGGAGTAGAATACCCATAAGTCTACCACCATTTATATGGTTTCCACGTCATCTTACTTTCCCTTTCTTCTTTTTCACCAAACATTTTGAGTTGGTTCTTGAAAATAGTAAGTTGTTCTCTTGCGTTTTCCTTCCCATCCTCATCATGTACCAACCTGTCTATGGTTGCAAGTATACCTCTCTTTATCTCATCATTTGCATCATGGTCTACCTCTACTAATTTAGGATCTAAATAACAAGTTGTTGCATGTAGAGGACGGTGTAGCATGAACCATCATTTGTCCATGATTTCCCAAATACACTTGACTTCTTCAGCATCATCTGCTAGTAGCTTTTGGATTTCTTCCTTTGCTCTATCTATGCCCTCATATATAAAACCCATGCATGGCTGATTACTATCAACCATTCTCAAAATTTGAACAAGTGGCTCAAACACATTTACAACCTTCTTAGCACCATCCCAAAATGTGTCCCCTAAGATAATTTTTTCAATTTATTTTGAATGGGTTTCCTTGGAAAGCTCCGACTCTGCCCATTCATCTGTAACCACCACTTTTCTTAATGTTGTCCTCTCCTCGACCTCCCTTTGCAAAGTAATAAAGTTGGTGGTAAATCTTGTTTCATCAGGGGAAAGAAGCTCACATTTTGCAAAAGAACAATACAAGTTCAATGTCAACCGGTGATTGAGGATAAACTTAGATATTTTTTTTCCTTCAATCACAATATTGCTCACCCATTCTATTTTTGATAGATCTTCAAGCAAAAGATCCAACACATGGGCTGCATAAGGTGTCCAAAAGATATGAGGAAATATATCCATGGGTATCTCTCCTGCTCTTTTACAATTGGCTGCATTATCCGTAATAACTTGAACAACATTACCTTCTCCTATCTCCAAATTGGTTGATTCAATGCATTTGGAAATGAAAAGAGAAGTTTTTTGCTCATTACTTGTATCAATATATTTTATAAACATTGCACCTTGAGGAGATATTGCCAAAATATTTAGGAGTGGCCTTTGCCTTGAATCTGACCATCCATCACTTACTATTGTGCAACATGTTCTTTTCCAACTTTTTTTCATTTCATCTAGTTCACTAGCTATAGATGAGACCTCCTCTTCAAGAAGACTAGTTCTTATTCTTTCATAACAAGGCAATGTGTAACCCTTCCCAAACTCAATTGTTGCATCCATGAAAGACTTTAAATGTGGGGAACGAATTACATAGAAAGGGATGGCCTATGCATAAAACAAGCTAGCTGTCAACCTGTCTACCTCATGTTTGTGTTGTGGCCTCCAAATGGACTTCAATGAATCTTGTGAATTTTCCACTTTGCTTGCACTTCCACTTCCTTCTGAAAATGGTGATGGAGAGCGATTTGAACTGTTGAAGGAGCCCATTTGTGAGATAGAGTGTTGGATTTTAGCCTTCTTTTCTTCTGAAGCTAATGATCTAACATGAATCACATTAAATTTAGCTTGAACTCGATGTATGAAATCTTTGTATTCACCTTCCTCTGAATTCACATTTTCTATTGGCCACTGATTGACATCTTTGGATCCTCCCAAGTAATGGTACCAAACTCTAGTTACATTTCCTGTAATATTCCCATTACACAAGGTGCATCTCATATGTAGTTCATTACCTTCTCTTAGGACGATGTATTTCATCTCCAAGGAACGATTGCTGCTAGACATCTTGACCCACTTTTCTTTTCCTTTACCTTCCAAGTTCCAACTATTCTCTAAACCTGCAAAAAGTTAAAAACAAATATTAGGACAACATTTTTTAATTTTGTAAATACTAACGAATTAATAAAACTACGGTTTAATCTATAAATAAATATTATTATATTACAATATACTCAATATTGCATACGATTCCCAAATAAATAAATTTTATTAATAATTTATTTGGCAATCGTATGCAATATTGAGTATATTGTAATATAATAATATTTATTTATAAATTTAACCGTTAAATTAAAATATTACAGACTATTCCCAAATAAATTAAAATTTTAACAATGTTTATAACTTTATAGCTTATAAAATTAGTAATTGTGAATTTGTGATTATCATTTCGAAGTGCAATATATATTATTATTTAGTAAATAATATTTACCAATTACCACCAACCGCAATATATATTATTATAATTTATTTAGTAAATAATAATTACCTATTACCAATGGCAATTACTACATTAGCAATTAATAAATTATTGTGATTTTGAAAACCATATTCCATTCCATTCGCAAATGCAAACCATATATTCGTAGTGCAGGGTTTTATGGACTAATTTTGCATTTTATAGTTTTGTAGGGTTCGAGCACTTACCAGTTACGCTCACTATGGACTCGTGGAGAGGCTGCATTCACTGTGGACTCATGGAGAGGCTATGTTCACTATGGACTCATGGAGAGGATGCGTTCACTATGGACTCATGGAGATGCTGTGTTCGAGAGATTGTGTGCCCTTTTTTTGCTTCGCGTTTGGTTTCTAATGATTTTGCTTTAGTTTTTAGGGTATCGACTTTATCTTTTACGTTTTTAGGTAAAACGTTTTAATTTTTCAACTAAATTTTTTTTAGTCAAATGTACCAAGTACCAACCAAACAAGTTCGGTTTTTCCAAAAAAATCGTTACGAACCAAATTTTGACCATGTTCGGGCGAATATGGTAACTATGTCTGAAACCATTCTGAACTAGCAATGTCACTAACCATCCAAGACCCTGTCTTCTTGAAACTTCATGAACTCACCTTGAGCCTCTAAACAACATCTTATAAGCATGCTCAAACACTCTCCCCTTGCAATCATTGTCTTTGACATCAATGACAATAACTGCTAACTCAACATGATGTAACAATCTCCCCATTTGTCATTGATGGAAACATTTTGAAATTTGATGGAAAACTTAAATATGACAAGTTTCCAGCATTCTCTCTCCCCCTTTGACATCTATGACAAAGATGCACAAGCCCATTAAACTAATTAGATTGGAAATATTTAACAAAAAGAAACTTGCTCATACCTGGCATGCACTTCCACTGGAACTATATTGTTTTATTATCTGGAGAAGCTCAAAAATTACTATTGTTTTTCTTCCATGCAACACCTGCGATATTATTTTTGATAATCATGCAATAACAGCCTTCAAAACTTGTCTTTACTTGACTAATAATTTGTGCCTAGAATTGGAAAACCAACTCCTCATGTTTGGACTCAAGATGAGCCCTCTTAGGAGAAACTTTGGCACCTTAGATGTTCCCCCTATCTTTCTAGGACCTTTAGTGATTTGTAGGGGTTTTAAATACCCCCAATTTGTCTCTTAGTTTCTCAAAACCATCTCTAGGAAATGGTTTAGTCATTATATCAGCTACCCCCTCTTTTGTAGAAACATGCTCAAGCCTAATTTTCTTTTCATTTATTTGTTCTCTCATAGAGTGATACTTTATAGGTATGTGTTTTGTCTTTGAGTGCAACACTAGATTCTTTGAGACACTGGTAGCACTAGTACTATCAAAATACAGTGGAATTGGCTCTTCACATTCCACTTTGTATTCTTCAAGAGTTTACTTCATCCACATGACTTTGGTGCAACAAATGGCAGCTGCTACATATTCTGCTTCACAAGTGGAAAGAGCTACAAGAGATTGTTTCTTACTCAGCCAATAAACAAGACACTTACTAACAAAAAATGCTCCACCTGTTGTGCTCTTCCTGTCATCTACATTACCTGCCCAATCTTCATCTATGAAGGCTTTAATCTGAAATTCATATCTTCTCATCTACCAAAGACAATATTCTAAAGTCCCCATGAGATACCGGAATATCCTCTTCATAGCTAACAGATGAATTTCCCTTGGGCCTTCTTAAAATCTTCCTACCAAGCCAATTGACTGCATAATGTCAGGTCTGTATGCAGTGGAATATAAAATGTTGCCTATCATGGACATGTATAAGGTCTGATTTACTTTGGGTGATTTATCTTCCTTGCTAAGTTTGCATCCCACACTCATTAGTGTACTAACTAGTTTACAATCTAGCATTTGAAACCTCTTTAGCATCTCCTTGATATAATTTCCTTAAGAGATGAAAATTCCTTCCTTATTCTGAAGAATTTGATGTCCTAAAAAGAATGAAAGCTCTCGTAACATAGACATTTCAAACTCCTTTTTCATGACTTCAAAAAAACCATGTGACATACTTTTATTATTGCTTCCAAAGATGATATCATCAACATACACAACCACAATCAACATGTGGTCTTTTTCCTCTTTAATGTATAAATCGTTATCTGTCACTCCTTTCCTGAATCCTTGCTCAGTTAAGTACTTATCCATCCTACTATACCATACTCTAGGAGCTTGTTTCATCACATATAATGATTTCTGCAACCTACAAACATAGTCTAACTCATCTGTGAGAGTAAATCCATCTGGTTGTTCTATGTATACTTCTTCATTCAGGTGCCCATTGAGAAATGTTGACTTAACATCCATCTGGTATACTTTGAACCCTTTATGAGCTGAATAGGCTAAGAAGAGCCTAATGGATTCCATTTTGGCAACAGGAGCAAATTTCTCATCAAAATCTACTCCTTCTACCTGTGCATATCCTTTAGAAACCAACCTTTCCTTATTCCTTGTTACCTCTCCTTTTTCATTTAGTTTGTTCCTAAAAACCCATTTTGTACCAATGATATTTTTTTCTTTTAGCCTAGGAACCAATTCCCATGTTTCATTTTTCTCTATTTGATCTAGTTCCTCATTCATTTGCTTTAATCCAGTGTTGAACTTTACTAGCCTCCATAACATTTTTTTGTTCAATTTTTGATAGTAGGGCCATATCTTCTTGATTCTGAATATTTCTTAGCCTTCTTATTGTTTGAACTCCTTCCTTGTTTCCTATGATTTGGATTGAAGGATGGTCTCTCTTAACTTTCTTGGAAGGTGCTTTTGTCTATGTTCTTTCTTCTTCTTTATTTTCTTCTTCATGCTCAACTTCTGAATTTTCTTCTTCATTCTAGTTTTTAGTAGCTTGTGGAGTTTCAATAAGCTAACTTTTCATATTCCTTGGGTATGTTTCATCAAATACCATTTTTTATTTCAACTATTTTATTTTGGAATTTATTAAAACACCTGTAAGCTGAGCTAACAGCTGAATATCCCAAAAAAATGCCTTCATCACACTTGGAATCAAATTTTCCTGGATTTTCTTCATCTCTCTTAATATAGCATTTGCTCCCAAAGACTATGAGATGCTTTACATTTGCAGGTTTCCTCTCCATAGCTCATATGGTGTATTTTTGTTGTTTACTCTAATTTTCCCTCTGTTTAATATGTACATTGTAGTGCCAAATGCTTCTCTCCAATAGCCATCGTGTAATTTAGCTTCATTTAACATAGTTCTGGTCATTTCTTGCACTGTTTTATTCTCTCTCCGCCACTCCATTTTGTTCTGGTGTTCTTGCAGCTCAAAATTGTCTTTTTATGCCATGGGTTTCACAGAATTCATCAAACTCAACTGACCAAAACTATCCTCTTCGATCGGATCTCAAGTTCTTTATCTTACCATTATTTCCATACTCAATAAGAGCTTTGAAGGATTTGAATCTCTTTAATGCCTCTTATTTCTCTTTCAAGAAAGCCACCCATGTCATCTTGCTGAAGTCATCAATTAATAACATGAAGTAGTTATCTCCATGTATGGTTTCAACTCTAGTAGGTCCCAAAAGGTATGTATGAATCAATTCCAAGGTCTGATTGGTGGAGTACTCCTTGCTTTTGAAGCTCCTCTTTGTCTATTTTCCATGAAGACAAGATTTACACAATTTATTTTTAGGTTCTCTGATCTTAGGCATATTCCTAACACACCCCATAGAGCTGATTTTGACAAGGTTATCAGAGTTTAAATGACCCATCCTTTCATGCCAAATCCAACTCTCATCCACTTTGCTTGGAAAACATTTTTCTTTATTTACTTCTTTAAGCACATACATATTTTTTTAGTCCTTTTTTCTTTTCCAACCACTTTACATGTTTCTCATTTCCTTATGTCACATCCTTTATCATGAAAGAGGATTGTGTAGCCTTGTTTGTACATTTGACTAACACTAAGAAGATTATGTTTTAGGCCTTCAACATACAATACATTTTTAGTTATTGTTTTCCCGTTGTCAAGACTTAATTTTCCTTTGCCAACAATTTTTGTTGATGTGTTATCACCAAATCTTACTGTGTCAGCTGCATTTTCTTCTAAGGAAAATAACTTACTCTTGTTCCCTCTCATATGACTAGAGAATCCACTATGAATATACCATTCTACATCATCACCTTGTGAATGAAATGTTGTTTGTGTTATTAAACCTTGCTCCTTAGTACCTGTAGGACCTGATTTGATCCTGTAAACACTCTTGTTCTGTTGTGGAGGTCTTTGATAACAAAACTTGGAAACATGCCCATAATTTTGACAATTATAGCAAATTAGTTCGTCCTTTTTTCTTGCATGATAAGAACTCATATTCATACCATAATATTTGGAATATATTATACACTTAGAAGCTTTGTGCCCAAATTCATTACATGAATAACAATATCCATAAAAGGAGTAAGCATACCTCATGGCATAGTGTCTTCTTAGATAGTTCTTCTTCTTGAAATCAGTCTTCTTGGCTTTAGGAGGATATTCACTGGTCTTGGTCATATTTTTTCTCATTGATTTGTCATCTACCTTCTTCTCATCATATCCCAAACCAACTTTGTCACTTACATCCTTTTTCTTGCTCAGAAGATCACTCAAATCAGCAGTGCTTTTCTCAAACTTGTGATACATTTTCAGTTTTGTAGAATTCTGATCTAACTATGTTTTCAGCTGATCCATCTCATTTTTGAGCTTTAAATTCTCTTCTTCTTTAGTCTTGAAAGCATATCCAATTAGTTTCACTTGTGTTTCATACTCCTTGATCATTTATTCATGTTCTTTGGCTTCCTTTTTCTAATTTTATTAAAGAGACCTGATTTTTCCTTCATATTCTTTAATCATGCTTTTTAAATTTTGGTTTCTTTTCTTTTGGTGCTTTATCTCATCTAGAGCACTTATCAATTCAGCTTCAAGGTTTACTTCTACTTCTTCTTCATCTAAACTCTCATACTGAGTTTGAAATTTTCCTTTAGATTTTCTTTCATCATTTATCTCAATGGCCATAAATAAAGTTTTAGCTTGCATACCTTCATCATCACTCTCTGAGCTACTGGAATCACTAGATTGTGAAGATCTTGATCCCTCTTGTGTGTATAAGTTTTTCTTGTTTTTGAAATACTTCTTTTTCCCTCCATGCTTCTTGAATAGCTTTTCTTCTACTTATTAGAGGAATCTTCATCTTATTTATGTTTATTTGGACATTTAGATGAAAAGAGACAAACCTGTCCACAGCGAAAGCATTTGAAAGGTATTTTACCTTTTTATTTGTCCTAATCCCCTTTTTATCTTTCTTACAAACATAACTTCTATTTTATCATCATCTATGTCCATGTCTAAATAATTTTCTTTGTTCTTTTATTTTGAATCTTTATTAGTTTCTTTAAAGGATGCCTCCTTCTTTACTAGATTTGAATCACTTATTCTCATCTCATATGTTGTCAATATGCCATGAAGGTCATCCATTATTAGTGTTATTAGGTCTTTATCTTCTTCTACTGCCGATACCTTAGCATCAAACTTTGAAATTAAGGACCTATGCACTTTTTGCACTATCACACTCTCTTCCATTTTCTCTCACTAAACTTCTTATCTAGATTTCTGAGTTCATCAATTCTCTGTAAGTATGAGGATATGCTCTCACTTTCTTTCATCTTCATACTTTCAAATTGTGCTCTATATGTTTGTAGTTTAGTAATTTTTACTTTTTTATCTCCTTCATATATTTGTCATCAGTTTATCCCACGTCTCTTTGGTTGTATCACACTGCATAAATTTTACAAACTTAGCCTCAACTAATCCACAAATAATTGCATTCATAGCCTTAGAATTATTTTCATCTGTCTCTCTTTCCTAGCTTGGTCAGTGGGAGGTGTTGGTGGAGCTGGTATAACCACTGTCAACTGTACATCCCAGACATCAAATCCAATGGACATTAGGTAAGTCTTCATCCTGACACTCTAACATGCATAATTAGACACATTGAAACAGAGGTGCTTTGGAAGTAGAGAAAGTCATTTGATTAGTTGTCTTTTCATAGTTGAATTTTAGTGGATCTCCCTTGAGGTGTTAAACTCACTTTACTAGGGCCTTCTTTGATACCAATTGTTGGAAACTTAGACCACTGAGAGGGGGAGTGAATCAGTGTTTAATTCAATTTTTTAGAAAGCCGTAACCTTCAAACACAAAAACTGAAAGACAATAAGTCAAGAAGAACAATCAACATAGGAGACAAGAGATTTAAGTGGGAAACCCAAATAGGGAGAAAACCCATTGAACCAGTCCACTATGTGAAAAATGGTTACAATAAGTTTGTTGAGCTACAACTCATACAATTGATGCTAAAATCTTAGATCTTACACAAGCTACAATTTAGTGAAGGAAGCACCAACTTACTGAAAGTGATTTAGCTAGCTGAAACTAGCCTTTTACAAGATCCTACCTACAAAGAAGCTACAACTCCCTGGTGATACAACAAATTAAAGTCTTAATCACACTTCAATTTGATGCTCTGACTCTTCATGATAATGATCCTAGATTTGCAGCACTATCTCTGCTGCTCTAATTCACTATCTCTTGAACAAATCAATCTCCTTGTGACTTAATTCTGCTTAATCTTGTCTTCTCAGACCTTGTATCACTGACTAATTAGCATGACATGACACCAATATATTTTTCCTCAACCTTCCAATTTCAATCTGCTGACATGAAAAAATCCACCTAAAATAAAACTCTATCAATTATCTCAATTGGATTCACATATTATGTAACAGCTATATCAGCCATCATCAAAATTTTCTGCCTTACTTCAACTCAATTCAATAGTCAAAACATAAATTTCTCCTGCATGGTTTTCTAAACCTGTAAACTGAGAGTTTCATAGTAATTCTCACATATATCTTCATCAAACTCACAGCATCATATTCATCACACCTTTTTTCACTTGTTACATTGTCCTCACACACATTTCAAATATTTTTTCCAAGTAAGTATATAAAAAACTCTTTATTTTCACTCTTCACATCGAGTTCAGTAATATTTAGTCATGTTCCTTCAACTTCTCTTATTTATTCTTTACATATTTTTAAGACGGTTTTTTATTGACCTTGGCTCTTCAACTCCATTTTGGGATTTCAATAAGATCATGAGATGTCTCTTGAATTTTTTTTAGTCAAATTTGGCAAATTCAACCAAGTGAATTTTCATATCCTTTCGAGGTTAAGCATTATTTGAAGAGATAAAGAACACGACACCTCTCTTCCTTATACTTCACTACTTTACTTAAGAGTAACTATGAATATAATTGATATGTGAAAGTTTTCAAGCTTCAACTAAGTGAATTTGACCACTATAATTTCCTAAACATACATGAATCCATATTCTTGCATTCCTTAATTGATTTTGAAATTGTAGATCAACAAGAGTCAACTTTTTTTGTTCAAGATTTTCAGGAAAAAAAAGAAAACAGACCTTTACTATTCATATTACATTTGCAAGGTTCCTTGGAGCACATGATCACTTAGCCAAATAAATTCAAGCTCAAAGTCACTCATTCAATCCTTCACTAGAATCAATCTTGCATTCATGTCTTGAATCACTCAAAAAAATTCCCTTGAAATTTGAGAAAGTTCAAGCAAAACTTTGTGACAGTCATTCTCAAAACATTGTACACAGTTTTTGGAATTCCCACCACACATTATCATTTTCCTTCATTATTTTTTTCAAACACTTATAAATTCACCCTGACAGAGATATATTTCAAAATTTGAGCAAAAATATTGGATAACATTCGAGAAATCAACAATTTTCTCACTCCAATCAAAACAATTTCCTGCTAGTCCTATTTATTCAAACATTTGAGTGAATTATATCAAACAATTTGCTGCTAAAATATGATAGTTCAGGCCTATTTATATGAAAACAGTTTGAGTGAAATTTAGGACATGAATTTGTCTGGAGTTGCATGAAACATGTTTCCCACATTTCCAAGACATTGAAAAGATATACCCTTGAAGGGAATTCTAGAATTTGAGCACCTCTTTCATGGAAACATTGAGAATTGACTGTGCAGGTGATAGACTGAGCAAGAATCTTTGCTGAGTAACATGATCACTACTTCAACCCAAGTAAAAATAGTTAGTGTTAATTGTGTTTACCTTAGAACTTTACATTTTTGAGTGGTACTAGCTTCACAAGGACTGATTTAGATCTTGGTTTGGCAAGGCCTTCAATAGGGATAGTGAGAACCTTCAATTTACATTCATGAGTCTAAAAGAACTGGAACTTCAAGATTGTCACTAAAAATAATTGATTTTACACTTAATAAATGTAACCCTGTACTCACCTCACATTTTTTTAACATGATTTCAAGGCATTGAAATCACTGGAGCTAAGACTCCACTGGAGTCAGTGTTCTGATGTTATGCATGTCGTTACTTGTACAAATGCCCTTCATGTGCACATGATGTGCCAAAAGGAATTGCATGATTTACTACCATTAACTACAGACTTGAAATGATCTCAACAAATTTCAAATCATGTACCTTTGGAATCTTCCTGAGAAACTATATTTCACAAGGAGGAATCTCCACTTTGAAATTTTTTCCATAGTACGCTTCTAAGAAGCATGAAGCCTTCATATGCTCTTCATACTAAGACATGGTGTCAAGATCACCAACTTCACAATGTATCTTACAAGAAGCTTGAAGCCTTAAAAGACCATTTCTAAGAATGAGAACCATATCATGCAAGTGAACTGATAGAGAGCATATGATCTCTTTATAAGTGATGAAACAAGACTTGTATTCCAAAATTCACATTATTTGCTCTTATCAATTTGGTGCACAAACCATAGGTCAAACAAGAGAAGAAATTGCTCTGACCAAATTGCTCATAACTTTTCATCCACACCTCCTTTTGAGAAAATTATTATTGCACATAGTTTTTATGCCAATTTAACTCCAAAAATTCCTTCTATGATTTATTTGAAGGAGACCGTATAATTTTTTTTGAAGGCTAAGAAGTCCAGGCAGCTCCAAAATGAGCTTTTACAAAATAGCATGTTTTACAAAAACTTGCATAACTTGAACAAATGACCATTACAAACTTTGACCTGAAATTTTACATTAAGCATCAGGATACACCTTCCTCTATCACTATCCCTTAATTTTTTGGAAAATAATAGGTCTAAATTTTTCTATCCCATCTCATTTTCGTGTTAATACACTGCTTGTTCTCAACACTATTTCTAACCAACATAACAAACTAACTCTTGGAGCTGAATTGAACCTATTATTTTCTCACACCTATTATAGATACACTCTTAACACTTTTCCATGATTTTTCTAACCTATACTATCTTGTTTCACTGTTTAGGTACATGAAACCACTCTGAACTAGAACTGTCACTCACCATCCAAGACCTTGTCTTCTTGAAACTTCATGAACTCACCTTGATCCTATGAATAACATCTGATAAGCATGCTCAAACACTCACCCTTTTTCATTAATTCCTTTGACATCAATGACAATAATTGCTAACTCAACAAGGTGTAACATCCTTTGCTTCTTATCATGTGTATGTCACTACACTTCGTCATATGTCGATGTACACCTGTAATGGAAGAATCACTTGCAAGACCCCAAAACAAACATCAAAACCCTAAAAAAGAAAGATGCATATGAAAGGGTTGGATTTTCCTTAGTTTCTGAATTGATGGACTTATCACTAAGAATTGCACTACATCTCAGACCCAATGTAGTTCTAGGTGTGTGTGTGTGTGTAATTGTGCCCTAGGTTGCTCTTGTGTCAATCACACTTTCTGAAGTAACGATCAAGTAATTAGATGTAGAATATAATAAATATATGCATGGAAGTAATAGAATCCCCTCCTATGAAATGTGATGCATATGAACCAGCCTTTGTGCCTTGTGAATGGAGCTAGATGGATACAAATGTAGTTATATATACCTTTAATGGATGCAACCTTAGGTGGTGATAGCTAGATTTTAGTGCTTGGTCCCTTATTATAATCACATAACTTTATATTTATATAATTCCTTCATTTTAATTTCATAATTAACCCCAGAAATACCGACTACCAAAAATAGAAGATGCTCAAATGGATAGAAAAGACCCAAAAAGTGAGAGTAAAGTGTAAAGGGGATAGGGGTGCCCAGGAGGGGATGGAGGTTCCTAATACTGGTGTCCTAGCTAAGTGCTCCGGTCCAGAAAAGGTAAAATTGAAGTATGAAAAGACAGACTAGGTCAATAAAGGTGAAAGACCAAAAGTAGCAATGGAAAGCAATGAAATATGTCCAAAGACATGGGTTAATCAATACTATTCTTGCTTAGGAATTGTTCAAATAGTAGTATGTGATCGAGACTAGATAATGACTAAAAGTGCGTGATTTTGTGTCTAAATTTTAAGATATTGAATACAACAGTAAAGAGGTGGAAATAAAAAGGGGTATAAAATATCATATCCCCCATTTTATGTTTTATGTGTACCTAATATCTATTTACATCAATGTACAAAGCATGTTGAGGGACTAGACAAGGCGTGGAGTGATAAAAAAATATGGAGCATGGAGACTAAAGATGCAAAAAGTGTAGAAAGGCTATGAGAGTGAACTTAGGGTGAAAGCACATGTGTGAATGCCAATGTGTGTTATGTACATGCATGTTAGTAAGACGTTGTTGTTGATGTTGACTGATTTCTTCCCATATAGACAAACAAAAGAGAAGATGATCAAGTAGTCAAATACGTATGTATATGTGTAAAAACATGTATAAAGATGTAAGTTTATATGTAAAAAACATGTAATAAAAGTATGAAAATGATAAATGAACATGTGCACCTAATCCATGATGAGAAAAAGGATGTAGAAATGATCATTTTGATGAAGTGTGAGTTTTTTTGGGTGATCTCATGCCACTTTCTAAAGAATTATATGGAGGAAAGTCTTATTTATCCTCCAACCTATAACTGCTTCTTGAAACTGAAGAGATTTTTTTACTGCTTAGTTTTTTAGTCGATCTAACGCCAATGTAATGAAGAAGTGTAGGGAGAAACTTCCCAGTGTTGTCCTCTAACCTTTAACTTCTTCTTGTTTTATAAAACACCACTGCACATGGTGTGTACTCACGCATGTGATAAGGACAATCTGCCCTGCAAAATCTGCTATGTATGGAGTTATGTAGACTGTGTTGAGCCCACTTGTTTTATAACCCATTGTGTCATGGATGAAAATTAAAAACTGAATTGTACCGGGTACCATGTTTTGTATTGTGTGTAAACCCAAATTATGCCCCCCTCTTTGGGGGCACATGCAACATCATTGTAGGAGGATGCGGCCCTAAAATAGGATCAACTGTTGTAACTAAATATGTGCCCTATAGGGGGGAGGGGATGTGCTTGGTAGAAACCAAGGCACATGCAAACAAGTGGCTAAGAAATAAGTGTTATTACGAACAAGCATGATGTAGAAGACAAGTGTAAGTGAAAAAGACAATGTGTAAGAAGATAATAAAAACACGTAAGAAGACAATATAGACCATGAAGAGTGGGTTTCAAACATGGGACATCACTCATGATGTCGCCAGACAATCAAGGCCAATGAAACCAAAATCATAAAAGTGTGCACTAAAGATAAAGGGCATAGCTCACAAACAAGAACAAATAATAGGAGACAATATAACAAATCAAATATGGAAGAAAACATCCATGCATAGAAAATATTGCACATGAAGCACCCATTAGCATGTTAGAAAGATAAAATGCATGTCAAAGCATGTGTAAATCAATAAAGTAGTGTGCTATGAGAAAAAATGAAACAATAGCACCTTTAGTGTATGAATTTGGATGCCCCCAAGAACCGTTTTGGGACTAGTGCCAAGCATCCGTGTTGTGTGTAATAGACCTGTAGAGTCTACAATCACAAATAGAAATCAAGTGAACATGTGTGTGTCTATGATAATGATAATGGGCATACAATATATCTATCTAGCATGTCTAATAAATCGTACATTTAAAAGCAGGAGTAAGCAAGAGTGAGTGCAACCATATAATGCAGTATGTTTTGGATGGATGGAATGGAATGTAGTGTGAATGATAGGATCTGCATGCCCCCTGAGTGAATGGAATTTTATGTAATGAGGTTCATTTGTTTATGCCCCCTCAACAATCAAGAATGAACCATAAACAAGAGTGTATCATTGGGAAATGGTCAAACTATGTGTTATGTGTAGTACATTATGGTGAATGTGTAGTGATGAGATGTGACATAGAGATGAGGTATGCGCGACGATGTAGCCTAAGCGTATATCATGACAAGATGATTGAAGGAGTGATAATTTATCCTAAAGCATATATCACTACATGATGATCAGAACAATTGATGACGATGTTAGAGTAAGTGATGATGTAGCCTACAACGTTTATCACTACAAGATGAGTAGAAGGAGTGGTGATGTATCCTAAAGCATATACAACTAAATGACCTAGGCAGAAGTGATGATGTATCCTATGGTGTATATCTCTACAAGATGAATAGGAGTGGTGATGCATCCTAAAGGGTATACCACTAAATGATGCAAGCAGAAAGTGATGATGTAGCCTATTGCATATATCACTAGAACTAGGAATGTCGCATGATAGAAGGGATTGAATGTGTGAGTATGGTGAGGTCCATTTGATTTGTATATCCTCAACAGTCCAGTATGAACTGTGTGACTAGAGTGCATCATGGGGTAGTGAGTGCAGCATGTGAAATTAGATGTGTAAAATATTTGAGATGTGTAATAGGTGTAGTGTAATTTGTGATGTATAGGATGAAATGCAAGATGTGTAAATGATATAGTTATATAATGTGTATGATGTAAGAAATAAAAATTTTGAATGATACAAGATATATGTAAGATGTAGGATGTAGAATGTATGTATGTAAGATGAATTAATATGCCCAATGTGTAGTGTCTAGTGTGTAGTGTGTGAGGTTCATGTGTATAGGATGCCCTCAACAGTCAAGTGTGAACCATAAGCACAAGAGTGCATCATAGGGTAATGGTTGAGTATATGTGTATCAATATGTATGAGTACAGTGAGTATAAGACACATGTCGGAGCTAGGGGAATTATAGATGCAATGCCCCCCGAAGTGGTTAAGATGAATAATTGAATCATGTAATGCCATTTAGGAGGTCATCATTTTCATGGTCAAATCCAAATGAACAAGCATCGGAGACCTGGTAAGCAATGGTGTTAGGTTGATCACTATAATAATTCATTACAATGTAAGTTGTACATACCCATGGCATATACTTCATTAGTGAAGGGTGGTAAGGGACACCCATGTGCATACTAGCGAATGATATTTTTGTATAACTGAGAAAGCAACTGTTGCAAATGAATACATGAACAAAGGGCATAGGAAATGATATATTTAGTATGGTCAGGGTCGAGTGTGCACCCAATGTAATTGAGCTAAGATTATCCTAATGTAAGTGGTGAAGAGTGAGAATGTCATGCAAGGAAGACTTGGATATGGAAGACACATAAGACATATGTGGCAGTAATGTAAACAAATCCATGATAAAGATTATAAGCATGTGGTGGAGGGTAGATATCCTCAAAAGAAAAACCTAGACAAGTCAAGCCCTCATGTTTATATACAGTGTAGTCACAAGTAGGATCAAATGGAATGTGTTCCCAATAAGAATTATTCATGAAAAGTGTGCACATGAAATGAGTTCAAAGTGATGGAGATGGAATATGAGGAGGTGGAGGAGAAAAAACAATGTCCAATGTAGAGATAGGCCCCCGATAAACAATCATAGCAATGGTAGTAGCAAGAGGAGGCATAGATATAGTTGGTGTAGAATCTATCATGCAAATGACATCTTCAAGTGGTGGTAAATGTTGTAACTCATCAATGGGTTGTGGGTCATCAGTAGTACAACTCATGGAATAGGAAGTGTAGTGTTTGGATCATGGTCACAATATTTGTATGGATCACGGTCACAAAGAATAGTATAGACATTCTCATGTAAAAATTTGACACAATTATGTATTATAGAGGCAACATCTTGCATGTGATGGAGTCATGGCTTACCAAGTAAATAGTTATAGGAAACTGGAAATTTAGTGACAAATAAGACCATGTTGAGAGTTTTTTCCCTACAGTGATAGGCAGAACAATTTTACCGATGCAATGGACGAACCGAACCATCGTATGCATGAAGGGAAAGAGACGATGGACTAATATGGGTAGCAAAAAGACCAAGCTTTTCAAGGAATGACACAGGTAAAAGGTTAAGCTCGTATCCATTATTAATTAGAGTGCACTTGGCACCTACATTATAGATGTGAATCATGATATGCAAGGGTGGATCATTGTTGAAGACAACAAGATCAACAATGGGATTAGATGGAAAAGGATTATGTTGAGAAAATTCATCGACAAATGTATTATACACCAAATTTGGATGCATAATAACACGAATGTGAGTAGTAATAAGGAGATATTGTACTTTGTCTTAAATCAAGATTGGAAAGTAAGAAGTCATTAATTGATATACTAATGATGATAAAGCAACAAGGATCCTAATAACGCGTAGATCATGTTGGGTTCACTAAAATGATTATGCTAAAATGTAATATCCTAGCTTAATCTAATGCAAGTTTTCAGTAAATAAATAAGCAATGAATTACAAAAATACACCCAAGCAAGTTAAGCAATAAAAATATAAAACCCTAATGTGCAAAGGGGGTTAGGAGAACCTTAGCTGATTCAAAGATGTTGTGGGACTGTGTCGCAATGGAGAGTAACTGAACAGGAGGAGGAAATTGTCAAACAAGAGCCTAATAAAATGTAGATCTAAGAGGATTTTACTAGAATAGGGCACCTAGGGAAGGATAAGGGAACCCGTGGGTGCCTTGGTCTACATAGATGGTTGGAAACCCAGAAAAATTTTTAGGGTTGTAAGATATATGCACTCCGCTTCTTGTCACGTCTATTTCATTGCACTTCGCCAGATGTCATTGTAAACCTACAATGGAAGAATCATTTTCAAGACCCCAAACCAAGCATTGAAACCCTAAAAATAAATATGCATAAGAAGGGGTTGGACTGTCCTTAGTTGACAAATTTATGGACTTATCATTAAGTGTTGCACAATATCTTAGACCCAATGTAGTTTTAGGTGTTTGTGTGTAATTGTGCCCTAGGTTACTTTTGTGTCAGTCACACTTTGTGAAGTAGCAAGAAAGCAACTAGATGTAGAATGTAATAAATGTGTGCATGGAAACAATAGACTCCCCTCCTATGAAGTGTGATGCATATGACCTAGCCTTTGTGCTTTGTTAATGGAGCTAGATGGATGCAAATGTAGTTATAGATGCCTTTTATGGATGCAACCTTAGGTGGTGATAGCTAGTGCTTAGTTCTTAGTCCCTTATTATGATCACATAACTTTATATTTTTATGATTCCTTCACTTGAATTTCTTGATTAACCTCGAAAAGGCCAACTTAAAAAAATATAAGATGCTCAAATGGCTAGAAAGGGCCCCAAAAAGTGATGGCAAGGTGTAAACGGGATAGGGGCGGCCAGGAGGGGATGAGGGCTCTTGGCGCTAGTGTCTTGGCTGGGCGCTCCAATCCAGAAAAGGTAACACTTAAGTATAAAAAGATAGACTGGATCAATAAATGTGCAAGACCGAAAGTATCAATGGAAAGCAATGAAATATGGTCAAAGACATGGGTTAGTCAATACTCTTCTTGCTTAAGAATCATGCAAATAGAAGTATATGATCGAGACTATATAATGACTCAAAGTGCATAATTTTGTGTCTACAAGGCCTCAGGTGATTCTGATATGGATTAGCATAATCAACCTTGCTTCAATCTCCTCCACAAAAATACCTAGGGGTTGATAGCTCCACCACTACCACCACCTATCCCATCATAATTTTCTACTGGTATAAATATTGTTGTTTATAATTAGGCTGCTATGAGGAACCATAAACAAGATATATGTTTTGTAAGTGGTATAATTTTTTAATATTTCTACATTTTTGTTTTAAGAAAGTTTTACAGTTTAGATCAAACTTAGTCTCAGTGTGTTGTCACCTATAAAAAAATTGTTGAATTTTCTATTCTTTTTGAATTTTTTCGCTAAGTTACCATTTACCCTTATGCATTTACCTCTGTAAAGTTCATTAATTTTATAAAGTTCAAGATTTGGTGAATTTGAGTCATTTATAGTGTTGTGAGGCTTTTATGGATCCTGGAGGAATAGAAGAAACATTTCCCTCATTCCCCATATTCCCTGCATCCCTGAATTTCCCGTAGTTCATTGAGTATATGTGTTATGTAGTTTTCTTAACTCCCTGTGGAACTAGTTCCCATCAGGCTATGGTTCTCTGTGAGCCATTGTTCTTCGTATCATGTTGTTACCTGCACTATACTCTAAACCCACAAAGCCTTTTTGATCCTTAGTAAATCGAGTGGAACTTGTTCCTCAAGACCCTTCGGACATGGTGGATATTTTTGGAACTCACAAAACTTGTTCCGCATTGCTCCCTAACCTACAAGCCTTATGTTACATAGCTATGCGGAAATTTTTAAGTTAGACAGAATTATTCCATCAAACACATTGTTCCCCATAGCCTCATGACTTCCGTAATTCATAGAGCTCCTTTGCACTACGGATAATATAGAGATTCTTGGAACTCATGGAACTTGTTCCATTAGGACCTATGTTCCCTACACACCCACTTTCTATGCATTGTATGGAGTTCCCTGTGTTCTCCCAGCTCCCGTCATATCAGCATTGTAAAGAAAGTTTTTAAATAAATTTCCCAAAAGCCTGCCAATTCCTGCATTGCACTATTTCACCCCAAATTAACCCCATTTCAAATTCCCTTATCATAAAATGTCAAAATCAATCATTTTTCACCATTCTAAATCGATATTTTCGTTATGCATTATCCAATCCAATAAAGGAAACCACATGATATTTCATCAATTAATATGATCTGATAAAAGAGAGGATGAATGTGAATTCTAAGTTAGGAAGATATAATGCTTTCATGGAAGTGTTTGACAGGTCTCTCATGGAAATAGATTCTGACATCGGTATTGTCAGAGAGAAGATATCATTTAAGGATGAAAATTTCTATACTACTAGCAGTGAACCTAGGCACAAGACAATTATATAAAGGAATCCAATTGTTGCACTACTAAATTAGCTAAGTACATGTCGTGCTCAAGGATCTAGGGTGTGCAAGGTAGGTGCAAAAGGGTGTGGACATGTGGAATGGGATGGCCCACAGAGGTTTGTGCTTGAGCAAGAAATCTATAGGACTTAGCCAATTTTCGTACCACTGGTTAAAAATAGAAAAGTAGAGTTAGAGTGTGGACCAACCAACGATTCAAATCTAGATAAAATAAAGGAGACTTGGTGGCCAAGGAAAGTATATTTTGGGAAAAATCACAATGAAAGATCATGCATGGATCAACGTAATAATAGGATTAAAGAAATTTTTTTAATAGATTAATCTATTATTATGATTAATAGAAAATCATGTACATGTGGCTATTTTGAGCACGCAGTCTATTTTTTGAGTGTATGGGTGGTAAAGGGTGAGTCCCCACCCCTATATGTGTGTGTGTGTGTGTGTGTGTGTATTGTGTGTCTTTGTATTGGTTACCATGACAATGACCATGAATACTCTTTTTTTAGAGATCAACAGTATGTCTGATTATTAGGGTTTGATACTTGTGCATGTTCCAACACCTAGTTATGGTGATGTATTCAACTTTTTCTATGTAAGATTGTGTTATTAATGGATCATAGAGGATGGATTATGATTATTGATGTGTCTGAGTATGGTAATTACCTGGTGTATTTGATATTAATTGTTATCTGATTTGTATGTTTCTTAATTACATGTGTTTCCAATTTAATGCATGTAATGGTTTAGTGTGATCTAATGAACACCTTGTTAATCTATCATCATGTATTTATATTCTAACATCCTAACAAACATCACAAAGGAGGGACCTGGTAGCTTCACGTGCTTTAGGTGATTTTTTAGATCTATCTGAATGAGGTGCCAAAATGCATAGTAGTTAAGAGGAAATAACAGACTACATTTTGGTTATGTTGTTAGGACCTCTTTTCGAATTTTCTGTCAGGATGTTTCTTGTAGATGGCATATCAATTCACTCTAGAGAGCATTAAAAGTTGGGTAGATAATGGTCAAGATCAGTTTGCGTAGAGATATAGCACCAGACCTGATTTCAATGCATGTCATTTGGTGGAAGATAATATTTATCATGAGCTCTTTGAAATGTTCTTCAGCTTCTTTCTAGTAGAATTATATGAGTGGTTGGCATCATATGCATTAGGAAATTATTGGGGATATAGGCCAAGACTTTGGATGCAAAATGATTACTAGAATCTTGTTGATGCTGATGTGGAGTGGACTAGAGTTGTAGATCATTGGTGGGTTGGAGTGTTGTGCAATTATACATTGGAGTACGCCATTTCTACTTATTTTTTTCTAGAGGAAATTGAGTTCATATTATTGCGTGAGCCCAAAGGATCATACTTGTTTTTTATACCATTATCAATCAAGATTTTTATAATCAAACTAGATTTAGAGTGCTTACTCATGGCTACCTAAACCCCCACTGCACATAGGGGTAGGATCATGTGTGGAGAAAGATGGGAGACCTGGCGAAAAAAAGATAGAGAGAGGAAAGATAGATCAAGTTTAATGAATCATGAGAGAGGGACATGGTGCATAATTATGAAATTGAGGAGGCACAAGAGTTGAGGAGGATGATGGATCACAAAAGTTTTGAAGCTCTCGTATAAGACGAGGAGCTGCATCATTAGGCTCTCCCAAATTTGGGTAAGCACGGTAGATAATCCCCTTAATTTCAAATGAGAGCATGTTAGAGGAGAGAATAAGGACCACAGGTGCACCTATGATCCCACCTAGCCACCTATACCTTGCGCTTGGTGTTCCAGATCTAGAGATAGTCATTGAGAAGCAGGCTAGTGTAGGGAAGCAAGAAGAGGCAGGTAGATATCACTTTGTAATGAATTTAGGTGATCAATTTAGTAGTTTTCCCATGGCATCACAATTGGTGCAATTGTTTGGGAGTACCTATACAGGATTGTTTTTAGGCACGACGTCAGCACACAGTGTTGGCGCACAGACTGTTAGAAGTATGACAGTATCAGCTGTGACAACTGTAGACCATTGGTGTCCAGTCCAGTACCACAAATGGGAAATAATGAAGTACATCAACTGAAATGAAACCCGTAGTAGGGGGTGTGGGAAGATCAGGTGGATCAATTCAGCCACTACACGGAGGAGGAGGTTCTGGTTCTGGGTCTATTAAACAGGGACCGCAACCACCACCCAATCAACCAACCATTGTATCTGACACCTCAAGTTTAATATGAGTTATCTCTCCATCTACCAAAATACAAGGGTATTGAAGATGCATCACAGTATATGCATAAGTATGAACTACTATGGTGCACTAAGGGAATTACAGCTTTAGATAGGAAGGCTAGTCAATTTCCCACTACATTGCAAGGGCGTGGGCATAGCTAGTATAGGAAGTATGACCCACATCATACTGTAGTGGATTAAAATTCTTTGCGCACTATTTTTCTGGCTGAGTTTCACATTCCATAGTTTGAGCATTAGAGCATCAATCGTGCTCAAGGATATCAAGCATGGTTTATCTAAAGGTATGAGGGAGTATGATGCACATTTTAAGACTTTGTTGTCAAATTTTTCTTATGAAATTCATCAAATTTAGCATGAGTAATGGTTTATTGGAGGATTTTTGAATCTATTCCATAGAGCTTTATCTCATAAGACATATACTAATCCATGTGAGGCTTTAGAAGTAGCCTTGCGCACTAAGGCAATTAGAAGTGTTGATACTAGAGTAATCCAATTCTTAGAAGTGCATATTACAGCCATGAAAAAATAGTTGGAGAATCTTTCTACCAACTCAACACATGAGATGCACAGTGGTATATGGTGCATGGATTGTGAAGTAGAGGGACATACTAAGGATGATTGTCTACATAAGTCAGTGTGTGTGTTATTACTAGATTGTGAAGTATGTCACCTGAACCATGATGTATGAGATTACCCTCTTTTGCATCACACGATATAGAATAAGGTGTCTATGTACTATAAGATTTTCAAGTCCCATACTCACAACATCGTTCACTGCAAATTGATTGATCACATCCATGAATCCATTGAGATAATAGTGTGCACTAGGCTAGTATGGCGAGTAGATCCAAGGAGTGGGAAAGACAGTATAATGAAGGGCACAACCATGGAGAAAATAGAAATGGAGGCTTCCGAGGAAGATATCATGGTCGAGGTCATGGTGGTGGTAGAGGAAGGTTTGTTAGAGGAACTTGTTACACTTTTGGGTCACCCGATCATTACCAGTGGGATTTCCCTCATAATACAACTTACTCATGGTGTGGGAAGTCACACAAGTTGGATTATTTCCCAGATTTGTATGAGAACATGAGTAAAAACAAGAAGAAAGACAAGGATGTTGGGATGATCAAGGTGTAACGTGTTAATTTTGATCAATGGATGCCTAAGAAGATGATTGATCTGGAATTACAACCCATGTTGCTTACAACGCGCGTCAAGGCAACATGTGCGTGTGATCCTATGAAGGCCAAACCATTTATAAAAAGGGAGGAAATGATACATCCTAAGTACCTAGATGCGATGCATCAGAAGGAAGTCTATCAGGATATTATGGGAGTCATTAGGGATTTTTAGGGTGAAATACAATGTTTAAAGGAGTAGGCATGTGCAAGAGAGCATGTAAAGAATGTTGATCTCCCACATAAGGACGTGGATGATCTGAAGGAGGTGTGTAAGATGTTACACCAGAATAATATCATTCCACTATTAGGGGAATGGATTTGAGAAAAGGTACCATACACAAGAGTTGAGTGTGAGAGGTAGATTCTTTATGCAAATCTACCACCTTAGGACCATGAATTTGACAAAGATATCACACTTGAGGCAATGATTGATGGTTAATTAGTAAGCAATATCTTGATAAATACATACGCTTAGGTAAATATATTGACTCTTGAAGCATGGAATCAGATGGGAAGACCTACATTGCAGCCATCTTTGAATTTGATATATATGGTGATTAAAACTAAGGTCATGCCTATTTGGGTACTAACGGAAGCAAATATTATCATTTAGGGAATCAAGTTTACTAGAGACTTTGAGGTGTTAGGACTTGCTGAGGATGAAAATTTTCCAGCATTACTTAGACGACCTTGGTGTTATGAAAATAATTTTGATCAGTGCTTTAACAAGAGATACATCAGTTTTGAGAATAAATATGAGCAAGTGATCATACCTATGTTTGAAAAGAAGGAAAGATCCTTATATTGACTTCCCTTTACTAGGGAAGAACGGAATAGAATTTATGCATAGACGATGCGTGATCTAGATAATTTAGAACCATCAAGGGAAGGCGTTCTTCAATGGGAATACACGTAGTCGGTAAGTGACACTACCATTGTTGCTTGCGATAATTGGGCTCATGGAACATATGAAATGATTGGACACAAAGTTAAGGGGCAAGTCACAATGATGATCAAGCCACACATGGTTAGGATTTTAGGTGTAGCTCAAGTACCAAGATATACCAATGAAGGGAAGCTTGATACATTTCTATACACCATGGAGAATCAGTGACATAATGAAGAAGATAGAAGAATCATGCTAGTCTATACCTTGCATAGGATAACAGTGCGTTGGTGAGAAACACATAGAGATAACCTCTTGGAGTGGAAAGAAGTGAGAATCACCTTTTCCAACTAAGTTCATTCAGATCAATGTACCTACGGACATATTTTAATTTCATGGTAAGAATCTAGCCTCTCATCACGTCCATGAGTGTGAGAGATCATAGGCAAAAAGGTTAGAAGGCTTTACCACCATCCCTTTGGGTACATAAGTTCTACTCCACACATTGTACAGATGTGCACATGCTTGGTATGTCCATGTTGAGTTAAGAAGAGAAAAAGAAAATTGGTAAGAGAGGACTATAGGTATGATCTAAACTTTTGATTATTTTCCTACTAAGCGTCCATTCCAAGTAGCATTGTAGATAATGAAGGGCATCAGATTGAGGGATAGCGTGAAGGCTAAAGAGCTCATGTTTTAGCTATTTGGAGAATTTTATCTCTATGTGTGCCTTGATCTTGAAGAAATAGATGAGGTACATATGGGTCACACCTAGAAAGAAAAATATAAGTGTAAAGTGGTCTATATGATTGATGACGAATAATTTGACAATTTGGATGTTAACTACACTGAAGGTGTGCGCGAGGTGATGGAAAATTCCAATGAGAATGCATGCACATACCATACTTCCATGAAAACAAATAAGGTTAACATTGGTACAAAGCATGAGCCTAAGGAAGAAATCATTAGTGATTACTGGTCAAAATAGGAAGTAGAAAATATTATTGATCTTTTGCACAACTTTCAGGACTTATTCCCGTGGGGCTATCATGAGTTAAAATGTGTGCAACTTTCTTTAGGTGGGATGAAGATAAATTTGAAATAATGTGCGCACCAGGTTAGGAAGAGGCCTTACAAATGAATCTGAACCTACTCGTGAAGGTCAAAGAGGAAATCGATAATATGATCAAGTCTGGAATTATTGAGTCTATTGAAGAGTCCTAATGGGTCAAACCTTATGGTTATCAGTATCAAGAAGGATGGAAGGATAAGGATTTGTGTAGACTATAAAGATTTGAATGCTCCATGTTTCATAGATCCCTTTCCCACCCCTTTCACAGAAGAAATCCTTGAAGGATTTGTTGGGTATGAGATATATTCTTTTACATATGGTTTTTCAGGTTATCACTAGGAGCACATCACAAAGGAATATCAGGAGAAGACCACTTTCACTACTAAATGGGGAATTTTTTCCTACACAGCTCATGCCCTTTGGATTGAAAAATGTTCCAGTAGTGTTCTCACGCATTGTTGTACAGGTATGTCAGGATTTTAATCATAAGTTCTTACAGGTATATCTGGGTGATTGGACAGTATATGGCTTAGTCAAGGATCATTGTGATAATCTGAGACTCATGTTTGAGAGGTACAGACAGCTGAGCATCTCTCTCAACATTAAGAAGTGCATATTTGTTACACCCTTTGGAACTTTACTTGGGAACATCATTTTCAAGGAAGGATTGTTGGTGGATCTAGCTAAGATAGTTGTGATCTTAGGCCTAGAAGAACCTACCAATCAAAGTGACGTGTGTGGATTCTTGGGACATATAGGATACTACAGGAAATTTATCAAAGGATATGCCAAGATTTTCGTGCCCTTGGAAGAATTGTTGAAGGCCAAAGGGAAATTTTATTAGGGTGACACACAACTTTAGGCATTTGAGACATTGAAGTAGAGGCTTACTACTATCAAATATTTTACACTTTCCTTCATGGGATAAGCCTTTTCATGTTCACGTTGATGCCTCTGCCATGGCGATTGGCACAGTGTTGGCACAACTAGGAGAAGGAATTATGGAACGCCCTATTTACTTTGCAAGAAGGAAGTTGACCCCTACAAAGTAGAATTACACAATTGTTGAGTGCAAAGCTTTGTCTATGATCTACGCGTTGCATAAGTTCAAATATTACTTATTGGCTACCCATATTTATTTTCTATACAAATCATATGGCACTCAAGTACCTTGTAAAAAAAACCTGTTTTGTAAGGGTGCATTTGTAGGTGCATCCTTCTATTTTTAGGAGTTTGATTTCATAGTTGTGAAACAAGGAAAGAGAAATTTAGGGATTGACCATTTATCCAGAATTAATTCTGGTGAGCGACATGCAAAGCATTGAAGATACTATTTCTGATGTATAGTTACTTAGATTGAACTACGCACCCACATAATTGGAAGATATTACAATGTTTTTACATACCTGGCGTGGTGCCAGAAGGAATAAATACATTGGAAAAGAAGCAACTTACAATACGAGCGGTGCCTTATCAGTTGATCTGGAGGAGACTTGTACAAATTGGGTAGAGATGAGGTTATTTATCATTTTCTTTTGGAGCATGAGCACAATCCTATTATGGAGGAGGCTCGTGGGGGAATAGCAGGAGGGCAATACGCAGGTGAGTACTACCGCACATAATATTATAATGGTTAAAATTTGGTGGGATAATTTATATAAGGATACTAAGGACTATATGAAAGCATGTGATCATTATTAGCACCTTGGAAATCCTAGACATAGAGATGAAATTTATTTGTGGCCTATTACAAGCACAAATCCTTTTAAAAATTGGGCTATTGACTTTTTAGGTCCTATTTTTCCACCCACACGTAGGACTGGTGTGAGCTACATTATTACTTATACATACTATCTGACTAGGTGGGCGGAGGTTGTGCCTATGAAGGAGTGTGTTGTAACTACAACAGCAAGGTTTCTTTAGGAGAATAGTTTTAGCAGGTATGGCTGCCCATTAAGCTTGACAAGTGATAGAGGAACTCATTTTTTAAATGAGACAATTAGAAATTTTTTGGCAGAGTTTATGGTGGTGTATTCATATAAATATTAGAAAGCTTAAGGAATGAAACTAGAACTCTTAATAATTTTCAAATCTTAACTAAAATAAAAGGAATCATCAAGATAAGATCTTAAAGAGAGCTACTTCTTTAAAAATGCACATAACTTTGAAAAATCATCAAAACTAACATGTTTAAGTTACTCTCTACTCTTTGAATGCTAATAAAACATGAACCTATGAAGATCCTAGAAAATCAAATGTGATTGTTTTGATATGGTCCTCAAGATTTCAATAATAAAGTCTCATCATTAATGGCTAAAATTTCATATGGTTTTCTTTATATTACTCAAAGCTTGGTTTAATTGGATGAAAATAGTGAAGATAATAGCTCAATGTAAATGAAGAAATTCTCAAATCCTAATTGCATATAGTTTATTATAGAGGAGGAGAAGTGTTCTTAAAAAATGATGATGAGGGTTTTATTTATAGGTTTCCAATTCCAAGAATGGAATGATTTTGGTGCATGTAGGACAAAAGGTAAGTCCAAAAATCACTTTTTACAAGTCAAAGAAATATTTGACTAGGATTAGATGTTAATTAGGGATCCCAAATAGGTGTAGGAAGCTTTCTAGGAGCATCTGGAGGAGGTTTAAATAGATTTTGGAAGTGTTGGAAGTGTTGGAAGTGGGAGTTACCTAATAAGAAGATTTATTAGTCAACTACAAGATAACAAGATTAATCAATGTGTCATGGTCAATTAAGAGGAATAGAATGGAAAATGATATTAATTGATGAAGTGTCATCAATTTGCAGGGAAGTAGAATAGTTAGTGCAATTTTAGTGATAACATTGCTTTGATCAAATTATAGGTGTCTACATTTTCCCCTCTTTTAGGTGGCATAAAGCTACACCACTTCAAAGATAGCAGAAAAGTACAGACAAATAAAAATGTTGATAAGGGTAGCAGAAAAATTAGTATAATGACATATGCCCCCTCAAGTGTCGATGGGGTGATGAAAGAGGTCGATCTACGATCGATAAGATTAAGGAGATAGATAGAAGAGACAAAGGGGTAGGAATATCCCAAGTAAAAAGGGTAGAATAATGTGAAGAGAAGAAGGGAAGCCACATTAGTCATGTTGACACTAAGTACTACGTACCCATGAAATCTAATTCTCTAGTTTTCTTTGGTGTTTCTCATCTTCCATGTCATACTTGAACTAATCGAGTTGATAGGGGAGTTTCCCACTTGAATGGTGAGACACCAAATATTTTAGATTTATATGGAGAGAAGTGTGCGTGAATGCAGAGGAATAATGGAGAAATTAAGTATGATGGAGAGAGAAGAAAAATTAGTATGAGGAAGGGAGATTGAGCTAAAATCCATCCAGTGCCTTTTAAAGAACTTACTTTTCATCATATTGCTAGTGATCTTCATCATCGGCCCTTATTAAAAATGGAAGCATACGAAAAAAAGTGTAAAATGACATGAAAATCCATAGTACAAACAATTGTCCATTGCTACAACACCAAATCCATGCAACATACAGAAAGTAATGAAATGCGAGAGAGTAAACAAGATAACCTAACAGGGAAATAAGTACAAACACACATACTTAAACTAACAAGGTTCAAGATAGTTGCAAAAAATGTTTCATTATCGAGCTGTAGTTCCCAATTGTTCATGTAAAATGACTTTTTATCGAGGGTTAAAAGTGGGTGGGCCCAAGAAAGTATATGTAAGCGGGGGAAATGGTGGACATAGGGGTCCAATGAAAAAATCATATGTGCGCTACGAAATAGTACCAAGCAACTCATTGTACCAAGATAATACAGACAAAGCCAGCATACCATATTTTGTTAATGAGGTAGATCAAATGATCCACGAGTCATTGTTATAGACAACAAATGAAAATTCAGGTAAGATATAATTTGAATATAATGTATTTGACACAACTTACGACTGTGTATCAGCATTTTACCAATTTTTGTAAATTTTTGAATTTTTATGATTTTTTTGGATTTTTAATAATGTTTTTAATTTTTTTTTTGAAAGTATTGATTTTTTATTATTTATTGATTTTTTATTTTTTAGAATAAGTTTGGATGAGGGAAGATCTCCTAAAGTAAGAAAAAATTTCCCAGAGAGAAGCAATGGGCGTTGGGTAGCCAAAAATATGCCTCGGCGGGACGAAAACGGATCAAAAAATAATTATTTAATAAAAATAATCATCACGATGAGCAATAGAGGAAGTTAGAATGATCACAGCAGTCAAATCATGAATTTTGGCCATCACAGTGGGTGTGAATGCATCGTGGCGGGTCAAAATGACCATATATATAACCCTCCTATGGGGTAAAATCATGGCGAGTAATTCATTTGTAACGGAGCTCTTATCATTTTACTAATGCACTTTTTCTCTGACCCTAAGGAGAGATGGTGCTGACTATAGAGGCGTATGATGTGAGAAAACATAGTTCATGAGTACGTGTGGATGTAGGGCAATGGACCCAACGTGAGTACCCTATCCATATTTTAATTTTATCACATTTAAGTGCATTTATTAGGGTAGTTATGGGGGAGATAATACATGCGAGTACCTTAGGGGTGCTCATATGTTGTTGGGTGCATGTATGTGTTGGAGTGACATGTGCGCATATACACATATGTTGAAAATTCATATGAACATAGGCACGTATGTCGAAAAGGGGCGCAAGAGCATCTGGGGAGGTTAGGGCAAATGCATGTGGGCACCCGCGCAGAAAGGGATGCTCATACGTCATTGGGGGCATGTATTTGTTGGGAATATGGGGGGTAAATATGGTTACATGCATACACATTAGGATGAGGTCATAGGCACTAGAAAAGTGGGTGCATGTGTCATTGAGTGTGCATATACCAACAAGGGTGTGCATATGTCACCAAAGGAGCACATGCGTCGAAGACGTGTTTTTGAACACTTAGAAGAAAAAGGGGAAGTTTTTTGGAGGAATGTAGAAGAATTTTGGAAATTTTAGAAGAGTATAACAATGAATAGGCTAAGTGTTAGCTAATTTTAGATAGAAGAAAGTCTAATAAGTGTAATGTTTGATTTTGCAGAGGTAGCTACCTATGTTGCAGGTGCGGAAGCGACATGGCCGATTGGCCAAATTTGAGGTGACCTCTCGTAACATGAGAGGAAGTATTTGGACATCACTTTATACATGACAAGGCTTATCTACGTGGCACAGATGCCACAAATCACCATAGATCATAGCCTCTTGACAGCATTAGTTGAGAGATGGACCAACAAGAGCCAGTGCTTCCAGCTCCTGACTGGTGAGATGAAGATCACTCTTGAGGATGTGTAGAGGATCTTGTGAGTGCCTATCATATGAAGCTTGATTGAGTATGATATTGATGTCACGTAGATCATAGACAGTTTGGTGGAGCTCTTTGGCATAGATGAGATACCTTGATGAGGTATGACAGTACATGTACATCATTATTTCTTGGATCTGAGGTTACATCGCATGTTGGATTTTCTTATGGCACTTTTTAGTGGCATTCTACTTACTAACAAGACAGGCACATCATTTCCTTTAAGCTTGATTAGCATGATTCAAGGCCTTCTCAGAGGAGATTTCTACTATCGGGGATAGTGTATATTTGTGCATCTATACTAAGATCTATATTCTATTACCTACTACCGTGTTGTCTTGCAAATGTGTAAAGGGGAAAATTACAAGTTTTCAAGCAAGACAACTTTCTCCTATCTCAAAGTTTCCATGTTTTGATCATACTTGTTAACCAAAATAAGCTCCCTCTTATTTTTGGGTTAACTAGCTTGTTTTTGTGCCTCAGTCAAATTTTTACACATTTTAGGCACTCAACATTTTCTAGGTATTGCTTCATCAGATAAATAATTATTTCCCCTTTCCAGAAAGGTAAGGAAGTCCTCCTAACTCCTTGTATTTTACAAGTTATGGCTCGACGGAGTTTGGAGGGGAAATTTTCCCTGGGCGGGCCCGCAGAGGTAAGGAGGAAATTTTGCCAAGGAAATAGGTGGGTTGGCGGAGGTGCGGAGAGAAATTTGACACTTAGCCTTTTGGCTAAAAAAACAAAGGTAAAAATTTCACCTGCAAGCCCGCAAAGGAGAATGGAGAAAATTTGATTAAGTCCCTGTGTTTAATCACAAGGCGTCACGTGTCCATTCATCAGTGGGGATTGCGGGGCATCAAAAGGATTTTTGGTTTTTTAATAAAACCATAAAAGCACAAAGATGGAATGTCAGACCACATCTCTACATCGAATCAAAAGGTGCCACATGTCCACATCAGCAGTGGAGGTCAGGCCAGCGGAGGACTTTGGGAAAATTTTCCCTTGCGGGCAAAAAGGGTGAAATGTTATTCTGAAGCCCACGGACGAACCAGAAAGCACCACATGTCATCGGGTTGGCAAGGGCGCAGAGATTTTGGGGGAAAAATTTTCCCAATTTGAAAAAAGAGGGAAAAAGATCAAATTTTGGCCCACTTTCAAACCCAAATTTTGCCCTAATTTTGACAGTTTTGCCCTAAATATTCAAGAGGCCATATCTTTTGATCTAGATCTCATATTTTTGTGTTTTTGGTATCAATGGAAAGCTGGTTGAATTCTCCACATGATGGACAATTCAATTTTAAATTTTGATGGATTTTTTGTGTGAGAAATTTGAGAAAACGTCTCTTACATGCAAAAAACGCAAAAAAGTTTCCCCCCGACTCCGCTCCAATGTTCTCCCTGCCATGTGGATGGCCCAATTTTAAAGCAATTAGGGCAAAGGATCAAACAGTTCATATGTGAACTAGAAAATTGAAATATAAAACACATTTTTACACGCAGAAGCTCTTTTTTGGGCTCATCAGAAGCGTTTTCTTTCTGGCAGAGGAATCTGGAAGAGGGGAAATGATCAAATTTGTTTATAATAGCTTTGGGTCGAATGATTTAATGGTTTTTTTGAAGCCTTTGTGAAAAGGCAATCGAATTTGGAAACTGGAAGCATGTTTGTGCAAATAGAGGACAAAAAATGATTGTTAGTTTCTTCTTCTATTCTCCTCCTCTGCATTTTTTCTTCTATTCCCACTCGTTGTACAAGTTTCAACTCTAAGATCGATAAAAAAGAAAGTAATTTTATGTCCCCTCAATGGAAAAATCAATTGGTGCTTTGTGACCAGCGTGTTTTATTCTTTCTTGTGCTCAGAAATTGTAAATTTTTCTTTCTTATATTAATTAATGCATGTAATGAAACTTCCAGTTGATGTGTGTGTGGCATCTGACACTCTACCCACAACATTGATTTCCCTCTCCTTCATTCTCACTCCCTCCCCTTTCTTAGATTGATTTCTGCTATAGCAAGGAGTTGTTATTATTGCCATAGGGACAATGGAGTGTTCTGTAACGGATCTCTTGTTATAAAACCACCATAAATCCATTTAATGGTTTTACATGCTAAGTCTTTGTAGAGGCTGGCACCCATTGAATTTGGAAACTGGAAGCACATTAGATTGTGAATAGCGTTGGCCTAAAATCCACAAATTTGTCCACAAGTTTTCTTCTATTCTCCTCCTCTACAGTTATTTCTTCTATTCCCACTCGTTGTACAAAGTTGTAACATCTGCACCTAAAATGACCACAAGGTTTTTAAAATATCAGGAAGTTTAATCTTTAATGTCTGAAATTCCCTGTGATGGAAAAATAAAAATTGGTGTTGTATGACCAATGTGTTCTGCAGATTGAGCTAGCCTTATGAACTGCATGGATGTAATTGAAAATTCTTGCAAATCCTTCTAGAAAACCTTCTATTAATTAATTTCATGTCCAAACGAAACTTCCATTTTAGATGTGAAAGAGGCATCTGACACTCTACCCACAACATGGTAGAGTGTAAATCCCCCTCACTTCATTGCTACAAACTCCCTCCCCTTGTGAAAGAGAAGACAATAAACTTCTGCTATAGCCAACTGAGTATAAGTTATTACTTGCCGGCTGATGGACAAGGTGGAGTGATTAACCTGTGGATCTTCTGAGGAGTTGGAGAGAGAACCAGTATAGGTTCCTAGCTTTGGTTTTGATAGAGAGGAAGACAATAGAGCTCAGCTTGAAGAAATTGCAAGACTCCAAGCTACAGCAGAGGACTTAGATTCAACCATAGCGTTGGCTAAGAAATCCATAAATTTGTCCACAAGATGAATTTTCTCACCGTGAATGTGAAGCATTTTGGCACTATTATGCCGTGGGGTAGGAGTTACAAGACCATCTTGCACTCCAACAACCTCTTCATGATCCACCAAGAGTTTTTAGAAATATCATTAAGTTTTCCAAATTGAAGTCTGAAATGGTCCTTATGACTCCTTGAAGAACATACAAAAAGCATTCATCAATAGAAGAGTTTTGCAGTATTAGGAGTTGCCATATGAACTACATGGATGTCAACTCATACTATTCATGCAAATCACTTCTAGGAAAACCTTCTTTTCAGTTTTTCATGCTTCCAAAGGAAGATCTATTTCAGACTTGAAAGAAGGTTACTTAGAAGAATATTTGAAAACATAGTGTCAAGAGCATCTCACCATTGCTACAAAATCTGCTAGTGCAAGTAGTCCAAAGAGAAGACAATAAAGCTTTCAAGTCCATGAGGGACTTAATAGCAAGGTATACTCGCCAGATTGAGGCAAGGAGGATCCCTGAAGATGTGACCCTACCTTTTGAAAACAATTTGGAGAGAGACTCTTAAGCAAAGCCTTGCCATCAGAAGTCGGTTTCTTCCTCAGAAGAGCCCAGCCAAAGAGATTGAGGGAAGCTCAAGACTTTTCCATTGAAACTAATGATGAATTAATCCTCTCTAGAAAGATGAAAGGCCCAGAATGAGAAGTAGAAGCATCAGAGTTTAGCTTCAATGACCACAGATCCTATGTTCCAGAAAATGGAAGATTATCCGGTTGCCTTGAAGAAATGGGTGTCCCAAATGACAACGATGAAATGCTCCACTTAGGCCAAATTGTGCCTAATAGGGGAAGAATTGCACCACATCCTCACCAACTTACCCTCCAAGCAACCTCCTGTCAATTCTATCTATGACACCAAGAGGCTCTAGAGAGGATGCTGAAATTTTTCCAAATTGAAGGAGAAATAGTAGATGGATTCTGAAGACTACCTCTAAATTGAACGTGTAGCAGCATATGCATCATTGCTTGTGGTCGTATTAGGAGTTGAGAATGATAGATGTGTCAGTCAGAATAATTGTGGAATCACTTCAGGAAAAGGTTGCTGATATGATTTCTACACTCGACCTCAATCCTAGAAAGATGCTATTACCCTCCGTTGGCTCAAGAGGATTAGAAAAGCATAAAGAAGAGCATATTCAAGTAGCCACACAAAAGAAGATGGTCAGCAGAGGCTCACCATTACCACCCTGCAATGGATTCCAGCCATAAATGAAACCAGGCCAAATGGCTGCTAGAGATCAGGCTGTTATATCTAGTAAGGGACATTTTCCTTCTTCTAGCTCACAAGTTATTAAAAACACTCCTCCCTCTAATAAATTGCTATTCTAAGAACAACCTAAAATTCAGACCATAGCTTCACCTTCACCTCCTTCTAAGCTGATGGTCTCACCCTCAAAAGACAATCCAATTTCCAAGTCAACTAAAGTTCCTCAAAGACCCTTACCATGTAAACCTTCCCTCACTCCATGAACTTCCCCCTCATCCAACATTGTCCCATTTGATTTTGTGGAACATGCAAGTAAGACCAAAGTGTAGCTCTCAGATATTTAATACTTGCAAACACACCCTGCTAAGTTTGATAGACTAATCAATGTTGTTCGGAGCAGCAGTTCTATACCCTCAAGTTCAAATTCTAAATGTCTACTCCTGACACCATCTACACCACCTACTCAAAACATGTAGGCCCTAAGTGCTTCCAAAACAGATAAGGTGGAACCCTTCTACTTGTCTCTTCTCATGAATGGTTTTGAGCTCAACAATTGCATCATTGACTCCGGAGCTTCTGATAACGTAATGCCACTCAAAGTTTCCAATGCTCTCGACCTGACACTAACCAGAGTTAACAGAGCTTGTTACTCAATGGAATCTAAGATAAGTACCACTAGTAGGAAGGATAAAAGATGCACAAGTGGCTTTGGTTGAATACCCTGATAAGAAAGTACTTCTAACCATCTTAGTGGAAGACATTCCAGCATCTTTTGGCATGCTCTTGAGTAGAAGTTTTTGTAGAGACCTTGGTGGAGAGATAAAGATGGATTGGACCTCTGCAACTATTCTAGTAAAGGGTGAGATGAAGAAGTTTCTCTCGGTAAGAAAAAATGAAGTTTACAGTAAGAAGTTCCAGTGACCCAAGAGCTAATATCCTCTTTCAAGATTGTGGATTAGGAAACTATTTCCTTACTTCACAACGAGAAGAAGACTTGTCACTTTCCTCGGAATTAGAGAAATATCAGGTCTGCACTATGGAGTTTGATGGAAGCCATTCCAAAGCAGGCTTAGGGCTGGTGTTGTGTTGTACTCTCCTTCCAATGTGATGCATCCTTTTGCATACAAACTGTAGTTTGACAACACCAACAATACAACAGAATATGAAGCTCTCCTCTTGGGCATAAGTGTAGTGGAAGACATGGGAATCAAAAAGTTGAGATGCCTTAGTGATGCAGAAGTGATAGTGAAGTAAATCTGCCAGCAATACTAGGTGAAGAACCCAAGGCTCAGGCATTACAGGAATAGAGTGTGGGATTGCATTGAATTCTTTGATGCATTCTCTATTGAAGCCATCCCAAGACAGCAAAATGAAAGAGTTGATTCTCTTGCAGTATCAACATCCCTATTGACTCCTCATCCTTCTTTTGGAAAGGACAAAATAACCATTGAGATGGTTTTCAGACCAAGTGTACCTGATAATGCAGATCACTGGCAAGGTTTTCAATGGCGAACAATCAAATTTTAGCCTTCTTGGAGCAAAGAGACAACTTCAATAATCTCTTCTTTGAGGGAAGTGTTAATCCACATAGAGAAGTTGTGGCTGAAGATGCATCAAGATGAAATTGAAAGAGTGGATGATGAAGGCATGATCACATTGAAAGGTAACAAGATCCCCAAAGGTCTAGTATCTCTGGAGGACCTGTTTGACAAGCATGATAGATTTATTCATGAAAAAGAAAAGCTATCTTCTCGCTTGTCCATCTGATTTTGACAAGGAAAACATTGGGACTTCTGAAGATCCAAGGATGGTCAACATTGGCAAATGCTGCTCACCTGAAGAGAAAAGGAAGTTCATTGCTTTGCTTAAAAAGTACTCTGATGTGCTGGCCTACTCTTACGATGAGCTCAAATATTTTCAACCGAAGGAAATGCATCATTCCATTCCTCTGAAGCAGGATGATAAGCCCTTCAGGAAGAAGCAAAGACCCTATAATCCAAAGATTGTTGATGTTATCAAGGAAGAAGTGAACAAGATGCTGAATGCCAGAATCATTTTCCCCATTCACCACTCAACATGGTGGCCAACATTGTACCAGTCAGAAAGAAAAATGGGGAGATCAGAATATGTGTAGATTTTAGAAATTTGAATCAGGCATCTCTCAAGGATAATTACCCTCTTTCAATCATGGATCATATCCTACAAGTACTTACTAGATCTGAGATGCTCTCTTTGCTTGATGGCTTCTCAGGGTATAATCAAATTAAAGTGGCCAAAGAAGATTGTAGCAAGATGGCTTTCACAACTCCTTGGGGCACTTTTGCTTACAGCAGGATGCCTTTTGGCCTGATCAATGCGGGAGCCACCTTCCAAAGAGCCATGGACCTGGCTTTCAAAGATCTCAAGCATTGCATTTTCATATACCTTGATGACTTAACCATGTTTTCAAAGAAGAGAAGTGAGCATATCTTCCACTTGGAGAAGATTCTTGCAAGATGTAGAAAACATGGCATTTCTCTAAATCCCAAGAAGTGTATCTTTGGAGTCACAGAAGGCAAGCTGTTGGGACACATCATGAATAAGCATGGAGCACATATTGACCCTAAGAGGGTAAGTGCTATTCAAGCACTATCTCTTCCCACCAGCAAGAAAGGAGTGCACTCATTCTTTAGGAAGGTAAATTTTCTTCACCGCTTTGTCCCTGAATTTTCTGAACTAACAAAGCATATCACCTCTATGATGAAGCCTCAAACAAGTTTCAAATGGAGTAGTGAAGGAAAATAAGCATTTGAAGAAATCAAGAAGGCCATTACCAAAGCTCCAACACTGGTATCTCCAAATTTCAGCAAGGAATTCATCATGTACTGTTATGCCTTGGAGCACACTCTTTCTATTGTCCTTGCTCAGAAGAATGATGAAGGATTGGAAGCACCTATTGCTTTCATGAGCTTCCCTTTGAAGAAGCATGAACTAAATTACAGTCAATTGGAGAAGCATGCATACACAGTGGTCAAGGCAGTGAAGAATTTCAGATTTTACATACTCAACTCTCACACTGTGGTGATGGTCCTTGGAAGTGCAATCAAGTCCATTTTGACACAACAAGATCCCAGAGCCAAAATAGGAAATTGGATTGCAAGGATCCAAGAGTATGACCTGGAGATTAAGCCCTCTAATCTGGTTAGAGGAAATGGTTTGTGTAAGTTGATTGTTGAAGATGAATCTCTCAAAGTTCAGCTTGGAGAAAGAGATGACACTTGCCTAACCTACTCAGAAGATTTCCCACAAGTTCTCTTTGTGAACACTACAGAGGAATGGTATACAGACATCACTTTCTTTATTACCTATGGGGACTGTCCCCCTCATTTAGATTACAAGCAGTGAAGAACTCTCAGGCTGAAAGTAGCCAAATATGTGATTTGGAATCATGCACTCTACAAGAAAGGGATAGATGGTTGTTTTCTCAAGTGTGTTGACAAGGAACAGCAAGAAAAACTCCTCAAAGCCTATCATGATCAAGCTTGTGGTGGACACTTTTCAGCCATGGTGACTGCCCACAAAATTCTCAGAGGTAGGTACTATTGGCCTTCTCTCTTTGTTGATGCACATAAACTGGGTTTCTAAATGCAAAGCATGTCAGTGATTTGTTGGAAATTCTCAGCTAGCTACCTTGCCACTCAGACCCGTGGTGATTGAAGAACCGTTTCAACAATGGGGGCTGGACTTTATTGGTGTTCTAAACCCATCATTCAAGTGTAGGGCATTCCTACGTGCTCACCGCCATAGATTACTTCACTAAGTGGGTGGAGGCCATTCCAACCAAACAGGCTAGCTCTAAAGTTGTCTGCAATTTCATAAAAGAGAATATCATTGTTCATTTTAGAGTTCCTCAGAAGATTGTAGTAGACAATGCTACTTATTTCTCTTTGAAGGAATTGACAGAATTTTGTTATGGCTTCAGGATTTCTCTTGCTCATTCTTCTTGACTACTATCCTTAAGGGAATGGTCAAGCTAAGTCAAGCAACAAAAATATTGTGACCATTATCCGCAAGCTTGTTGATGAGAATCAGAAGAATTGGCACAAAAAATTATATGATGCATTGTGGGCTGATAGGATCACTCCTAAGAAGGAAATAGGCATGTCACCTTTTCAGCTGCTATATGGAGTTGAAGCAGAGATTCCTATTACAATTGAAATGCCAGCTCTCAAGCTGCTTCAAAGAGTGGAAGATAGCTAATACAGAGATTCAATTGACAAGAGGATCCTTTTCCTTGAGAAGCTAGAAGAGAGCAGATCCCGGGTAGTGGATAGAATCAAAGAACATCAGCTAAAAGTGAAGAAGCTCTTTGATAGAAGAGCCAAAGCAAGGGAGTTCAAAGCTGGAGATTTGGTCCTACTTTAGGACAAGAGGAGAGAGCCAAAGGGCAGTCATGGTAAGTTAGATTCTTTGTGGTTGGGTCCATTTCAAAATCAAGAAGCTTGTGGTGAGAATGCCTTTCTCTTATCATACTTGGATGGAACTCCATTGGGATTGCCTAGAAGTGGGCAATATTTGAAGCTGTACCATCAGTGAAAGTGAGTTGTCCCTCACCCTGTACCATAGTTTTTGTTGTTTCCCCTTTTTTATATTGTGGTGTGTTTTGGTTTGTTGTGTTTTCCCCTCCTTCCTTCTTCCTTCCTTTAGTATTGTACATGACTCTACAAGGCCCAATGGATAAGGCACTGGTCAACATTATATGTTTTGAAACCTGTGATTCTGGATCCTCATGCCATGTCTTCACCTTGCTCAATCCATGCCATGTCCCCAAGCTAGAGCCAGTTGTTGTCTTGCAACTGTGTAAAGGGGAAAATTGCAAGTTTTCAAGCAAGACAACTTTCTCCTCTCTCAAAGTTTCCATGTTTTGATCATACTTGTTAACCAAAATAAGCTCCCTCTTATTTTTGGGTTAAATAGCTTCCTTTTGTGCCTCAGTCAAATTTTTACACATTTCAGGCACTCCAAATTTTTTGGGTATTGCTTCATCAGATATATAATTCTTTCCCCTTTCTAGAAAGGTAAGGAAGTCCTCCTAACTCCTTGTATTTTGCTATTATGGCTCGGTAGAGTTTAGAGGGGAAATTTTCCCTTTGTGGGCCCGCGGAGGTACGGAGGAAATTTTGCCAAGGAAATTAGTGGGTTGGCGGAGGCGCATGGAGAGAAATTCGACACTTAGCCTTTTGGCTAAAAAACTGAAAGGAAAAAAAATTTCCCTGCAATCCCACAAAGGAGAATGGAGAAAAATTGATTAAGTCCCCAACGTTTAATCACAAGGCGCCACGTGTCCATTCATCGGTGGGGATCGGGGCGTCGGAAGGATTTTTGGTTTTTTTCCAAAACCATAAAAGTGCAAAGGTGAAATGTCAAACCGCATCTCCACATCGAATCAGAAGGTGCCACATGTCCACATCAGCAGTGGAGGTCGAGCCGGCAGAGGACTTTGGGAAAATTTTCCCTTGTGGGCAAAAAGGGTGAAATGTTATTTTGAAGCCGACAAATGAACCAGAAAGCACCATGTGTCATCGAGTTGGCGAGGGGTGTAGAGATTTTGGGGAAAATTTTCCCAATTTGATAAAGGAGGGAAAAAGGTCAAATTTTGGCCTGCAGACCCGAATTTTGCCCTGTTTTTGCCAGTTTTGCCCTAAATCTTCAAGAGGCCATATCTTTCGATATAAAGCTTGCATTTTCATGTTTTTGGTATCAATGGAAAGCTGGTGAAATTCTCCATGATGGAAACTTCAATTTTAAATTTTGATGGAGTTTTGTGGGAGAAAATCGAGAAAACGTCTCTGGCATGCAAAAAATGTAAAAAAGTTTCCCCCGACTCCACTCCAATGTTCTCCTGCCACATGGATGGCCCGATTTCAAAGCAATTAGGGAAAAGGATCGAATGGTTCATATGCGAACTATAAAATTGAAATATAAAACACATTTTTGCACGTAGAAGCTATTTTTTGGGCTCGTTAGAAGCATTTTCTTTGCGGCAGAGGAATCTGGAAGAGGGGAAATGATCAAATTTGTTTGTAATGGCTTTGGGTTAAAAAATTTAATGGTTTTTCGAAGTCTTTGTGAAGGGGCAATCAAATTTGGAAACTGGAAGCATGTTTTTGCGAACAGAGGACAAAAAATGATTGTTAGTCTTCTTCTATTCTCCTCCTCTGCATTTTTTCTTCTATTCCCACTCGTTGTACAAGTTTCAACTCTGAGATCAATAAAAAAGGAAGGAATTTTATGTCCCCTCGATGGAAAAATTGATTGGTGCTTTGTGACCAGCGTGTTTTATTTGTCTTGTGCTCAAAAATTGCCAATTTTTCTTTCTTCTATTAATTAATGCATGTAATGAAACTTCCAGTTGATGTGTGTGGGCATCTGACACTCTACCCACAACATTGGTTTCCCCCTCCTTCATTCTCACTCCCTCCCCTTTCTCAGATCGATTTCTGCTATAGCAAGGAGTTGTTATTATTTCCATAGGGATAGTGGAGTGTTCCTATGGATCTCTGGTTAAAAAACCACCATAAATCCACTTTGGTTTTACATGCTAAACAATGGTAGCTACACCATTCAAATGTAGAGGGACTTAGATTCCCATAGCATTGGCCTGAAATCCACAAATTTGTCCACAAGACAAATTTTCTCGCCAACATACCGTCAGAAGACGGTGGGTCCAATGATAGTCCTACAAATATGGGCCTAGGACCATATAGCTATCAGTCACCCCACATGAGCGTTACGAGATCAGGTTGTGGATGAGCCTTCAGTCTTTGGTTGGGCTTCCGTTGGTGATGATGTACATGGCCATATGGGGGATACTTACTTTTATCGTCATTCTTTGGATGACATTCAACTGCAGATGATTGTTTAGAGGTCTTATAGACATTATCAGTGGCTAAAGGATGTAATTAAGCTCATTCTTTCTATGGTTGAGCATTTTATGAATGGTAACCATGGATATTTCAGGGAGTACTATAGGATTGACTAAGTACAGTGGTATTTTGGGGTGGTACAGGATGTGCACAAGCCTGACATGTGGTATGAGTGCCATGCCAAGGAGAATTTTCACATGGGTCCTTTGATCAGGCCGCAACAAGTTGAAGATAGCTTCAATCAGATGGTTCCGCTGGTATGGGCCCCTTTACGATAGATCATAGATCTAGGCACTACAGTTGTTTATGTTGCATGGTATGCTACAGTTCTTCCTAGATGGCTCACTATCCCATAGGCTACATGGAATGCAGGAGTGTGGCCTCCACCAAAGCAGCTACCTCATAAATGGAGAGGACAACAGAGGGGTCAGCATAGTAATGAGAGTGAGGATGGGAGTGATGATGATGATGGATCAAATGGAGATGGTGAAGATGGTGAGGGTGGATAGGGATAGAGGCAGAGAGTACCAAGATAGGTTCTTGCATAGCCATAGGTTTATGCACATATTCAGATGCCCCAGGTGGGCATATAGGTCGGCTTATGTGTTCCCTTGCAGTAGGTACTTCCACAGGCTCATGTACAATATCCTCCATGATAGGATCCCATTGTTAACCCTCCACACAACCAAGGGAGAGGTGGAGGAGATGGATACGGGACTGCACCATAGAGCGCACATGAGCTAGCTATGTTGAAGTAGTAGCTATAGCAGTTCATAGCTCTTTCGTTGTAGGCCACCTCAGAGAGATACAAGGTTATCATTGAGAGGGATCATGCAGTGTCAGATAAGGCCCAACACTAGGGTGAGAGAGACCAATTGGCAGCATAGTTATAGAAAGTTATGATGAAGTGATATCAGCTCAAAATGAGAGAGATCATCTACGTACCACAGGGGCACAGGTGCATGTAGTGATAGCAAAGCGAGATTAGATCCGAGTTGAACGGACTATAACATGGGCTGAGGTGGCTAGATTTTCAACAGAGGTAGTGTCTTTGCATCAGATAGCTGGAGCAACTGTTACATCTCAGGTACACATGTATTTAGCTATAGCTACAGGACATGATGCATACTATAGGTCTTTATATTTTTATGTTGTCCAAAGGGACAGAGAGCTCCTAATTTTAGTTAGCATTTTATGACTAGATCAGCTTCACGGTCTCATAGAGAAGTAGCCTCAGCTAGATTAGTAGAGCAGCCGTAGGCACAACAAGGGCCACAGGTGATGGAGCCTCCACCACCACCTCGAAGGCCAGGTAGTCCCCATGAGGCATCGAGTCGGACATAACACTTTATAGTATGATGTATTTATAGATGTATGTATTTTTTATGTACGCCTCGATATGAAGGTATATTTTTTATCGATGTATGTGTATTATTTTTGGATATGCCTCACTTGGAAGGCACATTTTTTTATCAACGCCCATGATGGCATACCATGTATCATGTTTATTATGTATAGAGACACATTGTATATGGACTTTGATATTTTGATAGACATATATGTGATTATGATGATGATAATGTTGATTATGGACTTTGCTTATGATTTTTTATGATTGTGTCACATGTTATTTTGATGTATGTGATAGCTTTAGATGATATCACATGTTTTGATGAGATACTTCATGTTCTACTTATCATATTTCATGTATGAGATAGTTGTAGATGATATCATGTTGTTTTACATGTGACACTTATGATTGTCCACATTTTTATTATGGTCTATGTTTGAGGGGGGGACAAAAAGTGGTCCCTCTTGCCCCTCATGGCGATATTATGTGGATGTTATGTTAGCATACATGTTTGTTTTTCATATTCATGATGATGTAGTTTAGCCTTTTATTGATATATGATGTATAAATGTGAAGATAGATGATATGATGACAACAAAATGTACAAAAAACAAAACTTAATCAAATCTAATTTAACACAACAATACTATCTACAAGTATGTAAGATAAAATGAACTCAATGCCTATGTACAATAGATTAAAGTAACACTTAAAGATAAGTAGATGAATCTAATATAAAGCATACAACATGGAAAGATGATGCAAAAACTCTACAAACCGACAACTAAAAGTAAGCAAATCACTACTTTGTTTTTGTGGGATATTTTTGAATCATTTTCTACTATTTTGGTGTTATCTCAAAGACAATTTTCAAGGCTACTATTCATATTGTTTTATAGTTTTTGTCCCTAAAAGGGTTGTACCATTTTTAGAATTTTTCTAACGTGTTTGAATGTTTTTTTGTTTTTCTAAGGTTTTCTAAAGTTGTGTACAAAAAAGAAGAAGTGCGGATGCCTCCAGCGATAGAGGGGATGTACAAGGGCAGAATTCCATGCGTTATGTGCAAGACGATGAAGATGTGAAGGTGTCCCCCAACATTGGATGGGAATATACAAAGGTGAATCCTTCACACACACACACACACACACACACACACACATATATAAGAATAGATCAGTCGGATCAAGGCCATAATGGATAGGATCAAAGGGATCTCAATTTTTAGGAAAACTTAGCCTTAGATTAAAGAAATTATACTCCTTCTAAATATGAGACATGCTTATGAATAACAAATCCTCCCAAAGATCTAAAAACTAGTTTTCACCCAAGGACTTGCCCGATGTGCCACAATTGCATGGTTTTCACAGTTGGACGACATGTTTTCTTTTTACTTTTTCTTGGTTTTTTTTTCTTTTTTTTCTTTTTTTTCTAAGGAATCTCATACTCAAGCACAGAACCACTTGAGATGTATTATTTTCATTGGTTACTTTAATTCCTCACCATTATAGTGAGCCATTTTATATGCTCTCCAACTGTACTTAGTGACCAAAACATATGGTCCTAACCAGTTGGGTTCAAACTTTCCCTTCTTTTCTTGATCTTTAGTGGTGTCAAACTTATTTTCTTTGAGTACCAAGTCTCCTACATTGAACTGGAAAGGTATCATCCGATTGTTGTAGCCTCGTGACACTCAATTCTGATATACCTTTAGGTGATTGAGTTCCCACATGTGTTTCTCATATAGTAGTTCCAACTTTGTTATTCAAGCCACTTGGTAGTCTTCATCCTTGTCAAGATATTCCCAGAGATATATTCTCGAGGGAATAAATCTCAATCTCCAAAGGTATGATGGCCTCAGTGTCAAAGACTAGTGAGTAGGAGGTAGCACTAGTAGGAGTGTGAATGGAGGTTTGATAATCCCGTAGGGTGAGATGGATTTGTAAATGCCAATTACAGCTTGTTTTACTTACCATCTTTGATGATGTGAACAAGTGTTTTATTAGTGGCCGCTGCTTGTCCATTACCTTGAGGGTAATAGGGAGTGGACCATTTTAAATGGATTTGAAATCATTGACATAACGATTTAACTGTATTTTTCTTAAAATACTTACCATTGTCTACTACAATGGTAGAGGGGATGTCGTAACGAAAGATGAGGGGATTTATAATGAATTTGGATATTTACACATTGGTAACATACGTGAGAAGCAAAACCTCTACCCATTTGTGAAGTACCTGGTGGCAATTATGATGTGTGTTTGGCCATCTGAGGATGTAGGAGTGAGCTTCCCTATGAGATCTAACTCCCACTTAGAAAATTGCCATGGTGTTTTAATTGGCTGTAATTTTTGTGTTGGTGCATGAATAAGTTTCCATACTTTTGGAAAATTTTGTACTTCTTGACATAGTTACAACAATCTACTTCCATGGTGGGCCAATAATAACCTACTCTTAGCAATTTATTGGTGAGAACCATGTCATTTGTGTGTGCTCCAAAAATTCTTTCATGTACTTCTTTGATTGCCTGGAGTGACTCAGCCAAATTGAGATAGTGCAATAAATTCCCATCATAGCCTCTACGATAAAGGGTGCCTCTTAAAAGGGTATAACAGGCTATACGCCGGACAAGGGAACTTTTTCAATATGAGAAATGTTTGGCGGAAAGGTATTGTCTTGTAGGTAGTTAAATATGGGCTCATACCACGGGGAGAAAGGACCAACAACTTCACATACCAAACATGATTCTGGTAAGTCATACGTTGGTTCTCGTAGATGGAGAGGCATTTTGAAAAGTGGTCTATTGACTTTGTAGGTCCTATTTCATCATCCACGCATAGGACTGGCACGAGCTACATTATTACTTGCGCCTATGAAGGATTTTACTACAGCTATAGCAGTAAGGTTTCTTTAGGAGAATATTATTAGCAGGTATGGCTACCCATTAATCTTGATAAGTGATAGAGGAACTCATTTTTTAAATGAGACAATTAGAAATTTGTTGGCAGAGTTTATGGTGGTCTATTCATATAAAGATTAGAAAGCTTAAGGATTGAAACTAGAACACCTAAGAAGTTTCAAATCTTAACTAAAATAATAAGAATCATCAAGATAAGAGCTTAAAGAGATATACTTATTTAACAATGCACATAACTTTGAAAAATCATCAAAACCAACATGTCTAAGTTACTCTCTACCCTTTGAATGCTAATAAAGCATGAACCTATGAAGATCCTAACAATCAAATGTGGTTGTTTGATATGGTTCTAAATATTTCAAGACTAAAGTCTCATCATTAAGGGCTACAATTCTGTTATGGTTCTCTCCATATTACTCAAATCTTGGTTTGATGAATGCAATGGTGAAGATAATAGCTCAATTTAAATGAAGAAATTCTCAAATCCTAATTACCTATAGTTTATGATAGAGGAGGAGAAGTGTTCTTAAAAAATGATGAGGAGGAGGGTTCTATTTATAGGTTTCTAATTCCAAGAATAGAATGATTTTGGTGCATGTGGGACAAGCGGTAAGTCCAAAAAGAACTTTTAGCAAGTCAAATCCAGATTTCACTAGGATTAGATGCTAATTAATCTTATAGGATTAATTAGGGGTCTGAAATAGGCTTAGGAAGCTTTCTAGAGCATTTGGAGGAGGTTCCAATAGATTTTAGAAGTGTTGGAAGTGGGAGTTACCTAATAAGAATATTTATTAGTCAAGTGCAAGATAAGAATCTTAATCAACGTGTAATGGTCAATTAAGAGGAATAGAAGGGGAAATGAGCCTAATTGACAAGTGTCATCAATTTGTAGGGAATAGAATAGTTAGTGTAATTTTAGTGATAACATTGCTTTGATCAACTTATAGGTGTCTACAGGTGGCACATCATAAAACTACCCCTTATTACCCACAAGATAATGGCATTGTAGAAGCTTTCAACAAGATTTTGGGAACAACCTTGACAAAAAAATTTGATGTTGAAAGGAAAGATTTGGATGATAAAGTTTTAGTTGTAATTTGGTCATACATGACCACTTATAAAAGGTTGAACAAGGACACACCTTTTTCAGTTGGTGTTTGACGCGATAAGAATGGTACTATCAGTGGAATTCATGTTACCATATATGTGTATTGCGTGCATGTAGGTGGACTAAAAAATGAACAATTTGTTGAAGAATCCCATTGACAAACTAATGTAACTAGATGAGAGGACAAACCATTGCACATTGGAGCTGATAAGACTGAGAAGGACACGACAAAAGGCATGGCATGATAGGTACATTAAGAATAAGACATTTTGAAGTTGGAAAGATGGTATTTCTCTATGAATCCAAGTTTGTGTGCTACCCAGGAAAATTTAAAGTGCATTGGTTGGGACCTTTTGTAGTAACCAAAATACTCAAATTAGGAACATGTCAGTTGCATGTGCTGGATGGCACCATGTTTCCCAATTAATTTAATGGGAGTAGTCTAAAGCCCTATTATAAATAAAGTTTCTTGGTGTTTGTAATAAGTTATAATATTGTCAGTTAGATTAGAGTTCCCCTTTCATGTGTTTATTTCTAGATGTTTTTATGCTTTGTTTTTGAATTTCCTTGTTTTGTTGTAGTAAGTGCACTTATGTGCAGGATGTTGATTACTATCTATTGAGTCTCATGCACAGAGGACCGTGCATACTTTTAATGTGGAGTGGATCAGGTACAAGAAGAATGAATTCATTGGTGTTGTGATTTATATATAGGATTGGCATAATTAAGGATGCTCTCTAAATGATCAACGTAAAATAATAAGGTGTTACAAGTTCTAGGAATGATGGTGCTCATAAGGAAATTGTCTTAGACTGGAGATCACGCGAGAAGAAGGATCACACAGTCTAATGTGAGGTAGGCAATGGCATGATGAACTAATTGGTATATTACGCATAGAGGATTATGTACTTCAGCGTAGGGAGGCACATCATAAGGAGGTTTGTGGTTTGGAAAGTAATAAGGCACATGCCAGAAAGTTACAACTGTAGTGTGTGAAATGAGATTAATTGATAAAGTAAAAAGTGGGAAAAGGTGCTTTAATTAAGAAATAACTTAAAAGAATCAAAGTGAGGAAAGAGTCGTGTTGAAAGTGGGAAAAATTAAGTTGGTGGAGTATAAAAAAAGTTATAAAAGGGGGAAAATCGAGTCATTTGTTACCTTGCATTTGAGAGAATTTGATAAATGGAGCTATTGAGTGACTTGGTGTGATGAAACAAAAGAAGTGGTAAGTAAACCATAGAAGCATGCGTGTGCAGTTGTGTGCGGCTGTTTGTGAAGAGAGAAGTTTGAGCTAGAATTTGAATGTAACGTTAGGGCATGAGTAATAAGGGTTTGTAGGAAGAATTTGAATAGCTAGTGTTTGCAACGCTCGGATAGTGAAGTAAAACATTATTGTGAAGCAATTCACTTGGGGAAAAAAATTTGGAGGATTAATAACACCAAATACCAGAAGGGGAAAACCCCACACGAAGAGAGTTGAGGTTGAAGTAGAAGCTCTGTTGGAGGATATATAGTCAGAAATGCAGTACCCTTCTAGAGTATTTAGGGTCTAGACATGGAATTCACAGCTTACCAAGTATAAGATCATCGAATATAACCATAGGGATCTAGGCCACAAAGCAATATTTAAGGAGGACATGTTGCAGGAGCTACCATAGAAAGAATGAATAAGGGACATGTACTGGTAGATGATTCAGTAAGGATAAATCTAGCAGAAGGTAGGGGTGGGTCCTTCAGTTGTTTTAGCTACCCCTCTTCATGAAGCCCACACATCTATGTTCCAGTGGCTCATGTCTAGAGTGCATGAGGAATTTTTCTATTTTTTCGAGCCGAAGAATGAGAATTACAGCCCAACTCATCAAACAAGTGACATAGGTTTGAGAATTACTGGGGAGGATATGGAGCTGGATCTATGCTCCGATGTAAAAATTGATGAATTAGTCAGTCAAATTGCTATATGAAAAAGGAGGAAGGTCCATTGAGCATTGATAAGCTTGTAGTATCCTTTTAACAAGGGTAGAATCTAAGATGGTAAGTTATAAATTGGGTGCCTCGATAGAGGTGAATAGATGTAAATAAGGAATTTTGTGTATAGTGTGCACATAGGATAGCACATATGACCCATTACAACATCGCATAGTATATTGTGAATGGATTCATTAAGGAGATTCAAGGCACAAGAAAAAAGAAGGATCCAAGATAACTTAGGGTCTCGAGCCTCCTACTCATTGTTTTCTAGGTAGATAGGAGTACCAAATGCTTCTAGAAAAAGATATGTGGTTTTACCCACCTGTGAACAAGTCCCCTGCATTACAATTCGTCTAGGTTACACTTTTGATGACACAATCACAAATGTGTATAAGGAAAGGATAGATAAATGGTATAACATATTGTGTGCAGCCCTTTGAGAACAACGTGCACATCCCAGTGTGAGTTACCAATAGATTTTGGGGAGTAGGAAAATTTCACAGTGATACAGCATTATAGTCTTGTGCAATTTATAATTCAAGATAGGGAGATGGTCCCTGGGTGCAAGTTGTCATTTGCATTCACTGCCATGTATTTCAAGTGTGTAGTGAATAGGATAAAGGACGAGTATAAATTGACCTTTGATGCTGATAAATTTGAACTCTGAATTTTCATATTTTTCACATGACCTACAGGTATGACTAAGGTCCTACATATTTAAAGATGTTAGAGCCAGACACGTTGGATTTGAGCCTCTTGCTGAATGTCAAAATCAAGGGGATGATATGCAGAGTATTTTTGGTATTAAATCCAAAAACTCAAGGGAGGAGTAGATATGGAAGTCACATATTCTTTCCTCCCATGGTCAAGGACAGACTTGTTGTGCCACCTATTAAGAGAACGTGTGAAGCTACCCCAAAAGAAGAGGAAGAATAAGTGAGGTGGAATTGACCACTCACATAGAAAGAAAATTTATTACAAAAGAAGGAAGAGTGGACATGTTCGAATAGGGAATTCTTAGCCACCCAAAGATGGACACAGAAAATACAAAGGTCTAAGTGCGGTGGGGTGCAGGTGGTTTACTAGTGAAGAGGATTGTAGTGATAAAGAAAAATATGAAACTCTGTTGGAGGAGCTCGAGCGCATGAATGAGATGAATAGTTGGCTAAAAATAATGCTTGAGGAACAAAATAATTTGGGCACCACATAGGAGGGTAAAAATAACAAGGGACCACATAAGGATATGATTATCCTGAACTAGGAGGAGGTGCAAAAGGAGAAGGAAATAGATGATACCTATGTCATTAGGGAAGAAAAGGGTGCAGGAGGTGGGACTAGAGCAAGCGCCTCTACCCCAAACAAGTAGAGAATAAAGGCGAAGGAAATGAGGAAGCGATGGACACCCGTGTCATCACATATGGACTTTGTAGATGATCCTACAAAGGTTTTGAGGGTGCATGGTTCTAGAGCATGGTGCCCATAGAGAAATTATATGGTTGGGACCTTATGGATAAGCATGGAGGAGTATCATGCACCAAGGAAGATGTTTTCCTGGAAATTACATACAAACGTGGATGATCCTGAGTTTGAAGTAAGTAATAATTACCTCAGTGTAATAGAGTTAAAGAGAGAGATAGGGAAGAAGTATAAGGTAGTAGATCCCATGTACTTGATAGATGAGTAGGCATGTAATTCCTTGAACAAAATGGCTGCTGATGTTGTGCACACTCATAAATTTGGATGTTGGGGGTAAAATGAAGGTTATGGTGGCCGATAAAAATGAGAAAGAACGCAAGGTTGAGAATTTAAAGAAAGATATCTAAGGAGAGAAGAAGCAGGACCAAGGAGGCATATGACAGGGTCGACACATTGGTAAAGAAGATTTTAGGTCAATGCCCTTCCTTGGTGAGATCCAGGAAAGGAATGATTATAGTGATGAGATGGAGTACCTTGAAGACCTATTTGGAATGCTTCTGGTAAACATCAAAAGCAGTGCGGGGCCAATTGTTGGAGAGATAGTGAAGGAAAATGAAGTAAATAAGGTAGCTATTGAAGTGAGGATTAAAGAGCTTGAGAACTTATTCTTGGAGCTCAAGGAGGCAAGTGGTAAGAACGAATGGGCTTTTAAACAACTGCCAGAAGAGTGACCCGATCTTTAATGCATGTGTGTAACTGATGAAGAAGAAGTACTCAAGGCTATCCAAGAAAAGACACCCACAAATATGATAAAGTGCACCAACGTTATGGTTAAGTAATCATAACAGAAAGAGGTAATTAAGGCCAAGAAGGATAAGTTGGAGCTCAAAATCAAATAGTTTAAGAATATGGTGTTAGAGCACATGGATGTAATTGAAGGATTCTTTTTAGAATTGATTGTGGTGATCCAGGAGCTCAAGAGTATATTTGAAGAGTTGGCGCATGAACAATTACCAGGAATTGTAGAGGCGGCACCCAGAAAAGCATTGGTAGAACTTGCAAGAGTGGAAGAAAGTGGAGGGTGAAATAAATGTTGAGTTCCCAAAACTCTTTCAATGCCCTGAAGCCCAAGTTGATTTTTTTTAGGTGCAATGATTCTTTTTGGGAATTGAATTCTTTATTATTACATTGATTGTTCATATATTATTTGGGGTAACAAGTTGGAAAAAATCATTTCCGAGGACGGAAATCCAATTTAGTGTGGGGTAATGTTACACAACTAAATTAGCTAAGTACATGTCGCACACAAGGATCTAGGGCATGTGAGGTAGGTGCGTAGAGGTTCGCGCCTGAGCAAGAAACCTTCAAGACTTAGCCAATTTTGGTACCATGGGCTAAAAATAGAAAAATAGAGTTAGAGTTCAGACCAAGCAACGATTCAAATCCAAAGAAAAGTAAGGAGACTTAGCAGCCAAGGAATGTCTATTTTGGGAAAAGGCACAATGAAAGGTCATGCATGGATCGAGATAATAATAGGATTAAAGAAAATTTTATTTATAGGATTAATAGAAAAGCATGTACACATGGCTATTTTTAACATGCAGTCTATTTTGAGAGTGCATGGAAATAAGAGACTACACCAATATTGAAAATCATTGTATCATGTTGGTGAAGAGATTACAAATGTCATGGATATGCTGAGAAAGATGTTAAAGATATATATGTATTTGGGTCTTTGGAAAACAAAGTTCAAAATATGTTTAGTTAATTTGTTCACCAAATTAATTAAATATCATATTTTTGTAAATTGTGATGTAATTCAAAACCTAGGTTGAGTCAACCTGAGGTTTGTGGTAGAATAGAGTTGGGTTAGTTTAGAAGGTATTTCTATAACTACTTTTGGGAACATAATGCCTATAAAAGGCTCAATTTTAATTGTAAAGGGGGTTTTGTAGGTTACTCTCATTCTCATTCCAAGTTCTATTGGGGAACTATCTTATCTGTATATTATGTTATTGTAACTTTGTGTACACATATTTTCCCTTATGAATACAATGCATTTTTAATTGTTGTGTTAATGATTTTCAATTACAAAATATTGTTATTTTGTTTATGGTTGATTTGTTAATGTCGCTCATGTGATCAGACTATTGTGCTAGATGCTCAAGGTGACATGGAATTTGTGCCATATCATCATATTCTAAAGGGGATGAATGGACTTTCTACTTCCCAACATGCTCATTATATGCCTTTTCACTAAATAGAATATTTCTCCTTTGTCTAGTCTTCTGCTTGCAATCTCATACTTATTTTTCTTATCCTTCAAACCTTGTAGGGCAATCTTGAACAAAAAAGAAGGATAGGTGTGTCCTTGATATGATATATTTTCCAAACTTTATGTCTCAAATTTATCCATCTTTCCAAATACTTATAGGGTTGTATTAGTTTCCTTCTCATTCCTCCTTATCCTCTCTATATTTTTCCTTTCCCAAAATTTCCACCCTTTTTTGCTTTCCGAGTTAAAAGCACTAAATATATAAAAATCACATCATACGAGGGAACTTACCCCTCTCACAAAACAAAGGAAACTTCACTCTAGTTAAAAGGTGAATTTCCCTAACTATTTATGATTTTTATGCACTTCCATTGGGTATATTCAGTGACAAAAAATCCAACCAACAGTTTTTGGCAACTCCATTGGGGATCAAACTTTTGTCACGTTCATTCCCCTTAATCCAGGAACCTTCCTCAAGAAAAAATTCAAGATGAAAACCACTTATTTTCTTGCGCGTCAATAGGCGATTGTGATAGTGATGGGCAAAAATATGGAGATCTCCCTATTCAAATTTTTCAAGCTCCAGACAATCAAGAACAAGTCTAGTTTCTGCAGGATTTCTATGGAGGTAGAAATTTATAAACATTTCTACAACATGTTGAACATAAGAAAGAAAAAAATTTCATAATGTTCTAATATTCCATATGCAAAGAAGAAAGCCACTATTGTACTCATATTATCTACAATAATGAAACAAAACATGAAGGAAAGGATGGATATATTGGGAAAAAAAATGTATCTGATGATCCAGTGATTAAATATTTGTGGCTTAAGTTTCAAGAGAGTGCTGAAAAAAGTAAAAAGATGAAAATAACACCTTCTGATGATCAAAACTCTATATAGTTGATGAAAGAAGTACAAAGACAATACATGAAATTGTGGGAACATGTGAGGAGGAAAAACAAATTGAAGAACGATCAGTGGATGAGTCCGAGACACTTCATAACAAGAAGCAAAACATTCAAGTTCCAGAAGTTTCTCATGATGATTCTTCATATTGCAAGGTATTCATTCCTCAACATTACTTCAACTTCACCAATGAATGTCCTCTTGTTGCTCCACCTAGTGAATTTCAGTTTTATATTCCTTCAAATGATGGAGAAGAAAAACAATTCGAGACTCCATTTCAACTTGAAATGAAATTCTTAGAGGATATATCATACACGGGGTTAAAATCCCATGTTTTGAAATAAATTATCCTATGTTGGTTGAGATTGATGTTCATCGTGAAAACATGGAATAAGCTAATCTCTCTCTTATATTGGAAGAATTTCATGACAGTGAAACCAAAGAGGTAATTGTTAATGACCCTATTATTGTTTTGAATTATTTGAATGAAAAACAAGTGTCTGAACCTGCGGAAAAAGAAATCAATGAGCTCACTAGCTCTCTTGTCATGTTTTTTGATAAGATAAGCACATCTAAAATCCCTTACAGTCTCTTAAAATAAATAGAAAATTGAAATCCTTGTTTGGAATCTTTTCTTGACGATCATAACTATGACAGTCCTATTTTAACTCATTCTTCACAATGCAAACAAGAGGAAGAGGATGTCATTGTCAATCAATTTTTATTTAGTCTCATAGGTGTTGGATTTCCTATTGATCATGGAGAAAAATCAGGAATGCATTTTGTAGTTAGAGATCAAGATCTTTTGGAAGTAGAAAGTAAGAATGCTGATTTTATAAGAACAATAGGTTTGTTTTACAGGGATAAGATAGAAAGTACAAGGTTAGAAGAAAATGTAAATGATAAATCATTCAGTAATCATTTACTAATTCCTCTTGAAATTGATTATAAGGAAGATCGTGTAGAATTACATGAGTCTCAGGAGATGTGTTATAATGATTATTATAATTTTCACATGGATGATATCAACACTACATTGAAGCAAGAGATTGGTGCTACAAGGATCAAAAATTCACTTGAATTAATTTTTAAAGGTTTATTGGTTTGCAGAAATCAGAATGGAAGCATTCAAAGGTCATACAAGTCTTTGCACAGTATCATTCCTCCACTTCCTCATGGTTGGAAATGTATAAGTTTCAGGTATACATTCAACTCTTCATAGGAATTGGGTAATTTCATTATGGAGTATCACTATGTGGATAGTCTACTTGGTTATATTTTTCTTTTCAAGCCACATAATGCTTCCATAACATTTTGGTGTGCTCAACTGATCATTTTCAGTTCCCAGGTGCCTCATACTTTCAGTATGTTGTTTCACAAAGGTACCTATTTTTCCTTGCATGTTTCTAGGTTTGTGAAAATTTGTAGAGTCCCTTCCTTTCTTCCTTGTAAATATCCTCTTTCTTTTTTGTACATACTTCCCAAGTTTTTTCTTGTTTCCCTTTATGTTCCTTTGTGTGTGTCTATTTGCATTCCATTGGTACAAAAGTATGATCAGAATGCCTCCCTACATTAATGATAAGCCTTAACTTTTCCAATAAGGCACTGGTATATTTTAAACCTTAAGATTCTAGAGTTCGAGTTATGCCTTGTTTGTGCTACGCCCAATCCAATTATTGTCACCTATCCAAAATTGTGGAATTTTTGAAATTTTTTGAATTTTTTGGCTAAGTGACCATTTACCCTGATGCATTTACCTCTATGAAGCTCATTGATGTGATAAATTTCAAGATTTGGTGAATTTTGAGTCATTTAAAGTGTTGTGCAGCTTTTGTGGGTCTTAGAGGAATAGTTCCCCTGTTACCCATGTTCCTCGCATCCCCAATTTTTTCACAGTTCATTAAGTATCTATGTTATGCAACTTTCTTGACTCCTCGTGGAATTATTTCCCATCAAGCTATGGTTCTCCACGAGCCATTTTTATCCGCATCATTTCATTCCCAACACTATACTTTGAACCCACAAAGCTTTTTTGATCCTTAGTAAATCGGATCGAGCTCGTTCCTTAAGACCCTTCAGACATGGCAGATATTTTTAGAACTCACAGAACTTGTTTTTCATTTCTCCCTAACCCACAAGCCTTGTGTTTCATAGCTATGTGGAAATTTTTAAGTCAAACAGAACCATTCCATCAAGCGCAGTGTTCCTCGCAGTCTCATGACTTCTGTAATTCACTGAGCTCCTTTACACTGTGGATAATGTGGAGATTCTTGGAACTCATGGAAATTGTTCCCTGGGGACCTTTGTTCCCCACACACCCTCTTTATCCACATTTTATGGAGTTCCTTTTGTTCTCCCAACTCTCTTCATATTTGCATTGCAAAGGAATTTTTTAAATAAAGTTCCCAAAAGCCCGCCAATTCCCGCCTTGCACTATTTCACACCAAATTGACCCCATTTCAAATTCCATTATCATAAAAGGTCAAAATCATTCATTTTTCACCATTGTAAATCACTATTTTCATTGTTCACTATCCACTTCTCTCCCAAGCCAATGAAGGAAACCACATGATATTTCATCAATTAATATGATTTGATAAAAGAGAGGATGAATGTAAATTTTGAGTCAGGAAGATATAATGCTTTTATGGAAGTACTTGACAAGTCTCTCATGGAAATATATTCTGACATTAGTATTTTTAGAGAGAAGATATTATTTGAGGATGAAAATTTTTGGACTACTCCCAGTGAACCCAGGCACGAGACAATTGTATAAAGGGATCCAATATTGAAAATCATTATATCATGTTGGTGAAGAGATTACAACTGTCATGGATATGCTGAGAAAGATGTTAAATATATATTTGTATTTGGATCTTTGGAAAACATGGGTCAAAATATATTTAATTAATTTTTTCACCAAATTAATTAAATATTATATTTTTGTAAATTGTGATGTAATTCAAAACCCAGGTTGAGTCAACTTGAGGTTTGGGGTAGAATAGAGTTGGGTTAGTTTAGAAGGTAGTTTTATAACCATTTTGGGAACATAATGCCTACATAAGGCTCTTTTGGGAACATAATGCCTACATAAGGCTCAATTTTAATTGTAAAGGGGGTCCTATAGGTTCCTCCCATTCTCATTCCAAGTTCTACTGGAGAACTATCTTATCTGTATATTATGTTTTTGTAACTTTGTGTAAACAAATTTTCCTTTATGAATGCAATGCATTTTGAATTGTTGTGTTAATGATTTTCAATTACAAAATCTATTATTTTGTTTGTGGTTGAGTTGTTAATGTTTCTTCTTCTTCATAGTATGATTGACGTTCATGTGATCAGACTTTGTGTTGGATATCAAGTGTTGGCGAGAAAATTTGTCGGGTGGAAAAAATTTTGTATTTCTTGCCAATGCTCTAAGAATCTAAGTCCCTCTACTTAACTGGTGCAGCTGTTGTATGTGCATGCATGAGAAAATGTGGATTATGTGGTGGCCTTTGGACCAGGGATCCAACAGGGGCACTCTAGTGACCCTACGGCAAAGCTAGCAATCTCTTGCTAGGGAATACTTTGTCTGAAAGTGGGAAAGGGAGTGAGACTTGAGGTAGGAGAACTAATGTTGCAGGTAGAAAATCATATTCTTGCACACACGCTAGTTAGAAATTTCATCACACGCACTAAATTTAGAGGAAACAACCCTGCAAATGGAAACAAGACCAAATAGAATTTGATGAACACAAAGTATCATGAAATCCCTTAGTCAAAGAAAGCTAGAAACTCCTTGTATTGATGCTTAAACAGAAGTTTTACATAGAGGAGAAATGGAGGAAATTGAGAAAGGGGAAATGGAAGAAAATGGCTATCTCCTTTGTTCTCTCAAAGTAAAATATACTCTTGAGTTTACAAGATCAATCACCAACACTTTGAAATGGGAATGGATTTACAATTTATAGAGTATACTTGACTCCTCATCTTCCTCGTGACCTTTCGAATACCTTAATATGACTTAAGACTGTTCATATTCCACTTAAAATATTTAAGTCCCTTTTATAATAGCAAGGTGACTTAATTTACATTATATTTCTAAATTCACTTAAGTCATATTAAAAAGTGCAACCCTCAACACAAAAATATAACATTGAAGAGAGAGAGTGTTGTATGAGGAGTGAAGAGAGAGATAAAGAAGAGGAAGAAGAAGAATTATGCCGAAGGATGAGTTGCTACAGTGAACTTGGCTCCATTCTAAACTGTTCTCCACTTCATGATCCTAAGAAGGCTTCTAACCCATCCACTTTGGCTTCATATCTCCCTTAGGTAAAATCAACTTACTATTTTTAGTAAGTGTGAGAAATCAAGTCCTTGATCTTCAACTGGATGTTACGGCTCAATTTTCCTCTTTCTCCTTACATTCCTCGTTCTTTTTAGATCAACTTTCTATTTTTAGCAAGTGCTTGATGGCCCACTTACTATTTTTAGTAAGTGTAAAAAATGTCTGTTCTGGTGAATTCTCAGCTATAGTGCACCTCCAATGTCTTTGTCTCCTTCGCAGGTTCTTCTGTTGATGACTTTCCCGAAATAGCAGTTCCTATGTAGTAGACCTATTATTTTTAGAAAGTTGGCTTCTGGGAGTTGGATTGACGTGTAACAAATTTTTTTGGTATGGGTTTCCCAATATCATCCCTCTGAAATTTCAAGCCCGCCCGCTTAATAGTCCGAGAGATTTTAAAGTCTTAAATTTCAAACCTGACAGTGCTTCTAGATGCGGCAGCCATTAATGGACCTTGAAATTACAGGTTTTGTTTTCTCCTCCATTTTCAAATAAAATTATATATTTATATGGGTTTTTTGTTTTGATGCTTCACGTGTAATTCTACTTCATTTCGCCCAACAGTTTGACGGGAAATTGAATTTTTTCTTCGTTGAGCTAGAAGTGGGATTTCTTCACTATGGATGCTCTGTTGCACAAGAGGAGGGTTTCAAGGTGTCTTCTTGATGGACTTGGGTAGAGGAATGAATATAAAAATATATCTTGTTGTTTCATGCATCAGTTTGGGAGATTTCTTCAACTTCTCATTTCATGGTTATGGAGTTTTCTCCTTTTTCTCCTTTTGTGTTCTTTGTTTCTCCTTCTTAGTTTGATGAGAATTCCTTCTGAGACCTACACATCACTATGGGAAATTTTCTTCAATTTTTGGGGAGTTTATTTTTCCATGGTGGAGCTGGTTTAGAGCAATAATGGTGGACCGGGTCTCTAGATAATCATGCATGGAGCCATGGCAATGTATGAAGCTGTGAAGGAGAAATGAGGGGGAAGAAACGGCTAAGTGTCAGATTTAAAATTTTCAAAACATGCACATGGAGGGGATGGACACATTTTTTTCTCCCTAATGTCCCTAACCTTAGGGATGTGAGGGACATCAATTCTCATGGTGGTCAAGGTAATGCCATGTGTCCTCGATCCGACGGCAGGGGATGGATGCTCCAAAAATGCACCTGGGGGCTAAAATCCAGTCACGTGGGTGTCCAAATGACTCCCCATAGGGGCTGGGAGAATTTTTAAAGGTATAATGTCCCTCACCTCAGGGACTTAAGGGACATCAGTTTCAACGGTGGTCCTGGAGCTGACACGTGGCACCAGATCCGACGACAAGGAATGGATGCTCCAAAAATGCACCTAGGGGCTGAATTGTCGAGTTTGGAGGTCATATGAGGGTCCAAGAGGTCACATGGGGGATGGGATAATTTTTCCATGGTTGGTGTACCTTACCTTAGGGACGTTGGGGACATAAAATCCTGTCAGGCTCCTAGTTTTGACATGTGTCCTCTCGAAAAATGACTAAGTCCTAAATTGCCTTTGAGAGGGTAACTTGGAACAATGACAACTTGAGCTCCTGGTGGAATTTCTTGGTGAAATTTTATATTATCATAACTTTAAATGAAATTTTAAATCCAATTATTTGGGTCTCATGTCTTTATTCATCCATATTATCCCTGAAAAATCAGATTTGTGATTTGAGACTCTACTTGTGCCTGATAAAAATTACCTTAAAATCCTATGCTCCAAGGTGTTGTGAAAAATATTGTTTCACCATCATGTAGGTCTTGGAATCCTCTTTCCGGATATGTTTTTTTTTACTTCTAATTCCATCCAAAGCTCCCAGAATCTTCCTCTGAAGCCCGACATTTATTTTAGGCCTATGTACTGCCTAGGCTTGTGAACCATGTTTTTACTCAGACTACCCCAAGCCTTTCAAAAATTCCCCAAACATTCAAAAATAATTTCCATAAGGTTTTAAGGTCTTAAATTCACCTCCATTTTTAATTTGGCCCTTTTGTTCCACTCTAGGGTGATTGGTCCAGTCCTAGGAAAGCCAGTGATAGCCCTTCCCAATACCGCCAAAAGATAGTATCTTTTCGACACTCCCTAAAATCACCTAGGGGGAATGAATATACTTTCCAAAATCACCTAGGGGACCAATTTGAAATCAAATAAATGGGTGACCAGACTGACGGACTTGACCTGAGGTGCCTAGGAATGATAAAACATGAAAAATTCGGCAAAGGGGGATATTTATCATGCTTGGAAACTTCCCAATTTCTCTATTGCACATTTGCACGACAACATCATGATACGTGGAATTTGTGCCATATCATCATATTTTGAAGGATATAAATACTTTGTGCTTCTCAAATTTCACGTTCATTGTATTTATTTCCACAGATAGAGAAGTTCCCTTTTGTGCAGTTCTTTGTTTGTAATCTACACTTCTTTTTCCCTCCTCATTCCTCCTTCCTTTCTGTATTTTTCCTTTCCCCAATTTTTCTACCCTTTTGTGCTTTCTATTTAAAATCACCAAATATATAAAAATCACATCATACGAGGTAAATTACCCTCTCACAAATCAGAGGAAACTTCACGCCGTCAAAAGGTAAATTTCCTTAATTGTTGTTGGTTTTTATGCACTTCCATTGGGCATATTCAATGACGAAAAATCCAACCAACATAGTTTCAAGGTCAAATGGTCACATCTCTGAGCATGCAAGGTAATGTATAATGTTTATCATCTTTTGTTTCCTTTCAAATATTTTATTTAGTATTTACAAGGGTATAGTGTTTTTTTTTAATACTTTATAGTTTGATTCTTGTAGTCAATAGACCTTCACAGTAGATTTCCAAAAGGCCTCCGGTACCGCTGACACACACTATACAAACAAAAAGAAAATTTTCATGCAAGAATATAAGGTTTCTTGCCGACTCCGCAAGAACAGTTCATCAAGGTAACCTCATAATTTCTAATTTTTTCACTAGGTGGTGTCTCCAGTACAATGGGTACCCAAATTTTGAACCAAATCAAACTCAAAGATGAGTTTTTGGGCTTTGATAGTGGTGACATAGAGATGGGTAACTATTTTGACACCCGTGGTATAATACAATCTACTCCACATCTTCAACCACAAGCGTAGCAAGATGTCCATGAAATAAGAAACTCTCCTCCTCCACCAAGTCAAATTCCACTCATGGATGATCAGAAGACATATTTTTCCTTTGAAAATCTTATATCAAACAATATGGGGGCTACAATTCAAGAAGTTGTTATGTCTGATGTGGAATCACTATACACTTGGGAGAGAAGGGCCAAAATTTTGATCAAATAAATAAATACTTGATACCATGATCATGTTCAAAGGCATTCATTATTCACTGTCGTAGAGAGTCAACCAGAAAGGCTTGACATTTTTCTAAACAAACTCAGTCAAGCACATTTTTTTATAATAATGATTATGATGATGATATTTTATATATAATGTTAAACATGTTGGAGAATCTTAATGTTGAAGCCCATGCATACTATAACAAATGGGCTAGAGACAAAAATAATGTTTTAATTGCAAATGTAGAAAAAGAGAAATATGTGGTAGGTCATCTTTTACACGTATAATTGTAATATTATGAGCATTGCAATAAATTATATATGGCTTATCTATTATAATAATATATTTTTTATTTGTATTTTGTAGGAAAAATATGAAAAATTAAAAGAAATAAGTAGTTGTATTTGATTCAAATTTGAAGAATTCTTACAAAATCTTGAATGCATTTATAGACTTGAAGGGAAAAAAATTATTATATAAATAAACAAAATAATACATTGAGAAGGATAATAAAGGAGCATAAGATGAATCCAAATATATTACTGAAATAAAATACATATGATTGCTCCATCACATTTGTCATCTAGGATATGTTACGATAGAAGAGTAAAATATTATTGAAAATATGAATAGCGTAGGGCATAGGATTTGATAGGCATTAGGAGTTTCACCAGAAAGCACTATACAAAATGAGAAAAATCACTGCCTGTTTTGGTTGAAAAATATCAATCTTCCCCTGCATACAAAAATATGAGCAAAAAATTAGTTTCACCATGTGACAGGTGTGTTGTCACAATTCTGGCATTAGTATAGGAATTAAAAGTTTAGTAGCCAACCATTTTTTTACTATTTTATTTTATGTGGCAGATGTAAGGACAAATATGATTCAAAATCATAGGAAAGAAAACAAGATTCTCTCATAATTTTTTCTTATATGAAAGAAAATTACCTGTAAGCTTTGAAAACAATTAACAACTCATCATTTTGTAATTATACTGGGACTGATAACGATTTATGAAAACATTTATGTCTTTGTAATGTAATCCACCTCTTTTTTGAATGGATACAAATCTAAATATTGAATTGGAACTATATTTACTATCATGTATTGCATTTATTGAAAATTTCCAACAATTTGATTATGCATGCATGTAATCAAATTTCTACTTACTGTTAATGTTTTATATGTTACTGTTTAGAGATATGTAAAGCATGGTTTAAGACATTTAGTTTGTGTTTGTTTAAAAGTATTTATGTTTCATGTATAGATAGAATATCAATCAATAATCACATAGATGGATCAAAATAAATGACTATTTTTATTTCAATAATAAAACAAAATATAAAAATGAATTTGTTACAAGTACATACAAAACAGTCTATTAAGATCAATTGATTATCGTTAATAAATATGGAATCGATATCAATATATCAAATCATTCTCAATAGACGGCAGGAATTTATACACAGAAATTAGAACTCTAGTAATTGAAACAGTCCTAGAGTAACTCGATTCATTTGTGTCCTTGAATTCTATTGAATTGGTAGCATGTATGAGTGGATGTGAAAGGACACCCTAGGATCATTCAAAATGTTACCGGCTACTCTTCTTTTCTATGATTGTAGATCCATAATGTGAGTTCTCTCTCATAAGGAAAATTTTGCACATGGAGTAACTTAATACAGATAATATCATACAACATTCAAAATTTCTATACAATCTATTATGCATACTTTTGATTTTATAAAGGAAAATGCACTAAATACCCTACTCATCTTCAATATATCCGAAAATCATGGTTTGATGAATTTCATATAGCTGAAAATACTTGTTCATATCCTCTCATAAAATACTACTTCAATAAAGTTTCTTTCAAAGTCTTCTAATGAAACCATATTCACTTGGATCGTCTAGACACCAAAATTTCTCTAGCATTGTGGTGGAAAAAATATTGTGACTGAGAACTCTGTAACTTCTTATGTAAAAAACCTTAAATAAAAACTTTGTCTTATCTCTTCTCTCTTATAGACATGTTTCATTAGACTAGTCATGTATTTTATAAATAACGTACTGATGGATCTTTCAAGTATGCCTCTGAGTTATATTGTAAAACCATGGATTCAAAAACTCCCATTACTTCAAGTAATTTTTCCGTTTTGAATCCTGTTGCACTGATCTTTGTAGTTAAAGATTGAGAAATCATTTTCCAATTTATTACAAGTGTCTCATACTATTGTTTACATTTAAATTCTTTTGTTACTCTTACTTATTTCATCATCTGACCCATCCAAATTCTGCTATTCTCTTAAAATTATGAAGTGGTATCTCTTTCCGATGAGCTGATAGAAACTGATGATCATTTATATTGAATTTTAAGTAACAACATGGATTCTTAAAGTCTGTTAGTGCATTCCAACATTCAAAAATTGGTCCCCCGAAAAGCTTCCATATTAAAAATATAAATCATCTGGACTCATGCACACACATTTTCTCAGTCTTATGAAGTTTATTATGTAGATGCAAATGATATTACGCATGCTTCGTCAAAACATTTATCTCATTAAATATTGGAAAAGTACCACAGTAGTGTAAGTAAAGTTTCAATATTTGTTAGATGGTATAATAAATATTTAATTTTATCTACTTTCCTACATGTTATTCATAAATAAAACTTATCAATGAAGGATATTATTCAAATATTCTACAAGCAAGCTCATACACTGAAATCCATATGGTATCTACATCGTTGAGAATATTTTTCCCATCTGTCAATCCAATTACAAATTTCTAAAATTATTAAAAATCTCTTTGGACTACCTGAATAATATGCATGCAAATCACGGATCAACTCCTCCACTTTGGCAACACTTTCGAATGTGCTCAAAATTTTATAGGCAAGATTCATTCTTGTGAGCCATGCAATGAATTGCAATCATATAAGGGCCAAAAGTTATATGCAGTCTTACATAAAGACCATTTCCGACCCCCTAAATTATAGCTACACCGTAATTTCCAACAAAAACTAACTTCGTTGTAATGGAAAAATCATCCATACCTGTAATATCCTTCAAACTTGACACCACCAATTTGTAAATGTTTTCAGGATTACCATTTTCACTCGTTTTATGAACTGCTAAGAGATGGGGATTTCTTACTTCATTTGCAAATATGTATACATGAATATAAACTCGTGAAGTATTGTCCACTGATGTAACCTCATCAATTGAAAGAGAAATAAACTTTACATTTTTAATAGCCTCTTTCAGATCCTCCTTTTCCACCAAAGAAATACATTTTGCAATTTCCCAGCCACTGTTGTCTGACCAATGTAATTTTGGAATGTTCTATAAGCCAATAACCTGATACAAATTTTATTATCTGAGAAATCTAAAATGGGTCTTCCCTTTTTCAAAATATGGAATACATTAGCAAATTGAATAATTTTAGCATGCATTTCAATCTCCATAGCTTTGCTTAATTTTGCTACAATTGTGTCACCTTTTTCATCTAGATTTTTTTAACGTTTTTGTTATTTTTATACTCTTCTACGTACTTTACATGAAAAAATTCTTTTGCATTTTTCCATTTATGAGATTTTACTATGTGCCTATCCTTTTGCTTTTTGGAAATATATTTTTTCCCACAATTTTTTTCAATGGTGACTAGTTTGAGTTGCATTGTATGATATCTCCCTTGTTTCCAACTACATATTTTATATCGACATTGAGTTGGAATATCATTACCATTTTTCAGATTCACGAGTTCAATAAAAGGATATTTAGCTACCCAGTCAAACCTGAAAGTCCTTCCTATTGTCCAGTTTGTCCTCTTTCTTCTTACAGATTTTTTTTACTTTCTTCGACTTCAACTTATGCATCTAGGTTCTCATCAGGAATATCTTGATCCTTACGTCTCCTTTTTCTTGAAACAAACATTGGAGTAGAAGTTTCCTCTGATGTTGGTATTGGATGATAATTTGATGAATCTTCTCTTATTTCAATGTCATCAAGGGAATGAATGTTTTCATCAATCAGATCATCTTGAAAAATATTAGTTTCACTAAAACCAAAAGGATCATCTAGAAACACATTAGCTTGTGAAGCTGTTTGAGAAAGGTTTACATATAAGGTGTTACAGCAATAGTATTAATTATTTATATTATTAATACCACTCAATAAATATAAAACAAGAGTGCAACGAGTAAATACTCGATTTTATAAAGTGGAGTACAATAAACATATAATATGAAAAATATAATAATAAAATTATGTAAATTAGGAGATAGTACATACCTATATTTTTCACATATCCCAACACAACATTCATTTTTTTTTAGTTTCCAGAATAGCCAAATAATTTCTTGTTACTCTTTTTTGAACTGGCAGTAACCTTCTTTACCCTTCTTTCCAGAATCCATGGATATGTTGCAGATACTTATTGTTGAAAGATAGCTACATGTATGGACAGAAAAGAGTTACAAGGTAGGGGCGGGAGGTTCAATATATTAGGTGAACAGGGATAGACATGCTTAGGGTTAGATGAATAAGTTGTATAGCAAAGAGTGAAAGGTATAAGGCTGGATGGATTACAAGTGGATAGATTGCACTTGGATGGATTCCAGATGGATAGATTTCCATTGGATGGATTGGGTTGGACGGATTGCAGTTGGACAATTGGACAGATCAAATTTGGATGGATTGGGGTTGGACGATTCGAAGCCAGATGGATTTCAGTTAGATGGATTGTATTTGGACACTTACAGTTAGATAGATTGTAATAGGATGGATTGCAGTTAGATGGATTGGGGTTGGGTGGTAGACATTGGAGTCTAAACGGAAAATGTTCAACGGTAGAGGTTAGACAAGTTGGGGTTGGGTAGCAGAGCTTAGAGTCTAAACGAAAGAGTTTGGACAGTAGAGGTTGTATAGTTGAGGTTGGATAGCAGAAGTATCAAAGCAGGATGGCATCTACACTCGTAGAATGCAAAAAGGTTAGACAGTTGTATATGTATTATACCTAAGTGCTATGTATAGTAATATACTTTGGTGAATATGTGCACAAGTGATTCGAAACATTGGAAATTTACAAGCATAAGTTCATTTATATGTGTAAATAGTAGGTGAATTGACCCATACAAAGGACCTATCGGTCAAATTTTTTGGCAAACTGGGTGGCAGCCAACTGCTGAATATTCACCATTTCCAATTTCCAAAAACCCAAATATTCACGAGTTTATGAGAATTCGCCACTAAATTTTTCCTTGATTTGACTCCACACAACTAGTAGGTTAACTCAACATAACTAGTAAGATAACTCAACACAACTGCTACAACTAAGAAAAAATATCCCATGAGTGTAGGAAAGCTCCAAGTAAATAAATAAATAAATACAAAGAAAATAAATATCATACACTAAAATCCCTCCATGTCAGCCAACTTGTAATCGCTAGACCCATATTTTTGAATGATCACATAGGGTCCAAAATAGTTAGGGTAAAACTTGTCTCATTGGTAAGGTGTTTGGGATGAATTTTGATAGTTACATTTAAGTACAAGGTCACCTAACTGAAACTCGCATATAAGGACCTTTTTTGGTAAGCTCTTCATATACGATCACAGTACACTTGGAGATGATGAAGAGCATTGACACACCTTTCATCAAGTAGATTGAGTTGTGAAAGGCATTCATGATGGTAATCCTCATTAGTAATGAACTCTTTGAGAGTGACTCATAAGGAGGGTATCTCAAGCTCAAGGGGCGTAACAAATTCCACCCCATATACAAGTAAAAAAGGTTTGGCCCCTATAGGTGTGTGAATACTAGTGTGGTATGCATAAAGGACATAGGGCAATTGTGTGTGCCAATATCTATGGGAAGTGTTGAAAACCTTTTGGAGAATATTCTTAATTGTTTTGTTGGAATCTTTTGTTTTCCCATTAGCTTGTGGATAGTATGGTGTGGAAAAACTGTATTAGATTTTGTACTTATCACACAATGCCTTGATTTCCTTATTCATAAATAAGCTTCAATTGTCAAAATTATCTTGGTAGGAATGCCAAAATGGTAAATTATGTGTTACACAATGAATTTGACATCTTGTGGACACGTGGTGCATGTAAGCGGTGTGGCCTCAAACCACTTCATAAAGTACTCAATGGCAGTAATGATAAACATGTGACCATCAAAAGATAATGGAATAAGATTTCCAATAAGGTAAAGTCCCCAATGGGAGAAATGCCAAATGGATTTGAGAGGTTTTAATTCTTATGTGGGAAGATGAGATAGATTTGTAAACTTTTTGCTCTTCTCACAATGTCTAACGTATGTACAAGATTCTTGTTCTAAGGAAGGCCAATAATAACCCATGCAAAGAATATGTTATGTAATAGGTATACCACTAAAATGACCCCCACATGTAGCATCGTGTGCTTGAATAAGCACAATGATAGTATCTTGGGGTAGTAAGCATTGTAAGAGCATATTGTCATATCTATGTTTATAAAGAAGATCTCCTATGAGTACAAAATGAGTGGATCTTTGACAAAAGGTATGACATCTAGCTTTGGTAAGTACATGTGAAAAGGTATTAAATTTCAATTACATAACAAGATATTCATACCAAATAGGGGGTGACGAGGTCTAAATGTGAAAAATATCAAGTGCTTGGGTATGATCAAAAGATGGTTATGATAGTACACAAACGAGAACATGAAGAATGTCAGTTCCTTTTTATAAAGGTATATAAGACCCTAAAGAATCCATGGTGTGTGTGAATCAATTCGAAGATCGTGGAGTAGTCTCAAAGTCAAAATGTGCAAATTGAGCGAGCATTGAATTCACAGGGGTCTTATATTGTTGTAGTGTGTCATTACAGCATTGGTAAGACCTTTGGATTTGGTTGATGACAAGATGTGAATGAAAAATAATTCATAAACATTTAATCTTGAGAGTAATTGCAAATTAGAGACCAATGACAAGTGATGCATACTTTGTGATGTTATTTTTTCCATGGGAAATCAAGTTTGAATGATGGCGGAATAGAGGCACCTTGGGGTGTGATGAAGACAATGCATGCACCACCTGCTTGGTCAATTTTTCACCCATCAAAATGTAAGGTCATATCAAATTCCTCATTTTCATCAATATAATCTTGGATTTCAGATATGGTAAAGATGGAATCATCTGGAAGATCAAGATTTAGAGGTCATGAATCAATAATTGGTACTTCATATAGTTGATCAACAATCATGTGTCCCGTAAAAACCTTTTGTGAAATGAATTATAGGTCAAAATTTGTGCATAGCATGATCCACTTAGATGTACAATTATTATGGTATGTTTTTCTCATCATATAATACAAGGATCTATTTCGGAAACAATGTATGTCGTATGATTGAGCATATAATGTCAAATTTTGTGTATAGAATAATATAGCCAAGAAAATTTTCTCAATGTGTGTGTAGTTAATCTCATAGGTGACGAGTGTGTGAATAATGTAGTAAATGGTTGATTCATGATTTTTTGTATTACATAGTCCCAGAACAAAGTCAGTAGCAACAATGTACAAATGGAATAGTAAATCTAGTTGTCATCGTGAAAACATTGGGGTGTGAGGAGATACTCTTTAAGTTGTTCAAATGTGATACGAAACTCCTCCCCCAGTCAAAAGTGACACATTTTCTAAGAAGGTGATTGAATGGTTGACAATGATTAGAAAGTTGTGTGATGAAGTGTCGAATGACTTGAATATTACATTGAAGACTATGTACTTCTTTGATGTTTTTAGGGGAGGCATGTCTATGATGGCATTAACCTTGGTAGGATCTATCTCAATACCACAATGTGAGACAATAATGCTAAACAACTTGTCTGATGTGACTCCAAAGACACAATTCTTGGAATTTAAATGATTTTTTTATTCCAAAAGGCACACAAAGATTTTGTGTAGGAAATATATATGGTCTGAGCGTAATTTGCATTTCGCAAAAAGGTTTTCAACATAATCTTCTACATAGATCATAACACATTGATATGTAGCACTAGTGTTTTTTAGGCCAAAGGGCATAATCTTATAGCAAAAGGTCCCCCAAGGTGTGGCAAAAGTTGTCTTATATTGGTATTTTGGCACGATTTTAATCTGATTATATCTAGAGAAACCATCCATGAAGGAGAAAATCTCATGACTAGCGGTATTTTCAACAATTTTATCGATATTAGTTAAGGGAAAGGTATCCTTAGGACAATCCTTGTTGACATCTCTAAAATCAATGCAAACACATATTCCACTAGTTTTCTTGCTTATGGGGACCATGTTAGAGATCCATTTCAAATAATCAATTGGTTGTATAAAACCAAGATCAAGGAGTTTGTGTAGCTCGTCTTTGACTGATAATGTGACACGTGGGTGCATTTTTCATAGCTTTTGCTTGACGGGTTTTACATCAGGTTTTAACATAATATTATAGACAATTGTATCAAGATCCATTCCCAAGATATCATCATATGACCAAGCGAAGACATTGAAAAACTCGTGTAATAGTGATGTATACTAATCTCATTCCTCATCAGATAGGCACTTTTCAATTAGCACAATGTGAGGCTCCTTGGGTGTATTAATGTTAACTTTGATATTTTCCTCAATGAGCATGTGTGATGCTTCATTAAGGTGATCAAATGTAGGGAGTTAATTAGTAGTATCTATGGGTACATATTCAGTGTCCCCAAAGTATTCCTTGTTATGGAGTTGGGCATTTGGTGTGATGGATTAGTATGGATCATTATTTATAACACCCAAGTGGCACAAGATAGCCTCTTCTGAAGGGAATAAATCTAAAGGTACGGGCTTGTCTACAAGATGGTAATCAATGGGGAAAGTCTCAACTCAGTTGATGGTCACATTAGTTTGTAGGACAAGACAATTTATAGGTCATGAATTAGGAGTTCTAGCAATATTATCGTGAGGCGTAGATAGGGTTATACAAAACTAGCTACAGGTTATTTTTGGTGTTTTAACAAATCATGGTGTTGTCATGGATAATGGAAACTTAAAATATTTTATGAGTCATGGGAAAATTTGAGTGTTCTCATCATTCCCCCTCTCTTTCTAAGCCATTCTTATAAAATATTTAGTCATTTTTGGATCAAATTAGGCAATCAGATATTTAAGGAACAAGTGGAACAGTTATTTTGTTCCACTTGTTCCCTATTTTTCTTCTTAGACCGATTTCCACAAAGGAGTTGGATATCGTAGTGTTTAGTGGCACTATTGGAATAGTTTTTTTGTTCCTTATGTTCTCCTATTTTTCAATTTATTCAATCCCTTAAAAACAAAAGCAATGCAAGTTGGTGATGTCAACGTTTGAGGGCACTATTAGACTAGTTCAATGGTTCCTCGAGTTCTCTGATTACCTATCATATCTAACTCCTTAGCAATAAACACGGTATAATCAGCAAAGTCAAGAGTTTAGGACTCCTTTGGAATAATTCTATGGTTCTCGTCATTCCCTGATTGGCTGAAAATGTTGTATAAAAAAGGGCATTTCATCGGTTAATTTGGATCAAACGGGAACATACGAAATAATTATAAGGTTCATATGGTTCCAAGATTACCCGCATCAATGAAGTCAGGCATTCCTCGCACACTCAAAATGGTTCCTATGTTTCATTGTTTCCCTGCATCTTTACCCACAAAAAGAACATCGGTTATTCATTCAATTGGAGGAACAAAGGAACAAGTGGTTAAGTCGGTTCTAGAGGGAATTGTGGGAATTGTTCCTTCATTCCATGAGTTCTCTACAATGCTGACATGACTGACACAAAGCACAAAACAATACATAAATGTCACTAGAAGTTATTTTTTTAGTTGTTTTCTTTGCCCAAGTTGTAATTTAAATCATGCAGAGGCTAATATTGGTATGAGTGTGTAATCAAGACTCCGCTTTTATCATGTAAATTCTAAGATTATCTAGTTTTCATGTAAGAAAAGCTTTTATATTATGCGCATACCATTAAAAATAGCAAGAACATGCAAGGGAACCCATAATCTATTTCTAAGCATGAAAACTTCATTCATAAGCAGGGAATTTCCTATTTTGGGAACAAATTACTCTTTTATATGCATGTATCTCCCTATTTTCAATCAAGATCATCTAATTATAGAGCAAAGGGGTAGCTTGGACATGCATTATTACTATGCTTTTCTATTTTTAATTAATCAAACTTGCATGTTTGTGTCTCTTTCTCTTCTTCTCTCCCTCAATTCTCTATAAAACTCCATATAATTTATTGTAAAACAAATTAATACACTTTTTATTCATTATCTTGGAGTTTTCTAACATTTCGAGTGGAAGAGTATGGGTCATGAGTGATCTTCTATACTGGTTTCACATCTTGGATTAATAAAGGAGCTATGTATACCTTCTTACAAAAAATTTATTGTGTTTCTAAGTTGATTTTATCTCGTGATATTGTTTTATCCCTGATTTGCAGTTTAATTTCCATGCCTTTATATAGTTATATGTTAATTTACAGGTCATAGATTATGTTTAACATGATGTGTGTAGGATCTAGTTTTGGCTCTTACCAAATTTCCCTTTTCGAGGCATTTGTTTCCTTTATCTATTCTGTCATAGATTTAAATCTTTTTCTGAAACACTTTTACATTGATATATCCATTTATAAGTTGTGTATGGTGTGTATGGTTCTTGTGGTCTATCTATGTAGTTTAAATAAGTTTGAAGATCCTCAAAATTTTGGTGTATCACCCCCTTTTTATTTATATTCTTTCCTTTTCCTTTTCCTATTTCATGCAGTAGAGTAGAGGTTAGGTTTAGGTTTTACACTAGGGAAACCAACCCTCTTTGGAGACTCACTCCACTTTAGGTCACCCACAACCTAGGAGTGTTTCAATTTTTTTAGTTGTAAGGGGAGTCATCACACCACTCCCTTAAGGGTGCATTCCTCCATGATAACAATTTCTAGCATGTTTGGGGGGACAAAAACAAATAATTTGTTAAATATTTGATGTTGTTATTAGAAAGTATTAGTGTTTTAAACACATTTATTTAACATCTCACGACTCCATTGATCCAAAAAATACCCATTTTCTTAGCTTCAAGCCATTTCCTCCATCATTTCATCCATTTATGAGATTTTGTAATCATAAATTCTTATTCCCATTAGAATTCTCAGTTCCAAGAGCATAATTATTCCCCTCCACCTCCTTTTTCCCAAAATACTCCTCCAAATCGATATTGTAAGCCATATCACAATGATTATTCCCATGATCCAAACCTTGCTAATCCATATGGTTATCTTATTAATCATGGTGTTTTTCATGAGCAGGAATATGCATATTATGGAGGCAATTTCATGCCTAATGATGATTTTCATATGCAGGTACAAATCATGGAGGAAAACATGGTACAAATGAGGGCAACATGCTCCATCAAAGCATCCAAGCTTGGTTTCAGGGTGCCCTATCACTGGGTTAGTTCTATGCCAAAATGTTATAGCCCTCATCAGAAGCTAGATTTTATGTCTAGATTGTTGCCACAAATATTAGAGTGGAATGTATCGATGGAATCTTGCTAATCTATTTGTAGGAAACCCTAACAATGGGATAATTCATCATCATCATCTTATATCCCTCCCATTCCTACTTCCCAACCTACACAATCTCAACCCAAATTTCATGTTCGTAGTTTTTGTAAAGCTTCCTTTGAAATCCCTTCTCCTCTATAAGAGAATTTTATACCTCCTCCATCATCCAAATCTACACAAAATAATTTAGAAGCCCAAACTCTCCCCCTGTCATATTTCCAAATCCATTTTGGGATGAACTTAATGAGCAATGACACTTGGAGGAGTAGTTTGAGGAAGGTTCAAACAATGGAGAATATATTCAAAATTCCAAGCATTGGTGGAAAGAGTTTAAAATCAGCTAATGAGTTCTTCATCAAGAAGTTATCGTTAAACCAAATCAATAAAAATGAGTTGAGGTAAGCTCCATTGTGGTTAGTCATGAATTATCTATTGATAAATGGACTAACTCTGAGCATATTGTTGAAGAAATAAGCCCATCTTTTTAAGAACTACCTGCTATTTTTATTTAAAATAGTAAGAGAGGGTGAAATAGTTGAACTCCAAAAGGAGGAGTTCGGAAGTTAAAGGGCATGTGGAAGAGGATAATAAACAATCTATATGTTTTAAATATGGTATCCACGATAGGCCTATGCTCTTACATGTTGTTAATTGTTCTCAATCTTTTCAAAAGGAAGAGTTAGTCTCCATGCAAATTCATACAATTGTCTTGGATAGTTATGACCATAAATAAAAGGCTAGACACAATTTTCTTAGATCTCCATAGTTACAAAGTAAGGAGTATGTTTTTAGGATCATTTAAGCGTTTCTAATGACCACGTCATCAATCTTGAGCCTATATCATCTTTGTTTTAAGAGTAACCCATTACTAATGTCCCATACCCTTCTCAAATAAATTTTATCTAAGAAAATGATTCAATCATAGGTGTTGATTGTAGACACAAAATCACGCACTTGGGTACATTTCTAGGTCCTAAAAGCATACGTGTATTCATATGATTCCTAAGTGAGAAAACTAGTAATTGACAACTATATTTGGTCTCTTTACTTTGTTTTTGGTCTTCTTTCTGGTCTTTTATGCCCTACAGGCCAGACATAACTTTATTGCTTTACCTTTCATGACTTTGGACACTAGCACCTAGCCAGGACGCCAATGCCCAGGTGCCCTTGTCCCATCTGGGTGCCCCTGACCTATTTTCACTTTAATGGCTCTTTTTGGGCCTCTTTTATCTTTTGAGCATCTTATTTTCTTATGGGTTAGCCTTCCAATTGTTAATTGTGAAATTCAACCAAGGGAATCATATAAATACAAAGTTATGTGACCAAAATAAAGGAACAAGCTCTAAGCATCTATTATCATCACCTAAGTTTGCATCCAAAGGCATCTAAGAGCACTAAAGCCATTCATCTAGGATCCATACAAGGGACAAAGGACTACATTTTCTAAATACACTACATAGGAAGGGGAAGTTCATTATTCCATCCACATATCTATATACATTACTACATCTAGCTATTGTCCGCTATTAAGTGCACGTACACAAGGACATCATAAGGCATGATTATTTCACACACACAAGAACTACATAGAGTCTGACATGTAGTGTAATGCTTGGTCATAATTTCACTCAGTCAAGTGACCATCGGGGTCAGTCTGACTCCCCATATTCCATATTTTTTGGATTTGATGGGGTATTGTGGGTTTTGCAGGTGAGTTTTTATTTTATAGGTTACAAGTGCACTCAACGATCGTATCCCGACATATAGGTGACCAACAATGAGTATTAACAACACTAGTGTGACATTAGAAAAATTAGATTCTGACCACTTTCTCAATCACAGGCTCCCAGGCGCCTCTAACCCAGTCTAGGCACCCTAGTCTGGCATTATCTAACAACTCCAGATTTTACAGTGCATAGTGATGATGGTTTTCCCTTTGTGTTCATCAGTCTCCCCGATCTAGATCAATTCCAAGAAATTTGCAAATCAACTAATTCCTTCTCTCCCTCTTACACTTAGGGTTTCATGTTAATTTTTTTATTGCTTGTGTCATAGTACATCATAGCAGTTGTATATCATAGTGTACATTCAGTTACTCCACAATTAGGGTTTAGCATTAAATTATATTTTTATTAAATCATTTGGTGAACCCGACGCACAAACCTAACCTTACTTCTAGGTATTTTGTCATCTTGTTATCATGGCTAACACTCATGCACCCTTTACTGATGAAGAGCTTCATGATCTCAATGTTCATCTTGTTGAACATCCGCAAGATCTAGATATGCTCTTATTCATTGATTGTGAGGAGACAACCAATCTTGTTAAGCTTAATGTTCCTACATCTACTACTACTTCTTGGCCTATTGTTGATCAACCTCCTAATTCCACCATTCCACCTACTTCCAATGTTCCCATTTCTATGTTAACCCCTACTAATCACTTTACTCGACCTATTACTTCCCATAAGAGGCAAGTCTCTTCCTCTGGCACTCAAGACCTAGCCTCTCTCTATCAGGATCTCCAAGTTCAAATCCATCAACTTCAGCAAGCTATTTCTCATGTATCTCCATCTCTTGATTCTACCTTACTCCTTTCATAACCATCATTTTCACTTATGCACTTCCTCTCAATTTTATCACTTTTAATGTGCCCACCTTCAATGGCCATGGTGACCCTAAAGATCATCTCTGATATTTTCATGTGGCAACTCTAGATTATGCAGATGAGCATACATTATTAGCTAAGTTATTTCTTTAGAGTCTCCAAGACTATGTTATGTGTTGGTTTTACAATTTACCTGTTCATTTGGTGACATCATTTATGCTTATAGCTGATGTTTTCTTACACATTTTCCCATTAATATCATTCCTAAGATATCCTATGTTCAACTTGCACAAATCAAATAAATATCTAATGAGCATCTATATTTGACTTTGTGTTACACTTTAAGAACAATTTAGCTAAGATGACCAATGTACTCACAGATTTTGAATTGCAAGATATTTTGGTCAAAAGTCTCTTAAATCCATAACAAGATAGAATCATCTTTGAGACCTCTACATCATTTGATCAATTATGCCATATGCTTAAGTTATGTGAAAGCAAGCTCTTATCTATCAGAAATCTCAAATATCATAATCAAGCTTATGTTTGTGTAGGATATTTACCATGCACATATCTTAAGTACATGGGATTCCTCCACATAAGTGATTCACCATGCTTAGGTTTCCTAGGTGTCATTATGGCCTTACATGCATCATAGAGTGTCATAAGAGTTACATTTGACCGGCTATTCCGGGAATGTAATTCCCACCTCTTGATGGCTACATTTGTGGGGGAGTTACACACCCCACTACTATATGTACACCTTTCATCTTAAGCAAGGGAATGGAATGATGTATGGTATTTGATCCTTTTTTCCCTTAATGCATGCATATTGCTCTCATGGGTGATTTATTGTTTCGATCTTGAAGCTACATCATTTTGCGGTTGAGTGCAACATTTTGATGCTCACGGATTCCCTCCAAATCTTTGTCATTCCTCCAACATGGTATTAGAACTTGGGGATCGGAATCATGTCACTCTCTTCAGTTGCTTACTACTCACCACCTTGGACTTTCATGTGCAAGTTCTCACTCCTTGATTTGTGCTTTACTTGCATTTTTAAAGGGGGTTTTGTGTGATGGGTGTGGTGTTTTGCCGCTACTTTTTTTGTACATAATCAAAAAAATTACAAAGTTTGAAGGTGTTGGTTTTGAGTTTTTTGAAGAGGTTCAAGGGTGGTTTAAGAGCCCAACTCGGCCCCAGCTCACAAAGTTGGGAACTGAGCTATCCCAAAGCTTGTTTCATTACTCAAATCATGCTTTGTTCATGATTCGGTCTTTTGGTAACTCGGGTTGCTCACTATTTTACCAGCTCGTCCCTTGCATTGACTGAATCATACCTTTTGCATTGATTCGGTGGCCTCACTTGTGGTCTTGTGTGCAATGTTACATTTGGTTTTAGGCTCTTGTATTGTTATTTCAACTCTGCCAATGTTGATCCTGTAACTCGTGCTCTACCATTGTGCATTAATTTGGTATCTCCACTCATGTTTCAGCATACACAGCTAGTGATACATTTTTTATGCTCATGCATTCATTTTCTTGGCATTCATTTTTCGTGAATGTTGAGTGTTGGTTCGTGCCTTGTGTGTTATGGGATCAAATTGGTTGCTTCATCCCTTTCCGAGCTCCCTTCTATGTGCATGCACTCAGTGTCGTTCTGCATTCCACCTCACTCCCTACCTAACATTGGCTCTAACTTGTTGTTGGATACGTGCTAGCAAGGCCATTATTTGTGATTGATGGTTTCACCCACATCACACATGGTTTTTGTAACCGTTACTTGCAACTCTAACAGAGCTTTACATCTCAGCACCTGCACAGATTCTAGCCACTTAAACTTATAGCAGTTAGACGAACGTGGCATCACTCATTCAGCCTGTAATCTACACATAGCAGTGTCAACCCTATCAACTTGGTGGTTTTTGTGGTAAAATGGATTGATTTTCATTACACATAATGGATTACAACTTACACGGGACATTTCAACTCACCCCAATGAGTCAGACGCTCAACTCATCCCATGGCATTGGAACTCGACAGTCACTCAATTCGGATGGCTCAGTTTGTCAGTCACCCCTTGCATGTAATGGTTACTCCGACAACCCATGTGGCAACAGTTCACTGTATGCCTAAGCTCAGGCTCACTCAATCCAACTTAGAAGGTTCATCCTAACTCAGTCAACTCGGCCTCAGCAGCCAACATCCCGACTCGGGTGTGAACCAACTAGCTTGTTCACACATCAAGCAACTCGTGGATTAGCCATCGAGTAGCTCAGTCCTTGATGCCCTATAGCTCCCCCATTCCCTTTTAGATATTGTTTGGTGGTCCAAAAAATCCCTCATTTTTAATGTTTTGAGGCAAAACATTCATAATGGCATTGTAATAATTTTGGGCTCTATTTGCTTATAATTATGTCCTTCATTCGTGTGTCGAAGACAAAGGGTGAGGTCCAGGAGTTTTTAAGAGGCTAACTTTCCCTTGCAATCAAAACAAACCGTTCCTGAAATTTTATGCCATTTCCAATGAGTACCCACACAACACCGTTTGCACCCATTTTAGGCACTTTTTTAATCAGTTTGTAAAACTTATTAGCATTTTTCATCAGTTATGGGAATCATTTTCTTGCTATAAATTTTGACTCGTTGCTCGGTTTTGAGCACTTCTTTAAGTCAAATTTGCATGATTTATCACACATTACGTGATGAAATTTTAAATTCTATAAATGCAATACTTTATAAAGTGCTCATATTATCGGGGGTTCACTAGTACTCTTGGGTTTTCACAATGCAGACACATTATCAGTCGAGTCTGACGTCTTCCATTTGTGCACCGTGCACTTTTGATTCCACATCATTGAGGATGCTCTGTCCATACTTGAGAGTCATAGGATCAATTTACAACATCTGCCAGCTTCTTATTGGGAGAGAGAATTATTCAGCTTGGCGTGCTTCCATAGAATGCTACTTCTGCCTCATAAGGGTCTTTCACCCTTCTTACTTGGGCCATTTCCTTCACCCACTGATCATCATTGTCTTGAGGACTTTTATCAACTCTTGCAACCATGTTTTTTGTCACATGATGATACATGTCTCTCAGATCTTTTTGGTTTTACATGGCAGACTCAGATCCACCCCAGCAGTGTCTAGAGAAATCTTCAGTCCCTCTATGGATAACCTTCAAATATTGACTGCCATTGTTGTTCCTACTGATTTAGTTGTCTCCTCTATTTCTTTGTGTGATGACAGTTCCACTAACATAGAATTGCTTGGTTCTACTTGTGGTGATGAGGATTGTGCACCTAGTTTCTGATGTCAAGAGTACTATAAAGGACTCTTCTACTCCTTCTCTCACTATTCTAGAGAGTGTTGACATCTTCCTCTCATCTCATTAGATATCGAGTAGTCTCCTATTAAGTCTTATGTAATCATCACACTCGCCTCCTTTTCCACCTTTCATTTTGTGAGGCCCTTTTCACTCCTTTAGCTTCATTGGATGACTTATACATGTCTAACATTGATCTTATATTCGTTGAGCCCTCTCATTGGGACAAGTATCTTCCTGACCTTAGTTTTCTTTTCACAAAGTACACTTGTAATTTACTATATGTTCCTCATCCATCTATAGGTATTTTAGAGGAGTTCATCATCTCTGTCATTAGGAATGCTGCTTATGGGACTCTTACCACTGCCACTTTTTGGGAGAGCTTCAATGATGCACCCTTACTTTTGGATCCATTTTCTATTGTGGGGGATGCTTTTGTTTCCTTCACATCAGTTGGAAATCCTTTCTACAGGGGTTCACCTTTCACACTTTTACAGTTCTATGTACTCTGGACATTACCTTTTGTTCCTTCGCACTCACTTACTAGAACTATGTAACACTTTTGTAGACCATACTCAGAGTTCTTTGTGTTTCTACCTTTGGTTTCCTTCATGGAGTGGGCAAACTTCCGATACGTCAACCATTTCCTTCATAAGGGAAGGAACACAGTTCAGTGTGCATGGATCTTGTTCAGTCTAGAGGAAAAGGATATCATCATTGACATTCTTCTAGGAGACCTCCTCCAGCTGGCAGAGTTCAGATCCGTCCATGGCATCTTCTTGAATTCCTACTCGTCTACCTCTTCTTCTCTCTTCTTCTTCTTCCTTAGAGATTGACTCTCTGTACATGGGTACCTTTAAAGGCTCATCTGTGGCCGGGACCCATATTTTGGCATCTTTCTTATATTAGAGAGATGGACTTGTCTCTCTTTTGGGGGGGAGTTTTTCCCATTGGGTTTTCTCCTTTTACTCCACTTTTTGAGAGTTTATTGTACGTGGGTGCCTCATCATGATTTTTGCCAGGACCCACTTCTTCTTGTTTTCATCTATGTGTCCACCTAATCTTTGCTTTAGGCAGGGTGTTGGTGTATGATGTTTACCTTGTATATATTTTATGTACATGGGATTCCTCCACATAGGTGATTCACCATGCTTAGGTGTCCCAAGGTGTCATTATTGCCTTACACGCATCATAGAGCGTCATAGGTGTTACATTTTAACTGTATATTCCGGGAATATAACTCCCACCTCTTGATGGCTACATTTGTGGGGGATTTACACACCCTACTACTATATGTACACCGTGTCATCTTGAGAAATGGAATGCAATGGAATTCGAATGGAGTATGGGATTTGTAGCCATTTTTCCCTTTAATGCATGCACATTGATCTCATGGGTGATTTCTTTCTTTGATATTGAAGCTACCTAATTTTTTGCGATTGAGTGCAACATTTTGATACTCACAGATTCCCATACAGATCTTCATCATTCCTCTGAAAGCTTCATCTTCTATTTTTTTTCAAAGAAAATTTATTTTTAAGCCATCTCCTAAGCCCACTGAAGCAAAAGATATTATTAACGTTGTTTCTACTCCTAAAAATATTCAATGGCAACCTCCAAAGCATACATTTAAAAATGTCCTTATGTTCCTCCTCTTTTATTGCCACAACTTCTTGAAAGCAATCTTATTACACTTCCATTAGTGTTGAATCTTGATCCATCTCACCCTAAAGGCTACAAGTATGATGAAAATTTTAGATGTGACTATCATCAACATGTTGGGTATTCAACTGATTGATGTTTCAAACTTAGGCATCTCATTTAAGATCTTATCGACAATAATTCAATCGAGTTCCCTAAGCCTTCAACATCTAAACCGGTTAATGACAACCAAAATCTTAAAATCTTCAAAGATCCATTTCCCAAGCATGACAAACAAGTTGTTGATTCTTTATCTAATCATACATATCATGTTGTGCCTCCTCCTTCATCAAGGGCTCTTAATTTTCTAGTTGTTAATATTGATGCATCTCCACCACTCATCACATTCTTTGATCATGATTATCATGTTGCATTTTATTCTAATACACTACACATCAATGCTTATATTGTATCTTATGTTGCCAATAACACCATGATCAATCCATCAGATCCTATTGGTGTGTGATCTATTGCACTCCTTGTGCTATCAACTATCCACTCTCTCAAATTTTATATCCAATTCCAAAATTTAATGGCTACATCAAGCTTCCAGCTATGGTTGGTCCTCTCACCATGCTTGTGTCATTCATTATGGCACCTTCAATCAAAGGTTATCACATGCTCTTAGGCCTCCCTTGGCTCCATGTCACTCAAGATATCTTTTCCATGAACCACTTGTGTCTCAAATTCATTCGCAATAAGTAAGTTGTCACTCTCAAAGGTATTTCACCATCCACACCATTTCCTCAGCCTCCTCTTTAGGATGTCCTTTCATTAGCTACAACATCTAGGCCCCCTGGGCCTCTTAAATCTAAGGCACATTTTGTACCTATCTCTCCCATTCACACACAACCTGCTCATTCTCATCAATCTAGTAGTCCATCTCCTAGGCCTAACTACCCTACTTGGGCAGCCCCTTCACATAGGATTTCACCACCTCCTTCACCTCCTAGGTCTTCCTCACATAGGTGATCATCACCTCCTTGGTCTCCTTCACATAGGTGTTCCTCACTTCTTAGGTCTCCTTCACATAGGTGCTCACTTCCTAGGCTTTCTTCACATATACATTATCAGTCTCGTATGCCACTAATCTTAGAGCATGGTCACATGCCTTTATCTCCTCAGACATCGGGTAGAGGACCCTTTCCCTTCACTTCCATTAGATAGCTCACTCATCATCATACACTTGAGGGGCATCATGCTTACTTATCTCCCCCTCATAACATCATCAGGTGTTTACCATTTCTACTCTTATGCTTTATGCTTCATACTTTCTATTTAAAAACAATACTACATATATTGATACACCTTGTATCACCACTACCCTATGACGCACTCTTGTGCTAAGGTTCACACTTGACTATTGAGGACATACTACATCCATGAACCTCACACACTATACATTTCACACTCCGTGATTCAAGATACATATTTCTAGCATTTCATTCTCACCCATCATACTACCCTATAACACACTTTATTTACATGGTTCATACTCAACTGTTGAGGGTCTAAATATGAAATGAACCTCACCACACTCACACTCTTTGTGCTCTATGCTTCATTGATCTATCTTTAGCACATAATTTAAACCATTTCCCTATGTGGTACTCTTGTGTTACGGTTCACACTTGATTGTTGAGGGCATATTACATCCATGAACCTCACACACTACACATTTCACGCTCTATGCTTCATGGTACATCTTTCTAGAAATTCATTCTCACACATCATACTACCCTATGATGCACTCTAGTTGCATGGTTCATACTCGACTACTGAGGGTCTAAACCTGAAATGAACCTCACCACACTCACTCACACTCTCTATGCCTTATGCTTCATTGATCATATATTTCTAACACATCATTCAAACCATTTCTCGATGACGTACTCTTGTTTTATGGTTCATTTTGTACTGTTGAGGGGTTTTTTATAAATAAACCTCATCTTATGGACATATCATACACATTTTTTGGGGGAACATTGCTCCTATCATATTCACAATGCATACCATTCTATCCCTCTCATACACAGAATACTTATATCTTGGTTGCACTTATTCTTGTTTACTTATAATTACATGATGAACTTTGATTATTACGCTAGTCAGATATTCAGTATGTCATTATTTTTCTATATATAAATCCCTGTTCACTTGGTCTTTAGTTGTGAATAAAACCTTCCTACAGATATTTACATGCAATAATGATGCTTGGCAATGTACCTCTTACCAGTCTCACTGAGGCTCCTGAGGGCATCTACTTTCTCACACATTACATGGGCTATTGTTTTATTATTTACTAATTCTACTTCCTAGCACATTACTTTATACTAGTACATACATGATTTGACATACTTTTTTATCTTTCTAACATGCTAACCGGTGCTTCATGTGTAGCATTTTCTTTACAGGACTATTTTCCACCAGGGTTATCTGTTACACTTTGCTTGACATTGTATGTTATTGTTTGTGGCTTATGTCCTTTGTCTTGTATGCACATTGTATGCTTCTGGCCAATTCGGCCATGATTGTCTTGTGAAATTATGAGCGATGTCCCATGTCTGAAACCCTCTTTTTGTAGTCTATCTTGTCTTCTTTCTTATTTGATTACACATTGTCTTCAACTTGCATACTAGCTTTCTTGTTACTAACACATGTTTCTAGCCACTTTATTTGCATGTGTCTTAGTCTCTACCATGCACATTTCATCCCCCCTACAAGATTATCCACTTCATATTAGTTTTTGGTCCTCTCCTTGGACTGCATACTCCTATCAGCGTCACATGCACCCCAAATGAGGGGGGGCATACATTGGGTGAATCAATCACCCCATACAACAGCTCAGAGCTATAGTATAACACAGCTTAGTATAGAATCAGCACAGACTACAGTTACATAAATGGCCCAAAATATGACTTGGGTCCTCAATTTAGCACAAAATTCAGCGCTCAGATACAAACATTGGTGCCTAGATGTTCCTGACATCTTCTGGGTGCCCATATCCTAAGGGCAGATACAATAACTTTCTCAAATCAACACAGTTCACATATCAGTTTCATAGTACATGCATAGTCCTCCAACAATCAGAATGCATTCTTTCTCCATTTCAACTCAAAACAAATATATAACTAATATGTTATAACTTGGAACAAATCACACCATCTGCAATGGTGTATAATTCAAGAAGCAGTCATGGAAGGAGAGTAACACTAGACCCCCAACACTCTTTTGTCGTGGCATGAGATCACCCAAAAAAAATCACACTTGGTGTGAGATCACCCAAAAAACTCATTTTTGGCATGAGATTGCCCAAAAAAATCGTTCGTACCATGAAATAGCCCAAAAAACTCGCTCTACAAAGCATTTTTAGGATATCTTTCTATCTTTTTACACTCATGATCATCAAGTGCACACTTTCCTTTTACTACTTTTACACATGTTTACATACTCATATAGAGTTTTCATAATACATGAATTAGATTACTCTTCCGCTCTTCTTTTACATGTTTGTCCTTAATACACAACAAGAAACAACCCTACACCAAGCATAACAATAGGTACAAAATGGTACACCATAATACCCTTCACCCCTAGGGTCACTTCCACGCTTCATTTTTTATCACTTCATGTTTTCACTTGTCTCCTCAGCATGTTATCAACATCACACTCTACATGGTTATCAAGTACGCATCACTTGTCTACTTTATGTTATCGAGTATTCACTCAACAACATAAAGTGGGGGCATATGTAAACATGCAATCACACACTTGGGTAAATTTATAGGTCCTAAAAGCATACTTGTATTCATATGATTCCTAAGCGAGAAAACTAGTAGTTATCAGCTATCTTTGACCTCTTTACTTTGTTTCTAGTCTTCTTTCTGGTTTTTATGCCATACATCCCAGTCAGAACTTTATTGCTTTACCTTTCATGACTCGGGATACTAGTACCCAACCAAGATGTCAGTGCTGAGGCACCCTTGTCCCCTCTAAGCACCCCTGACCTCTTTTCACTTTACTCATTCTTTTTGGGCCTCTTTTATCTTTTGGGCATCTTATTTTCTTATGGATTGGCCTTCTAGTTGTTAATTTTGAAATTAAACTAAGGGAGTCATATAAATACAAAGCTATGTGACCAAAATTAAGAAGAAATCTTTGAACATCTATTATCATCACCTAATCTTGCATCCAAAGGAATCTAAGAGCACTAAAGACATTCATCTAGCATCCATACAAGGGACTGCATTTTATGTATACACTGCATAAGAAGGGGAAGTTCATTATTCCATCCACACATCTATTTAGATTACTACATCTAGCTACTGCCCATTATCAAGGTACTTACATAAGGGCATCCTAGGGCACGATTCTTTCACATAAGCACAAGAACTATATGGAGTCTAAGCTGTAGTGCAGTGCTCAGTGTAAGTTCACTCAATTGGGTGATTGTCGGGGTCAGTCCAACTCCCCATATTGCATCCTTATTTTTTGGATTTGATGTGGTATTGTGGATTTTATATGTGAGCCTTTATTTTGTAGGTTACATGTACACTTGGTGATCATATCGCGACATACAAGAAACTAACAGTGAGTATCAGCGACACTTGTGTGACACCAGAAAAATCTAATTTAGACCACTTTCACAGTCATAGGCGCCCAATAGCAGAATCTGGCACTCAAACACCCCTAACCCGGTTCAGGTGCCCTAGTCTGGCCTTATCTAAAAGCTCCAAATTTTACAGTGCACAGTGATGACACTCTGCCCTCTATGTTCATTAGTCTCCCCAGTCCAGATCAATTCCAGGAAAGGCATAAATCAACTAAGTCCTTCTCTCCCTCTCTTGCACTTAGGGTTTCATGTTTATTTGTTAATCATTTGTGTCATAGTGCATCATAACAGTTGTATATAATTGTGTACATTCAGTTACTCTGCAATTAGGGATGAGCATTAAATTCTATTTTTGTTAAATCACTTATTTACATAATTCTAATTTAGAAGAGGAGAATATGTTAACCATGCAAGAAGAGATATTGAAAAATAAGAAAAACACATAAGATTTGAATGAAGATCAGTTTGATATTAAATATGAAGAAGGGTTATCAGACAATGGAATCAATCTGTTAGAGTTACATGTTGATAGGGTAACAAGTTTGAGTAATCATATTTTTTTCTTGAGGATGAGGAAAACCCAAATGATGACCCCAAGTATGGAAATAAGGTTGTTTTCTAAAAAAATAAGAAGAACACTATTCAAATCATCTTACATGCACCCAATATGAGGAGGAAAATGTGTTCAAAGACTCCATTCATGAGGCTAAGTTTGAAAAGAATGGGAAAATAAGAAAAATCAATCCATTAGCCTTGTAATTTGTATGTCCAGTCAAATATTTGGCTAGCCGAGAGCCACAAATAGAGTTGTCATCAATTACGCTCACCTAAGAGCATGAGAAAGAGCTTCAAGTTGCCGAAGATTAGCCCTAAAACCTCCAAAAACCAAATACAGATCTTATATAGGTATTAATTCTTTTCTTGGCTGACATTTTGAGAAAATCAAAGGTCTAGACCATGTCTTCATCTCCACCATGTGATCTACTTGTTGAACAAATCTCATGGCCACACTTTGTGAGAAAAGGAATTTATTTCTCCCAACTAGTCCCGCAAATATCCTAACATCATCATTATAATGATTAATCACAATATTAATTATTATTAATCCCTTTTACCACATTAATCTAATATGCCATGATTTCATCATTAATCCCTTTAATTCATTATTACTCCCATTTTAACTCTATAAGAATTAATCACAAGATTAATTATTATTAACCTCTTTCCTAAACTCATTTAAACATTTCTAAGAATTTAAAGTTCCTACTTACCTACCCACCTACTCTACACCTACCCTACACCTAGCCTCTCCATGTAACCAAAACCCTAATCATCTTTTATTAATATAATCTAATCCTAAACTAATCATATCCTCCACCTCTAAATCTAGAGGTTTCTATTTCTAGAAGCCTCTCTAAACGTCTCCTTCCATTGAATTTTAAATTCAATGGAAGCTTCTTCCCTCCATTGAATTTTGAATTCAAATTCTAGAATTCATTATTCTAGAATCCTCCAATCCTCTCCTTAATTTCCAACAATTGATCGCCATCCCACTTGGATCAATCCTCATCCTCCATCTCCTCTCCCACAAAATATAAATTTATCTCTCCTCCTCCACGAGAGCTAAGAAGAGGAAGAATCCATAACAAATCTCTATCATTTTATCCTCTATCAATCATCCAAAATATTCAATCAATCAATTCATAATCGTCCAAGCATTAATCAATCCAAGCAAATCAAATGGAGGTGTTTCCCAAGTGCCTACTCAAATCTAAAGCAATCAATACATCCTTGAGCAAATCCAATACAACAAAGGAGGAGCATTTCATTTTATTGGTAAGTGCAGGTATTAATTCTCTCCTCCTTTACATTTCTTTCTCAATCATGAGGTATTGCTGAAAGGATTGGCATAGGAAAGTAATTTTATTTTTTCTTATACGCTTACCACTAATATTTTCCACATTACACTTTCCTTTATTTTTGTTTAAATTAGGAGTAGTTTAGGCTTGTTTCTTGCAAAATAAGTGTTTGAGCACACTTTGCATGCTTCCAGTTGCATCATTTATAATTGCCCAAATTTTATGGTGTTTCCTTCCTTTGTTGTTGTTAGAGGTTCCCTCCTTTTTTGTGTAAATGATCACTAATTAAGTGCCCTTACCTAATCCTTATGGTGATCCTTTAAATAAGTGCATTAAATGCACAAGTTTTGGTTCCTTTTGTTTGTTTCAGGGTGAAAGGCTACTTGGTCTCGGAATTTTCAAAATGTATACATGACTCTATGCCAAATGGATACTTCAAGGCTACTAGTTATTGCATCTAGAAGGCAGATGTCCCCTAGAGGTCACCAAATAGATTTCCAAAACTAGCTCTAGGATATCTTTGGTGTTTTGACAAATCATGGTGTTGTCATGGATCAGTGAAACTTCAATAATTTCATGAGTAACAAGATAAATTGAGTGTTATGGTCATTCCTCCCTCTCTTTCTAAGCCCTTCTTGTAAAGGAGTTATCCGTTTTTAGATCAAATTGGTAAATTTTGGGTAAATCACACATTTTGAGGAACAAGTGGAATAGTTCATATGTTCCACTTGTTCCCCATTTTTTCATCTAGACCAATTTCCATAATGGATCCAGATATTTTAGTGTTTAGTGGCACTATTAGAACAATTCAGATGTTCCTTATGTTCTCCAATTTTTCAATTTATCTGATCCCTTAAACACAAAAGTAATGAAATCGGTGATGTCGGTGTTTGGGGGCATTGTTGGAACAATTTCGTGGTTCCTTGAGTTCTCCAATTACCCATCATATTTGACTCCTTCACAAGAAAAACAATACAATAAAAAAATTTAGGATTTAATGACACCTTTGGAATAGTTCTATTGTTCTTTTTATTCCTTGGTCAACTATAAATGTTATAGAAGAACACGGATAGTTCATCGATGAAGTCAGGTAAAATAGGAACATACCAAATAATTCTAAGGATTCCACGGTTCTCTGATCACCTGCATCTACTAATTCAGGCATTCCTTAGACACTTGGAATGGTTTTTATGGTCTATCATTTCCTTGCACCTTCGCCCACAGAAGAAACATCAGCTATTTGGGAGATTGGAGGAACGGATGAACAAACGGTTAAGTTGGGTCCAAAGGAAATAGTGAGAATTGTTCCTCCATTCCATGAGTTCTCCACAACACTGATAGGCCCAACACAAAGCACAAAACTACACAAAAATGTCTCATGAAGGTGTTTTTAGTTGTTTTCTTTGCCCAAGTTACAAATTAGATCATGTGGGAGTTAATATTGGCATGATCATGCAAGCAAGACTATGTTTTTATCATGCAAAGGCTAAGATTAGTAGGCTTTCATGTAAGAAAAGATTTCAGATCATGCACAAACCTTTAAAAATAGCAACAACATGCAAGGGAACCCAAAATCTATTTCTGAGCATGCAAACTTCATTCCTAAATGTGGAATTTCCTATTTTGGGCACAAATTACTCTTTTCTATGCATGGATCTCCCTATTTTCAATCAACGTCATCTATTTTTAGAGTAGAGGGGCAACTTGGAAATGCATTATTCTTGTTTATTTCTATTTTTAACTGATCAAACTTATATGTATGTGTTTATTTCTTTTATTCTCTCCCTAAATTCTCCATAAAACTCGATGGAATTCATTCTACAATTAATCATTACACTTTTGTTTATTATCCTGAAGTTATCTAGCATTATGAGTGGAAGAGCATGCACCTCTTGGATCGATAAAGGATATATTTATACCTTATTATAGCTTGTTTATTGTGCAATATTATGATTCTATGGTGATTTTATCTTGTGATATTATTTTATCCATGATTTAAAGTTTAATTTCCATGCCTTTATGTAGTTATATGTTAATTTGTAGGTCATAAATTGTGTTTAACAAAGTGTGTGCAGGATCTATTTGTGGAGCTTACCAAACTACCCTTTTAGAGGCATTTTTTTCCCTTCTTTATTCTTTCATAGCTTTAAACCTTTCTCTAACACTTTTCCATTGACATATCCATTCGTAATTTGTGTATGGTGTGTATGGTTCCAGTGGTCTATCTATGTGGTTCAAACAAGTCTAAAGATCCTCAAACTTTTTGGTGTATCACCCCCTTTTCTATTTTTAGTCTTTCCTTCTCCCTTTTCCCATTCCATGTAGTATAGTACATGCTAGTTTTAGGTGTTACACTAGGGGAACCAAACTTTAGGTCACTCACAACCTATGAGTGTTTCAATTTTGTCAATTAGAAGGGGAGTCATCGCACCACTCCCCAAAGGGTTCATTCTTGTATGACAACAGATATCATATGTGGAATATGATGATCAATGGACCAATCAAACATGGTCCAAAACTCATGAAATAACTCCTCAAAATGGAATCGTGTAGCCTCATTAAGGAATATGTTGGAGTGATCTGGTATGAATGAGTTATTAAGGACAACGTGGATATGGATGACTTGCTCATGCCATCTTGATCAAAAACTCATATCTATAAAATCCTTTATTATATTTTTTATGTCATCGTCAAGCTTGGTATATCCTAATCCAGATTTGTTAGAAGCTAGTTTATAACGGGGATAAATAGGAGTGAAAATTCCTTCTTCAAAATTTTCTAGACCATAGCCTTTCCATCCTTGATTGAGTAATAAATCCATAGAGAAATATGGCTTTGAAAGGTATGAAATGTCAAAAGTGAACCAAGATTTTGAGATGGATACATTGTTGATCGGTGGAGAAGTTGCAGTATCATATCTCCCATACACAAAATAAGTGTTTTTGGGAGGAATACTAAATGAAACTCGAGATCCTTTGACACGTTGTGTGGGATATGGTATACCCATTTCTTTGGAAATTGGAATATTGGGTAGAGATATTGTGGCATAAGGGAGTTTGTATTTCCTAACACCAATAGATTGTGTGTTATTTGTCATAGGAGATTTACCATGATATTGAGGTAATTTTCTAGTTGCGGGTTTTCTATCAGAAGGAATATAACTTGAATTTTATGATGGTGAAGATGACGAGGATAGTGAAGGAAGCATGATTACTTCTAGAAGTAATGTTGATGGTTGGTCATGAGATGATGATGATGAAGGAGATGGATCTTGTGGTTGTGATAAGTAAGAATGTTGCATTGAGGATGATGGGTCAACCATGATAGGTATATGAGTGAATGTATTAGATATATCTGTGGGGTTGAAACAATTGGTGTGACTGGTGTAACAGGTACTACTCTATTGAATGAGAACGTCATATTATTACAATACTTAAATGGTTCTGCATTGGTGGTGACACAATGTGTAATTCCATCTTATTTATATTTGAGACATTGATGGAGGGTGGACATAATACATTTCATCTCATGAATCGAAGGGCGTACTATTTTAAGTCTCCCTCTATAACGTATAGAAGGGTGTGAAGCATCTTGGAGAAAATTTTTAATGGTAAAACGATGGTACATAATGCAATGCAAATAGCATCATTGAATGATTGTAATTGTAGTGTCGAAGTTGAAAGGTGAGATAACAGTATGTTAAGGTAATGTAAGGCTACGGATGATATGATATTAATCCTAGAGTATTGTCAACCAACATGTGTTTGAACATTTTGTGTTTGATTTTGGTGATGACAAACAATGGTGGATCATGAGGCCCAATCCCCCTTATGTTATGAAAGGGGATTCAAACTTAATATCATAGTCGTAAAATGTGATCGATGATGAAGTTGAAGTATGAAGGTTGCCCACAAATTGTGAAAAGGCATTGGGATTTTGAGTTGACAAATCAATTGACTTTAAGACCTCAATAAGTGCCTTGTGATGATTATAAGATTGGATGATGAGATCATAAATGAGATCTTAGCTGGCATAATATGCAATTGATTGACTAGATTATTCTTGAGAGTGGTTACTAGTTATTGAGGCAAGACCGCATTTGGTGAAATTGGGGTTGCAGATGTCAATTTAGATGTGGATTTAAGCTTCATATTGGTAACTTAATTTCTTGACAAAATGTGAATCGTGCTGACAAAATCTTGGTGAGATGATGATGATGTGTCGTGGCTAACATGATTGGTTGAAGTTGTATGTAATGGAAGTGGATTTTTGAAGACATATAGGTTTTGATTTTGCGGGGCCATGACATTGTCTACTTGCATAGTGCCTTTTTCAATTAGGTCTTGAATAACATTATGCAATTAGCAACACTTGTCAGTTGCATGGCCCACAATCCTATGACAAGCACATTTGCCAATGGATTGTTGCCACCAAAGCAATTTTGGTGCATTGGGTACCTCTTTTCGTATGTGTGGGAACAAGATGAGTTGAGCATCTAGGCATGTTTTTAATATACTAAAGAGTAATTAGGTCAATGGAGTGTCTTGTTGAAGCATTTGAAATGGATTATGTGATGTGTTTTGTGTGGCTCATAACTATGTATAATTAAGAGCCACGAAATAATTCTTAGTGGCATTTGATGTGGAACCTTGGTTAGCCACAGATTGGAGAACAACATGATTAACTTAGGGGATATTTTAATAAAACTTGGAGAAATCATTCTTCTTATGAAGCTTTACATCACTAGTACTAACATGAATATCCTCAATTCTCTTGGCCATCAGTATGGTTTCCTCAAATGAATGAAATTTTTGGATTTGAAAAGTGTGTGATATTTGTTTGATACAACTCTTGGAAAATAATTGAGTGAGTTTTGGTTGAGGAATGGGAAATGTAAGTTCATGTACAACTACACTCCAACATGATAGGTAGTCAATAAGAGTATTATCATCAAATTATTTCAAGTTATATAGATTAGATAATGTGGTATGTTTAACAACACTAACTGAAAAGTGATTAAGGAATAAGTCAATAAATTTCTCTAATGAGATGACTCTATGTTAAGTAAGACTGGTGTACCAATCTAAAGATTGGCCACCTAATGATAATGCAAATATTCATAACATAGGCACGACATCATGACTAATAAGATAACAAGTGTATTTGAATGTGTGCAAGTGATTTTGAGGGTCCTCTTTTCTGTTGAATTTGTCAAATTAGGGCATATCAAAATGTGGAGGATATGGTTTCATGGGTACCAATGGGTGGATAGGTTCATTACATAGATGATTGTATGTGAGCTTAGGGTATCTCATACCTTGATTTTGAAGCTCAAGGTTATGAATTATATCCATGCGTTCTTGATTAATGTTTGGTACATGTTGGAAAAGCATGGTTTTGGAATGGTTAAGTGTATGAATGTGTAGAATGGTGATGTGGTATATGGGTGTAAGTATGATAGAATGAAGTGGATGTATAAGAAAAAGATGAGGAATTAGGTAGAGTATAGTGGGTAAAGGAGGAATTGTCACATTGGAATGAGATTCAAGTGGTTGTGGTTCTTCTAGAAGGGATATGATGTGTGTGGACAATAGTAAATGGTGTATGACTAACAGAGACATTAGTTGTATGGGGTTCCTTGGTGGTAGATGATGAAGGTTTATGGTCTACAGAATATATCTTCTAATAGAAAGCATCTAGTTTGTAATAGTATTATCTAATATATTTTGTAACGACTTATGGATTGTGATCTAAGGCCTCCTTAAACTTGGGATAAAAAGGTGGAATCTTGTAAGAGTCGTCATCTTCTAGAGGAGTGTTCTCATGAAAAATTTCTAGCATGAAAACTTAGGAAAAAATGTCATGATAACCTAACCCACATTTGGAAATGCCTCTCTTGGTTAATGTAAACATTTCCTCCAGCCAACTCAGTTAGTGTGTTACCCTCATAATGGCTAGGAGGAATGTACTAATTTTATTTTAAAGTGTGTTTCCTATGAAGAGGGGTGATTCATGGATTCACTCATACTCATTCAGAAATAATTGCTCCCAGAGGCCCAATAAGGCCTATTTTTAGGATTTTTCACGTTGGTAGACACCCCTCAGAAGCTGACTATTGAGGCACAATCCACTTGTGAGTTGTGAAAAGTAACTACAATATGCAGTGAAGTGATTTAGGAAATTTTAGGAAATATTTGGAACCTCGGGAAAATATTCTCAAAAATCGGGCCCTGGTCTAGATTCTGGGCACCCTCATCTATGTAGATGCTCAGAAAACCTCCTCTAAGGTGTCACAAAAGGTTCAAACTTGTTCTCCTTATGTTGCGTATATGTCATTAAATTCCACTGAATTTCTCTATAAATTCAGAATGAATGAATCACCTACAAAACCCTAAACAAAGCATCAAACCCTAAAAAAGGAAAGATGCAAATGAAGGGTTCAGATTGTCCTCAGCTACCAAAATGATGGACTTATCACTGAGTGTTAGACTACATCTCAGACCCAATGTAGTTTTGTGTGTGTGTGTGGAATTGTGCCCTAGGTTTCTCTTGTGTCAGTCACACGTGAAGTAGCGAGCAAGTAGATAGATGTAGAATGTAAATAATGTGTGCATGGAAATAATAGTCTCCTCTACTATGAAATGTGATGCAAATGAACTAGCCTTTTATCCCTTGTGATGGAGCTAGATAGATACAAATGGAGCTATATGTGCCTTTGATGGATGCAACCTTATGTGGAGATAATATATGTTTAGTGTTTGGTCCCTTATTATGATCACATAGCTTTGTATTTATATTATTCCCTTGCTTTGAATTTTGTAATTAACCACTAAAAGGCCAAGTAGTAAAAAGATAAGATGCCCAAATGGGTAGAAAGTGACCCAAAATATGCAGAGCAAAGAACAAAGAGGTCGGGGGCACCCAGAGGGGATGGGGGTGCCTGGCGTTGCCATCTTGGCTGGGCGTTGGTGTCCAAAACGAGAAATGTTGAAGTATAAAAATACAAACTAAGCAAGTGAGAGTGCAAGACTGAAACTGTCAACAGAAAAGAAAGGAAGATGGCCAAAGACATGGATTAATCAGTACTTTTCTAACTTAGGAATACTATGAATAGTAGTATGCAACTAGGACTAGCTAATTACCTAAAGTACATGATTTAGTGTCTACATTTTTCCCCACTTTATGTTGGTGAGCAAAATGCTCAATAACATCAAGCAAATAGAGATGTGTACCTGATATCTATGTAGATCAGATGTAGAAAAGTGTATCGAGGAACTAAACAAAGCATGAAATAATAAAAAAGGTGGAGCATGGAGATGAAAGATGTAAAAGTGTAAAAAAGCTGATGAAAATGAACCTAGGATAGGAAATGCCTCCAAACAAATTATAAAAAAATGTGTGATGTACATAGTTCTATAGTGCTCGATGTGTATGTTGTTGGTGATGTTGACTAGGTTTTCTTCCAATATCGGATGGACCTGCAAAAGAGAATACAATCAAGTAGTCAAATACACATGTATATGTATAAAAATCATGTAAGGAAGTATGTAAAATAAAATTCTAAAAATGTGAAAAAGGAACATGTGCACCTGATCCATGAAGAGGAAAGAGTGTAGAAAGGATCATGTAACTGATGTTGATGCAAGCAAGTTTTTTGAGTGATCTCACGCCAATGTAATGGAAGAAGTGTAGGGAGAAATTATTTGGTGTCGTCCTAGACAACCTTTAACTATTTCCCAAAACAGTATGGATATCTTTGTATGTTCTAGTTTTTTGGGTGGTCCGATGCCACGACAGAAGTAGTGTAGAGAGGAAGTTCCAGTGTTATCCTCTAACCTTTAACTACTCCTGAGAATAAAACACCATTGTAGATGGTGTGTACTAATGCATTTTCTAAGGACAATTGCACTGTAAAATTCCTTATGTGTGAGTTTTTGTAGATTGTTTTGAACCCAATCACTATGTAACGGACCCCTGGTTATACGTGCTCTAGGAAAGGTATCGTTATATTAAGGACCCAAGTCTGATTTTGAGACCTGAATTGTGTTTGTACCGGTATTGTTTTGTGTGTAAACTATTGTATGGGGTGATTGATTCACCCAAAAGATGCCCCCCTTATTTGGGTTGCATGCGACATCGTTGAAGGAGAATATGGCCCAAAGGAGGACCAACTACTGAAACTACGCCCTGCATGAGGGAGGGATATGTGCTTGATAGAAACCAATGCACACAAAAACAAATAGCTAGGAAAAACAAGTGTTAGTACAAATAAATAGAAACACTCATATAAAAGACGACATGTAAGCTAAGCAGACAATTTATATGCTAAGATAAAAGTAAACACGCAAGAAGATAATGTAAACCGCAAAAAGTGGGTTCCAAACATGGGACATCACTCCCGATGTCACAAGACAATCAAGGCTCGATGAAGCCAGAGACATAAAAGTTCACTAACTAAAATATGGGATATGGGGATAGTTAATCTAAGCTATGATGACATTGTAATGCATAAATGCAATAAAGAAGTATATAAATGACCCAAACAACTATGAAACTAATGAAATGCTAACCCTAATGTGTAAGAGGGAAGAGGAAAGAACTCAACTGAATAGAAGATGCTCGCAGGATTGTGTCATGGAGGTGACTGAAGATTCTGGAAGCAAGAAAAGTGAACATGTAGAAGCCTTGAAAAGGATGGAATTTAGACTGATTCTAGCTAGACTGGAGCACCTGGAGAGGGACTAGGGCACCTATGAGTGCTCTGCTCTACCAAATGGGCACCCTGGTCTACGCAAAATCTATGTAAACTGATCTTCACAGGTTCAACAGGTGGTTTGAAACCCTCTCTGTCTGTTGCATCAAATTCGTTGTCCTGTGTCAGATGTTGCCAATAATCCAAGATGATGAAAAGACCTGCAAAAGACCAAAAAGGAGTATAAAAACCCTAAAAAAGAAGAATGCAAATGAATGGGTCAGACTGACCTCAGCTTGCCACAACAGTGGGCTTACTAACTGAGTGCTACACTCACATTTTAGACCCAAATGTAATTCTAGTGAGTATGTGCATAATGTTTCCTATGTGCTCTTATATTAGTCACACTTTGTGAAGTAGCGAGTAATAACTATATGTAGAAAATGTAATAAAATGTGTGCATGGAATAGAATAGAATCCCTCCCCCTATGAAGTGTGATGTAGATGACCTAGCCTTGTGTCTTGTGATGGAGCTATGTGGATGCAAGTGATCTCCAATGCAATAGATGGATGCAACTCTAGATGGATGATAGTATTGAATAGTAGATTGGTACCTCATTATGGTCTCATAACTTTATATTTATAGGGTTCTCTTGATCTAATTTTATAATTAACCCCAAAATGGACTGACCAAAAAAGATAAAGAAGCTCAAATGGCTAGAAAGAGCCCAAAAAGTGGCGGGAAAATGCAAAAAGGATTGGGTGCACCCATGGTGGGACCAGGGTGCCCAACTTTGTACTAGCCTGGGCGCCCTAATCGAGGCTAAAATAATGTAAATGATGGAAAATGACTGGGCATGTAGGTGTCAAAGGTATGGAATGATGAAATAAAATAAGAGAAGATGGCCAAAAGATGAGGGTTAATTATTACTTTCTTCACTCAAAAACCCTCTAAATAGTAGTATGAGACTGGGCTAAATAATGTATAAAGTGCGTGATTTTGTGATCTAAATTTTCTCTCACTTTATGTTAGTGAGCGAAAATCTCGGTAACATAAAGTAGATAGGGATGTGTACATGATGTCTATGAATATTATAGTATAAAACGCGTTGAAGGACTAGAAAAAGGTGAAATGAATGAAAAAAATATGGATGGAGCATAGAAACAATGGATGAAAATGCGCAAAAACAAAGTCGATGAGAGTTAACCTAGGGTGGAAATGCATGTGTAGATGTTGATGTGTGTGATGTACCTGCATGGTTAGTATAGTGTGTTTTCATGAAGTTTTGGTGTTGACATTGTTGTTATTGTTGTTGCCCCCATTTGATTACTTGTTTCTCATATGACCAGACTTGCAAGGAGAAAATGATCAAGTAGTCAAATATGTATGTATGTATGTGTAAAAATGTAATGTAAAAGATGCATGTAAAAGTATGTAAATGTAAAATATGCAAATGAAAGATTGTAAATGGAACATGTGCACTTGATCCATGTCAAGAAAGAGAGTGTAAAAGGATATCCTGTATTGCGAGTTTTTTGGGCGATCTCATGCCACCTTGGCCGAAGAAGTGTAGGGAGAAAGTTGCATTATTATCCTTCCTATAAGTGCTTCCTTGAATGTGTGTGAAGAGATCTCTATATGTCCTAGTTTTTTGGGTGATCCGACACCACTGGCCAAACTAGTGTAGGGAGGCACACCCACTGTAACCTCCTAGCCCATAACTACTTCCTAGAATGCTAAGGACAACCATGTCCTATAAAATCTGCTATGTATGGGGTTCGTAGATTGGTCTAAAATCCACTCGTTGTATGTAACCCACAACGTTAAGGGCAGAAAGTGCACTGAACTGAACCAGTGTAAATACGTTATGTAGTATGTAAAACCCCAAATGATTCCCCCCTATTTAACGGTACATGCGACTTCGTCGATAGGATAATATTCCCCCGAAAGAGGCCTAACCACATGAACTCTAAAACTATTCCCTGCAGGGGGAAGGAATGCACTTGGAAAAAACCAAGGCATGCATAAACAAGGATGGCTAGCCAAAAAAAGTGTTTGTATGAAAAAACATGCATATAGAAAATAATGTATAAGTTACACAAATAGTGTGTAGGCTACAAAGTAAAGTAATGTAAATAGACAAGAAGACAAGTAAGCCACAAAAATAGGTTTGCAAACATGGGAAATCACTCACGATGTCTCAAGACATGAAAAGGCCATCATGGCTGTCAAAAAACAAACAAATGTGCACATAAATCATAGGGAATGGCCCACATGCAAAAGAAAACAATAGCAGACAATGTAACAAACAAATATGGAATAATATATCCTTGCATAGAAAATGATGCACATGAGGCACCCGTTAGCATGTTAGAAAGATAACTAGTATGTCAAAAGCATGTATAACTAATTAATGTAAAGTGCTAAGTACAAATGAAACAATAACACCTGTGAGATACCAATGTGGATGCCCCCACCGACCAGTGTAGGAAGGGTATAAAGCAAGCATATGTTATACATGTAAGAGACATGTAACTACGATCACAGCTAAAAAAATATGTGAATGCACATGTGTGGATGGTATAGATAAATGACATACAAGTAATATAACTAGCATGTGCAATAAAACAACCATGAACAAGCAAAAGTAAGCAAGAGTAAAAGCAATCATAATATGCAGTATGTTGTGGATGGATGAATGCAATGAAAAATGGAGTGATATGCACCACGTGCCCCCAAGTGGATGGAAATGTATGTAGTGAGGTTCATTTGGTTTTCCCCCTCAGAAGTCAAGAATGAACTATAAACGAGAGTGCGTCATCGGGAAAAGGTCAAATAGTGTGCATTGTGTCTAGCACTCTATGATGAGTATGTATGCGTAGTGATGATGATATGCAACAATTAGAAGAGATGTGCATGAATCCTATAGCTGAAGTATATATCACGACAAAATGAATGTATGAGTGATGATTTATCCCTAAGAATATATCACTACATGATGAATAGTAAGGAGTGGTGATGTAGCCTAAAGCATAGTCACATAATGAATGGTGTGAATAGTAAATGTGTGATCAGTGTAAGTTCCATTTGATTTGTAAACCCTTATCAATCAAGTATGGACCGAGGAACTAAAGTGCATTATAGGGTAGTGAGTGTGGCGCATAAAAGATAATGTAGTATGTGTGACATGATAATAGATGACCATGTGATGAGTAGGATGTTTGATATGCAATGTATAGTATGCAATGTAAGATGTGTAGAATATGTAAAGTGTAATGAATTGCCATGTAATGTTTGTAGATATATTAGTAATGTAGGATGTAAAATGTGGAGTGTATGATGCTAGATGCATAGTATGATATATGTAAAATGACAACTAGTATGATTTATGATGTATGATGTATGATGTGTGATGTATGATGTATGGTGCACGATATGTGAATAAATGTGGTATGTAAGACCTAGTGTGCAGTGTGTGGGATTCATATATTGTAAGCCCTCAACAGTCAAGTGTGAATCGAAGCACAATAGAGTGTCATCAGGTAATGACGATGTTAAAGTACGAATGAATATGTGTATGCTAGGTGATTGATGTATGAGAAGGCCAAGATGAGAGGTGCGCAAATGTTATGATGAGAGGGAAGTGTATTACATGTTATGCCCCCCGAGTGTATGATAATGTGTGCACTAGTCAATAAATGATGTATAAAGGTGATGAAGTACTATAGATTTTGTAAGATCAATTCAATGATGAGATATTGTATGTGTAACGAGCGATAGATTATTATAGATGTGTGTATGTATAGTTGTGTATGTAATGGATAGGTATGGTAATATAAGATAAAACAAGGTTCTGTATTGTAAAGGACCCCTCAACAGTCATATAAAAACTAGAAGAATATGAGTGTGTCATCAGGAGGGTAGAGTGACAAGAGTAACCTACTAAAGACCAATTTTACGTGCAGTGGAACCGTGTTGGATAAAGTTAATAGTAGAAATATGCGACGATGGTGAAATTAAAAATATATCATGACCACTAGTATGAGGATTAGTTGTTTTGACGAAAGTAATTGGTTGGAGCTTAGACTTGAGAGGAGGCCATGTGGCACTAACTTTAAAGTGAGGTTGTTTAAGGTGACTTGGTGATATGATAGATAACTTATTAGTAAGAGATGGTGAACTAATTTTGGTAGGTGATTGACTTAGTGATATCATAGATGGCTAAGTAGGAGAGGATGGTGAACTATTTGTGAGATATTGTTGTTTAGGAGGTGCTTACATAACGCTGGTCTGATGATCATTAGATATAGATAAATCAGATTTAGGATCCTGATGGGATTAATCGTTTGTATTAGAATGATGTGCGGTAAATAAAATAAGAACTTCATGCTCAAGATGCTTGATTATTCATGGAAAAGTGTGGCATATGGATGACATTGATATTTTGTTAAATGCTAAGGAGAATAGTAAAGAGTAGGTGGTAGAGTGATCAACTGATGACTAAGGAAATGACTAAGGATTTCATGTTGCATAGTATTATGCTCAAATATGAGAGGCTCGGGAAATGGCATGTCTTGAGGTTAAACTAGATGACATGTAGTGGAGATAGATGGCATACAAGATTTAAAAGGAGTAAAAACATGCGATTGAGAAGCATCCTTAGGTTGTTGAATTTTAAATCTGAGAGATGTAATAGTTGATTCCATAGCCTTAAATTTATCTTGAAATAAATCATGTAGATCTTGAATTTATTCCAATAGGGGTTTATCAAATGTAAGACCACTAGAACTAGGGTCATCAGATAAATGGTCCAATATAGGACTTATTTTGTTCAGTGGCGTACTTAGAGGACAACATATGAAATCTAATTGGCGTTGTAGAACATCCTGACAGTTGGGATACAGTTTAAGAAGATAAGACAAAGGAACTTAAGGAACTTTACGACCCATCATAGAAGAAAAATGGGGATCCTAAGCATGAAATTGGTTGGGGTTCACCAAAATGATTAATTAAAATGTGGAATAATATGCACTACCTAATCTAAGAAATGAGAAGTTGTAAATGCAGTAAAGAAGTATGTAAATTAATCAAACAACTAAACTACTGAAAATAGAAATCATAATGTGCAAGAGATAAGAGGAATGAACTCAGCTGAATATAAGATGACTATTTTGTAGAGGTGTCTAGAGAATCTTGAAGCAGGAATGATTGTGAAAAAGTCCTGAAAAGGATGGATCTGGGTTGATTCTCTAGACTAGAGCACCTGGAGAGGGACTGAGGCACCTACATGCACTCTAGTCTGAAAAATGGGTGCCCTAGTCTACGTAAAATATCTGGAACTAATATTTACATGTACGACAGATGGTCTAAAACCCTCATTGTTTGTTGCATCAAGTTCATTGTACTTATTCAAATGTCGTGTATATTCCAAGATGAATGAAAGACCTACAAAAGACCAAAGAGAATTATCAAAAACCTAAAAATATAAGAATGTAAATGAATGGGTCGGACTGACCTCATCTGCCACAATAGTGGGCTTACTAACTGAGCGCTACACTACATTTCAGACCCAAATGTATTTTTGGTGAGTGTGTGCATAATGTGCCTTGGGTGCTCTTGTGTCAGTCACACTTTCTGAAGTAGTAAGAAATAACTAGATGTATTAAATTTAATAGAGTATGCGCATGGAATATAATAAAATCCTCCTCCTATGCTATGCGTGATGCAGATGACGTAGCCTTGTGCCTTGTGATGGAGCTATGTGGATGCAAGTGATCTCCAATGTAATAGATGGATGCAACTCTAAATGGATTATAGTATTGACTATTACTTGGTCTCTTATTATGGTCTCATAACTTTATATTTATAGGGTTCTCTTGGTATAATATTGTAATTGACCCTAAAATATCTAACCGCCAAAAAGATAAAGATCTCAAATAGTTAGAAAGAGCCCAAAAAATGTTAGGAGAGTGCAAAAAGGATTGGGGTGCCCTAGATGGGATCAGGGTACCCATGGGTGCCCCAGTCAAGGCTAAAATAATGTAAAGTGATGGAAGCTAACTAGGAATGTAGGTGTAAAAGGTCGAGAATGAAGAAATAAAATAAAATAGGATGGCTAAAAGATGGGGGTTAATTAGTATTTTCTTCACTCAAGAACCTTCTAAATAGTAGTATGAAACCGGGATAAATAATATCTAAAGTGCATGATTTTGTGACTACACGAGTGTGCAAACAAGACAAAGGGAAAATCCCGAAAACAATAGCATACAATGGCAAGCAAGTACAAGGAATGTAACAGATAACCATGATGGCAAAATTGTCTTGCAAAACAAATGTTGCACATGAAGCACCCGTTAGCATGTTAAAGAGATAAAAAAGTATGTCAAAGCATGTATAATATGATAAAGTAGTGTGCTATGAAACAAAATGAAACAATATCACCTATAGTGTAAAAAAATTGATGCCCTCGAGAGTTGTTGTGGAACTAGTACTAGGTACTACACCAAGCATCCATGTTGCATGTAATGGACCTGTATAGTCTACGATCACAACTAGAAAGCAAGTGAATGCGCATGTGTATATGATAAAGATAATGACATACAAGATATCTATCTAACATGTGTAATAAAGTGAACATGGACAAGTAAATGCAACCAAGATATGTAGTATGTTGTGGATGAATGGAATGGAATGCAGAGTGAATGGTAGGAGCTGTGTATCCCTCGAGTGAATGGAATTGTATGCAGTGAGGTTCATTTATTTATGCCCCCTCAGCAGTCAATTATTAACCGTAAATAAGAGTGTGTCATCTGGAAATGGTTCAAACGATGTGTTGCATGTAGTGTGGTATGATGAATGTATAATTATGATATTGACATAGAGATGAAGTGCGAGAATGTATGATGATTTATCCAAAGTGTATATCACGACAAGATGATTGAAGAAGTGATGATTTAGCCTAAAGCATATATCACTAAAGGATGCTAGAAGAAGTGGTGAGTTAGTGTATAGTGTTTAGCTCCATACAAGTAAAATAAGTGATGATTTATCCTATGGCATATATCACTACATGATGCAAGTGGAAGTGACTATGTAGCCTATAGCGTATATCACTGAATCTAGGAATGTCACATGAGAAAAAGATTGAATGTATGAATGTATGAGTGAAATGTGGTACATTTGTGATGTATACCCTCAACAATCTAGTATGGGACCATGAGACTAGAGTGTGTCATATGGTTTAGTGAGTGTAGTGCGTATAAGTGGATTTGTAAAATGTTTAATGCAATATGTGTACTATGCAATGCAAAAGGTACGAGATATGTGTAGAATGTGTATAATGTATGAAGCACAAGATGTAAGGTGTAAAAATATAGGATGTAAAATGTAAGATGTGTGAATATGTGCAATGTTTAGTGTATATTGTGTAATGTGTGAGTTTCATGTGTATCAGGATGTACTCAACAGTCAAGTGTGAACCAAAGCACAAGAGTGCATCATCAGGTAGTGACGATATGCGTGTGTGTCAAGATGTAGGTGCAAGAGGGTAAATACATACTAAGGTAAGTGCAAGACGTGTGTCGATGCTAGGGGAAATAAGTGTGATGCCCCCAGAGGGCATATGATGAAGAAACAATCATGTAATGTCATCAAGGTGGTCATCGGTATCAGGGTCAAAGCCAAATGTATAAGCATCAGAGACTTAGTAAGTAATAATGTTGAGTTGATCAGATAATGAGCCTTTGAGGTGTAAGTTGTACATACCCATGGCACACTCCTCATCATTGAAGGGTGGTAATGGACATCCATATGCATAGGTCAACAAAAGAGATTTTGTGTATAGCCAAGAAAGAAATGGTTGTAGATGGATACACAACCAAAGGGCATGGGAAATGATATATCAATATGATCAGGATCTAATGTGCCCCCAATGTAATCAAGCCAGGATTACCCTAATGTAAGTGGTGAAGAGTGAGGATTTTGCACGAGGAAAAATGTGAGATGAGAGACACGTAGACCATATGCGGTAGTAATGTGAACAAATCCATGATAAAGATGGGAAGAATACGATGGAGGATAGAGATCCTCAAAAGCAAAAACCTAGCTGAGTTAAGCCATCATGTGTACATATTGTGTCATCACAAGTGGGATCGAATGGAATATGCTCCCAATAAGAATCATTCATGAAAAGTGTGTATGTGAAAGGAGGTCATATTGATGGAGGTGACACATGGGAAGGTGGAGTAGCTAGAGTGGTTTTCATTGTATAGACATGCCCCTGATAAATAATCATAGTAGTGGTAGAAGTATGGAGGTGTAGATGTAGTTGGCACGGAATCTATCATGCAAATAACACCTTCAAGTGGTGGTAAATGTGGTATCTTATCTATAGGTTATGGATCATCAATAGTGTCAATTCTTGGAATAGGAAGTGTAGTATATGGATCATGGTCACAATATTTGCATGGATGATGATCGTGAAGAACAATATACTTGACACCCTCATGTAAAAATTTGACAAAATGATGTGCTGTAGAGGTAATAGCTTGTATGGTATGGAGCCAGGGGCCTACTAAGTAAAGACTTATATGAAATCAGAAAGTCTATGACAAAGAAGACTGTGTTGAGAGTTTTTGGCCCTGTGATAGGTAAAACAATGTGACCTATGCATGGATGAATAGAGCCATCATATGCATGAAGGGAGATACATGATGGAATAACATTAGCAACCGATAGACCAATATTTTCAAGGAATGACATGGGACATAGATTAAGTTCACCAAAATGATTATGCTAAAATGTAATATAATAGCCTAATCTAATGCAAGTTTATAGTAAATAAATGAATATTGAAATATTGAAATAATACCCAAGAAAACTAAGCTAGAAAATATGAAACCCTAATGTGAAAAGAGGGTTAGAAGAGCCTTAGATGATTCAAAGAGTTAGTTGGAATGTGTCGCAGTGGAGACCGACTAAACATAGATAGAGAACCATCGCACAAAAGCCTGGAAAAATATAGATCCGGCATATTTGACTAGACTCGGGTGCCTGGAGGAGGATAGGGGCGCCCTTGGGCATCCTGGTCTGGATTCTAGGCACCATATTCTACGTAGATGCTCATAAAAACTTCCTTTGAGGTTTCGCAAAAGGTTTGCACTTGTTCCCCTTATGTCATGTATATGTTGATGAATTTCGTTAAATGTCTCAGTAAATCCCGAATGAATGAATCACCTAGAAAACCCCAAATAAAGCATCAAACCCTAAAAAAATAAAGATGCAAATGAAGGGGTCAAACTATCCTCAGCTGCCAAAATTATGGACTTATCACTGAGTGTTGCATTACATCTCATACCCAATATAGTTATGTGTGTGTGCGGAATTGTGCCCTAGGTTGCTCTTGTGCCAGTCACACGTGAAGTAGCGAGGAAGTAACTAGATGTAGAATATAAATAATGTGTGAATGGAAACAATAGACTCCCCTCCTATGAAGTGTGATGCAAGTGAACCAACCTTTTGTCCCTTGTGATGGATTTAGATGGATGCAAATGGAGCTATAGATGCCTTTGATGGATGCAACCTTAGGTGGAGATAGTAGATGCTTAGTGTTTGGTCCCTTATTATGATCACATAACTTTATATTTATATGATTCCTTTGCTTCAAATTTCACAATTAACCCCAAAAAGGCCAACTACCAAAAGATCAAATTCTCAAACAATTAGAAATGACCCAAAAGGTGAGAGTAAAGTATAAAGGCGGCAGGAGCACCCAAAGGGGACGAGGGAGTCTGGTGCTGGCATCCTGGATGAGCGCTAGTGTCCGGGATGACAAATGATGAAGGGTAAAAATAAAGACTGATAAAGTGAGAGTGCAAGACTAAAAGTGTCAACAGAAAGGAAAGCAAGATGGCCAAAGACATGGGTTAATCGATACTTTTTTAACTTAGGAATCATATGAATAGTAGTATACAACTAGGACTAAATAATTACCCAAAGTGCGTGATTTAGTGTCTACACCCACCTACCCCCTCTCCATGATTATTTGACCCTTGGCACACTTTTTGCATGATCATGTCCCTTTTTCACCATGTCCAAGAGGACATGCAGGATACAAAAATGCGGCCACCACATGATAAGTTCATCTTGCATCACTTGAATGGAAACCCTTGGTGGTTAGGCATGTTGTTTTTCACCCTCATAAACTCAATTTTCCATGTCCCCATCTCATTTTTTCCCTCACCCTTGGTGAATTTTGAGAGGTTCATGTCCCCATGTGCCCTTTTTCCCCTATTTTAAGGGTATAAACCATAGTGTGTGATTCCACTTGGGTTGGGTTTTACCTAAGTTGGCTTTAAGGTGAGTTTAATTAGGTTTCAAAAGGGGGGAATGAAGGAGGGATGGTATAAAAGTTGTCATTAGTCATTTTTCATCAATTTTTTGTTTCATTTTAAAACTCTCTTCACGTGCTCCCTTGTTTTTTATTCTACAAAAAAAAATCATAAACCCTCATGCTTCAAAACACAAAATTTGCTCATTACTCTCAAACCCTTGCTCCGATTGTCATGAAATCCAGACTGTAGAATCCTTGCAAAAATTAATTTAAAGGGAGTATTTACATGCCTCCATTGATACTCTCTTCCATTTTTCTATATCCATATGAAATTTTTTTGCTAAAAATATCCATTTTTAGATCTACCCGAACTTGGTGATTAGAATCCTCCAAAAATTGGAGTAAAGGCCCAGAATGCAAAATATAAACTTCTGCAATCGGTTTCATTTATATCCAACATTTGGAGGACCATTTTCTATGTTTATTAAGTCTCTAACATATATCTTACTAAAAATACTAATTCCGAGGAAAATTTGGTTTCCAGTACCTCAAGCCATACCTTCAAGTGAAAAACACTCAAAATTGGCAAAAAAATTACATAAACTAGACAATCATGATGAACACGCTAAAAATAGTAAAGGGATGAAATGAGCTTAAAATGATAACATATCATTTTTTCATCTATTTTCTAATGATATCGGCACTCATAAGAGTATTTCTCTTAATTTTCAAACAAATTCCCACATTCCCCGATGCGGTGAGCATAAAGTGCCTAAATGGGAAACTACCAGTTTTGTCTCGAGAACCATTTCATCTCACACGGATTGCATGATCATAAGATGGATGGAATTGATTTTGGTCCATTTCTCCTTCCCTTACTCTAGTATCAGAAGGATTTTTCTTCATTCTTCATCCACCATCATTGTTCTCACTGTGACATAATCATGATCCCAGTTGTGTGAGCAAAATGCACCAAATTCTCCCCATGAGAATGATTGTTAATAAATATATGTCACTGTCTCAATAAGAAAAAAAATTGTATCAATGAGATAATTCATCTTTTAATTCTATTGGTGGTCTACCTATCAAGTGTTCATCACTCCTCTTCTTGGTGTGTCCAAACAGTGTTGCAGAGGCTCGTCATTTCAAAAGTTTTCAAAGGGGGAAAAGTTCTCAAAGGATCTTCATCATATTTTATCTCCATCAAGGGTGGAGGAAGCTTCATCCATTATTTAGAGAATATTTTCTCTCCTCTCTTCATTCTTTCTCCTTTTCGCTCCCCCTTTCTAATTCATCATTATTGTAGTCACAAAATCATGCACTTTAGACACTATTTAGCCCTGGTCTTATACCATTATTTAGAAGGTTTTTGAGTGAATAAAGTACTAATTAACCCCCTTCTTTTGGACATCTTACTTTATTTTTATTTTTCATTCCTGGCCTCTTGTACCCACATGTGCAATCGGCTTCTGTCATTTATATTGTGTGTTTCCATTAAGTGTTGTTACTGACATCGTCGTTTTTGTTGTTGTTGCCCCCATTTGACTGCTTATTTCTCATACGACCGGACATACAAGGAGAAAATGATCAAGTAGTCAAATAATTATGTATGTATGTGTAAAACCACAATGTAAAAGACACATGTAAATGTAAAATACACAAATGAAGAATGTAAATGGAACATGTGCACCTGATCCATGTCGAGAAAGAGAGTATAGAAGGATATCCTGTATTACTGGGAGTTTTTGGGTGATCTGACGCCATAGGCTGAAGAATTATAGGGATGAATTCCATTGTATCCTCTAACCTTTAACTACTTCCCTAAATGTGTGTGAAGAGATCTTTGTAGGTCTTGTGATTCGACGTCACTGACCAAAGAAGTATAGGGAAGAAGTCTGTTGTATCCTACAACCTTTAACTGCTTCCCAAAATGTTAAGGACTACCATGTCCTGTAAAATCCGTTGTGTAAGGGGTTTATAGACTCGTCTGAACCCACTTATTATATGTAACCCAGAATTCCAAGGGCAGAAAGTGTACTGAACTGAACCTATGTAAATGCACTTTGTAGTATGTAAAACACCAAATGATGTCCCCTTCTTTAGGGGTGCATGCGATGTCGCTGATGATAGGAGAATGCAGCCCCAAAAGAGAACTAACCGCATGAAATTTATAACATCCATGCCATGCAGGGGGAAGGGAAATCATGCTTGGTAGAAACCAAGGCACACACTATAAAAAAAAAAAAGGATATGAAATTTTAACTCCAAAGACAAGATTGTTAGTACTAACAAGCATGCATATAGTGTTGACGCGTGAAGAGGAAGTGTTGACGCGCGACTTGGGCAACAATGTATAAGCTACGCAAACAATGTAGAATCCATGAAGCAAAGTAATAATGTCAGACAGTGGAAACATGTAAGAAGATGAAGTAAGCCTCACAAAGTAGGCTCGCGCGTTAAGAAAATGTAGTGAAACATGGGACATCACTCACAATGTCGCAAGACACGTAAGGCCATCATGTATTCTCCACCTCCGATTTCCAAGAGGTCTCTTAAAATGAACCCTGCATAAAACAAAAAAGTGTGCACACCAAACAAAGGGAAATGCCCACAAACAAGAACAAACAATATCATACAATGTATCAAACAAGTATGGAAGCAAATATCCCTGCATAACAAATGTTGCACATGAAGCATCTGTTAGCATGTTAGAAAGATAAACAGTATGTAAAAAGCGTGTATAACTAAGTAATGTAAATTTCTAAGTACAAAATGAAATAATAACACCTGTGAGAGATGAATGTGGATGCCCCTAATGACCAGTGTAGGAAGGGTAGAAGGCGAGTATCCTTGTTGCATGTAAGAGACATATATCAACAATCATAGCTAGAAAAAGATGTGAAAAGTGAATGTGTGGGATGATATAGATAAATGACATATAATTAATCTAGCTAGTATGCGTAATAAAATGACCATGAATAAGAAAAATTCAGCAAAAGTAAAAGCAACCATAATATGCAGTATGGTGTGGATGGATGGAATGGAACGATATGAGCCATGTGCCCCCCTGAGTGAATGGAAATGTATGTAGCGAGGTTCATTTTGTTTTCCCCCCTTAACAGTTAAGAATGAACCATAAACGAGAGAGAGCGTCATTAGGAAATGGTCAAAATATTGTGTGTTTTGTCTAGTGCGTTGTGATGAGTGTGTATGTGTAGTGATGATGATATACGACATATAGAAGCGATGTGCGTGAACCTTATAACTTAAGTGTATATCATGAAAAAATGAATGTATGAGTGATGATTTAGCCCTAAATCGTGTATCACTATAATATGAATAGTAGGGAGTGGTGGTGCAGCCTAAAGCGTATACCACTAAAATATGATAGAGTAAGTGACGATTTAGCCTATAGCATGTATCACTATCCTAGAAATGTCACATGATGAAAGTTTGAATGATAAATATGTGATGAATGTAAGGTCCATTTGAACTGTAAACCCTTGGTAATTGAGTATGGACCAGGGAACTAAAGTGTGTCATATGGTAGTGAGTGCAACGTGTAGTAGAGTATGTAATGTGTGTGATAATAGATGACCATATGATGGGTATAATGTGTAAATATGTGATGTGTATAATGTAATACAAGATGTGTTGAATGTGTAATGCGTGATGAATAATATGCAATGCAATGTGTGTAGGTAGACTAGTAATGTAGAGATGTGTGTTACGTAGTATGTAGTATGTAGGTTGAGCAATATGTAATGCTAGATGTAAGGAGAATAATAGTGTAACACACATATAATAAAGACTAGCACGATGTATGACATGTAGATGTGTAAATTTTGAAATGATGTAGACTAAAATTATAATATATAATGCAAGATGCATAATGTGTGAATAGATGTAGTGTGTAGTAACTAAATATGCAGTGTGTGGGGTTCATGTGTATTATGCCCTCAACAGTCAAGTGTGAACCAAAGCACAAGAGTGTTTCATTGGGTAATGACAATGCTAAAACGTGTGTTGAGTATGCCTATGAAATAAAATTGATGCATGAGAATGCAAATATGATAGATGCTAAAATGAGTGTGGGGGGTGAATGTATTAGAAGCAATGCCCCCAAGTGTGAATGCGTAGGCTAACCAATGACCGTGAAGGACCAATGTTCTCCATATGATACATGTGACGGTGACAATGTATGAATATTCTTTAAGAATGGTTATATAGTAGATAGAAGTTGTGTTGGTGAATGAAGTCTATACACATGTCATGGATGCATGTATGATGGAGGTCATGACATCACAAAATGCATCGGTGATGGAGATCTACGTGATCTTGAATGTGAAGATGATGAAGACCCGTGTGGAATAAACTGAGGTGGCGACCTATGTTGAGATGTAGTAATTGTACTAGGAATGGGCCTATATCTATGTGTAGGACTAGTGGAACGATGTAGTCATGTAGGCGATGCACCAGTAGGTGAGCCAGGAGTAGATTGTGCTTTAAGAAACATAGAATTTGATGTGTTAGAAGAAGCTGATGATGTGCTAGTTAGAGTACAAGGAGATGACAACCATGGAGTAGATGGAGGGACACCATAAATGGAAATAACCTATTTGTTTTGAATACATTTAAGTCGTAAATGATTCATAGAAATGGTTGATTGAGAGTGATAGATACGATTGAGACCAAATATCATGTCGCATCTGGCAATCGTGTTTCCAATGAGGAAATACACAAGCAATATAAGAGGACCAATTGTAACATGAGGTTTGATAAGCCCAAAGGGTTTGTTGAAAGGGTACTCAATTTGTAATTGCAGGTAGCCTATAGCCTTGAGAAGTGAAATAGAGCATGCACTAATGGGCCATGATGGATTGGCCTTAGTGATTTTAATGGAGGTCGAGCCAATAGATGCATTGATATGTAAATGATTAGATGTAAAATTTGTATGATAATCATGATTAGAGAAAAAGATAACTAGCGGTGAAGTGTCGACCATTGCAACTAATAAATTCAGAGCTCCTAATCTAGGAGGAGGTACTACGTGATGTTTATGATTGCTAAAAGAGTCGGATGTCTTCTTGTCACTTTGTTGAGATTCATTGTTAAAGAGCTTGAGTTTACCCTTTTCGTTGGTCGAGGTAGAGTTAGTAGACCCTGGAAACTCTAGTTTGTTGTCATCATTTAGATCTTAGATAATTGTATGAAGTTTTAAACATCTATTTGTAGAATGTCCTATACATCAATGGTAATCACAGTGGAAGTTTTCATTGTAGTTCCTACCTTTTAGTCGTGATGGGTCTAATTTGAGTGTTGGGGGAAGGATAATAAGATTACTCTTGAGAAGTTGTTTCAATATGAGGTGTGGAGCCATTTGAAAGTTACTAAACATGCATTGAGGTTGTTGTGACTAAACCTCTTTAGTAGGAGTGACTGCATTGATAGTGATTTTAGTGTTAGTTGGCTTAGTGGCAGATGGTTTGAATGGCATCTTTTTTGGAAAACAAGTGGACAAAACCTGCTCCTGATACTTAAGCTTGCCTATGAATAGGAGTTTGGTTTCGCGAAGCTTAATAGTATGACAAAGATGATCGAATGAAGGAGAGGTTTCAAAGAGAACACTCTCTTAGAGATGCAGTAAAATACTCTAAATGAACAAGTCCTTAAGCTTAGAGTCCACAAACACATTTTTCATCTTAGCTAGATTTCTTTTATACCTCAAAATGTAGTTAGCGAGGTGTTTATTTGATCCCTATTTAAGTTGTGATAGTTGAGCGTAAGAAATCTTAGAGCTGATATAAATGGAGAAATGAGTAAGAAAAGAATTAGCTAGATGTGTGAATAGGTAGGTCATAAAACCAATACATTGCATAATCATGGAGACTATGAGGAAAGAGTTTAGCTAAAAGAATATCATCATCAGTGAAATCAAAACAATCGACATGAAATGCTCTAAGATGTTCCTGTGGGTCACCATGTCTATTGAAAATGGGAAGTTTAGGGGTGACGAAGCTAGGAGGGAGTGGATAAATAGAGATGGAAGGTGTGAATGGAGTATGCAATAATAAAGTAGAATCTAAAGATGGTGATGCATGTGAAGTGACATACTGCAGCTTATGAATTTGAGCTTGAAGGTCGCGATAAAGAGAAGTTAAGTGTTAATTGCCAATGGATGAAACCTATCATATATGAGAAACTAAGGGTGGTGTAAAATGATTGGTAGGAGTATTAACTGAAACATGAATATTATCGATAGGTGGAAGATTAAAGGCAAGTGGTTGAGTGACAATAGAGGTTATTATAGCTATGGAAGTGTTGAGTTGTGCCAAATTGGTAGCTTCCTCATGAGCCACGTGTAAAATTAAGTCTAAATCTTGAGGGTGCTCAACAATATGATCATTAAAGGCCTTAAGATGAGCTTCAATAAAGTCTTCATGAGATTGAGCCATGGCGAAAGGAGACTAAAACCCTAGATAGAAATTGGATTCAAACATGGGGTTCACCAAAAAAATTAACTAAAATGTGGGATATGGGGTGTAGTTAATCTAATCTAGAACGACATGTAAATACAATAAATAAACTCAATAAACATGTATGGAAAATCACCTAAGAAACTAATCTAATAAATGGAGCTCATTAGACTGTGTCATAGAATAAACAAAATAATTAAGAAGCAGGAACAATTGTGCAAAGGTCCCGAAAAGGAAGGATCCAAGCTATCTATCTGGACTAGAGCGCCTGGAGGGGGACTAGACGCCTATGTGTGCCCTGGTCTACAGAATGGGTGACCTGGTCTATATAGGAGGTCTAGAACCGAATTTCACAAGTTCAGCAGGTGGTCTGAAACCCTTATTATTTTTCATATTAACTTTGTTGTACTATTCCAAGTGTCGTTGATACTCCAAGATGATAGAAAGACTTGTAAGAAACCACAAGAAGTATCAAAACCCTAAAAAATGTAAATGAATGGGTCAGATTGACCTCAACTGTCACCATAGTGGGCTTACTAACTAAGCATTGCACTACATTTTGGACCCAAATGTAGTTCTAGCCATTTCAGCAGCTTATATTTTTGGTGGTCAACCATTTCTATGTTAATTAAGAAATTATATCAAGAGAACCCAATAAATATAAAGTTATGAGACCATAATGAGGGATCAAGCATTAATCACTACTATCATCCACCTAGAGTAGCATCCATTTAGAGATCATTTTCATCCATTAGATCCATCACAAGGACAAGTCTGGTTCAATCTGCATCACACAAGTAGGGGGGATTCTATTTTATTCCATGCACCATTCTACTATATTTTACATCTAGTTCTTGTTCGCTACTTCACAAAGTGCGACTAGCACAAGAGCACCTAGGGCACATGTGTACACACATCAGTAGCTACACACGTTTTTTCACCCTAGGTTCACTCTCATCACTTTTTTGAGCTTTTTATATTTAGTTTCCATGCTCCATCATCTTTTTTTCATTCCACGCTTTGTCTAGTCCTTTGGCACGTTTTCTACTACAATCTTCATGGACATCAGATACTCATCTCTATCTACTTTATGTTACCGAGCTTTCCACTCACCAACATAAAGTGGGGGAAAATGTAGTCACAAAATAATACACTTTAGACACTATTTAGTCTCTATCTCATACTACTATTTAGAATGTTTTTGAGTGAAGAAAGTACTAATTAACCCCCGTCTTTTGGCCATCTTACTTTATTTTCTTTCGTCATTCCCGACCTCTTGCACTAGCATGCCCAATCAACTTTTGTCATTTCACGTTATTTTAGCCTTGACTGGGGTGTCCATGCTAGTACTGGGGCGCCCATGGGTGCCCTGGTCCTACCAGGGGCGCTCTTATCCTTTTTGAACTTTCCCACCACTTTTTGGTCACTTTCTATCCATTTCAATTTCTTATCTTTTTGGTGGTCGGCTATTTCGGGGATAATTACAAAATTAGATCAAGAGAACCCTATAAATATAAGTTTATGAGACCATAATGAGGGACCAAGCACTAGTCACTACTATCATCCACCTAGAGTTACATCCATTTGGATATCATTTACATCCATCAACTCCATCACAAGGACAACGTTGGGTCAATCTACATCACACAAGCATAGGGGGAGGGATTCTATTCTATTCCATTCACCATTCTACTACATGCTACATCTAGTTATTTCTCACTACTTCAAAAAGTGTGACTGACACAAGAGCACATAGGGCACATGATGCACACACACACACACACACACACACACACACACACACACACACACACACCCCAGAACTACATTTGGGTCCGAAATGTAGTGTAGCACTTAGTTAGTAAGCCCATTATGGTGGCAGATGAGGTCAGTCCGAACCATTCATGTGCATTCTTATTTTTTTAGGGTTTTGATACTTCTTGTGGTTTCTTATAGGTCTTTCTATCATCTTGGATTATCAGTGAAACCTAGAACAGTACAAGGAAGTTAATGTGACAAACATCAAGGGTTTCAGACCACCTGCTGAACCTGTGAAATTCAGTTCTAGACCTCCTGCACATATTAGGGTGCCCATTTTTTAGACCAAGGTACCCATGGGCTCCCTAGCCCCCTCCAGGTGCTCTAGTATAGATAAATAGCTTAGATCCTTCTTTTACGGGAGCTCTACACAGTCGTTCCTGCTTCCAGATTATTATTTTTACTTTGCGACATAATCTGTGAGCTCCTCTAATCAGCTAAGTCACTTCCTTACTCTTCTTGCACATTAGGTTTTCTACTTTTATTAGATTAGTTGCTTGGATCATTTTCCATGCTTGTATATTGCATTCATTTACTGTATTTACATGTCGTTCTAGATTAGATTAACTACACCCCATATCCCACATTTTAGTTAATCAATTATATGTAATCATGACATTTTGTCCTATTTACTTAAGTGATAATAAAATATTTTTAAGATGTAAAATTACTCTCTAAAATTATAAGAGATGTACTTAATTTGTCTCTTCTAAGGGCAATTGAAAGGTCAAAAGTGATGAGACATGAAGATTCATGTGGGAGGTAGATGAAGAGTTGCATTGTAAAGCTATAAATTGAGAGAGCCTCCTCATTTCAAAGGATGGTTATTCTTGTTTACTAGCTCTCATATTCTTTCTAGGAACAATTTATCAAATTCCTCTATCTCTTTTGTCAATGTTTCATCTCCATCTCAACTACACTCCATGAACATGTAGTTGAATGTTACGCACTTAGACTTTGTGTTATTTGTATCATGTTCCTTGTTCTATGTAAATGGTGTCTTCTCATTGAAATCATGGATGTATTCTGGTTTTAAACAATAAACTCTATTGTGTTATTTATTGTGCCTCCCATTATTCTCTTCGCACCTCTCTCTCAATATATTTCCTCCCTTGTAGTATCTACACACATTTTACCATAGGTGTAGGGAAGTACCCCTGTGTGATCCGTAGTCGAAAGACCACCCCCAGTTACTAGAATAGTGTACATAATTCCCCTATTTCAATAAATGGAGTTGTCCCATTCAAAAAGAGGGACTTCGTCCCACACTATTGGTGAGAGATATTTAATTTTCCCACGTGGAAAATTATTTTGCCAACAGTATTTGGCAACTCTACTAAGGAGAGATCTACCCTCATGCACCCATAAAGATCTCTGAAAATACAAAAATAACCAGATATTCAAAAACCCATTAAAAACTAAAACTACGAAAAATATAATTTGAATATTCAAAGGCCTTATTGCAATCTTGTTGAAAATATGTATTATTTTAGTTTCTTTCCTTTCAAAGTACTTAAGAAAAACTGGCAGAAAGAAGGTACACCCAAGTTGATCATGTAGGTGGCATTATTGATCCAACATTTGAAGAACATTTGTAAGTTGAGTACCGACTTACCATTATACATGTAAGAAGGAAAGTTCTTGAAAATCATCTTGAGGGTCATACTGAAGAACCAGTTACAAAACCACTAGTCCTTATTGCTTCAGAAGAAGAAAGGAAAAACCAAAAGAAGAAAGAAAAGAGGAAGAAATGGTAGCACCAACACCCTCGCCATGGAGAGAGAACATTGGTCCATTGGCTTTGACTCCACCACTTCATGAACTTCCAAAAGGGTCAAGAAAGAACTTTCTAAAATTCTATGGAAATGGAAATCAACGACCATATGATCATATCACAACTTTCATCATAGCTTGTGGCATTCTTAGGGTACAACATGAAGATGTTGTAGTGTGGTTATTCATGGAAACATTACAAGATGTCATTGCGGACTAGTTTTACTATTTTTGATCCTGATCAATTATTGATTGGTGTAATATGAAAAAAAAGTTTGGAGTAAGATTCAAGACTGTAGAAAATTTGCATGCCCTCCTTGCTCAATTAACTCAAATTAAGAAATAACCACAATATTCCATGAGAGACTTCGTGGAAAAATTCAATAACGTGATCAAAAAAATTCCCACCATTGCTCGTCCTACTGCATATAATCTAAAAAGGTTCTTCATGAATTCCTAGCTGTCTGAAGTTAGTTTCTTTCTATGAAGAATTCAACTAAGAGATTTGAACAACACTTAAGAAATTTCCATTAAAGTGGAAGATGACCTCATCTTGTCAAGAAATATCAAGAATCATTCGATGAAGGATAAGGCCCAAAATTCCAAACATGAGAGAGATGGTCCATTGTTGTAAAAGTTGGCTAATGACTTGACAATGTTGAAGAAGGAAATTTCTCAATGAGCATCCCACCCAAACCGGAACAGGAATCAGATTATAGGAGCACCTCAAAGGCTTCCCTTGGAAGCTCCACCATTCAATGCAATATGTGGAACTAATCAGGATGAAGGAGAAGAAATTGTTTAATCAAAAATTGAAGAAGAAGAAGAAGATGATGATGAATGTGCCAGGATTAGATATTTTGAATTCACATCAGATGAAGAGTTTGAGGAACCTATAGATAGTTACTTGTAGACACAAAATCATGCACTTGGTTACATTTCTAGGTCCTAAAAGCATGCTAGCATTTATAGGATTCCTAAGCAAGAAAACTAGTAATTGACAACTATCTTTGGCCTCTTTTCTCGTCTTTTGCTTTCTATTTTGTCTTACATACCCTACAGCCCTGATGAAAGTTGACTGATTTATATTATGGCATCAGACACTCACACCCAATTAGGACACCAGTGCCCAGTCATTTTTTTCTCTATTGGACGCTCATGACCCTTTCTTATCTTTACTCACTCTTTTTGGGTATCTTTTATCTTTCGAGCATCTTTTCCACTTATGGGTCAGCCTTCCAATTGTCAATTATGAAATTCAAATAAGGGAATCATATAAATACATAGTTATGTTTGCAAAATGAAGGACCAAGTACTAAGCATTACTATCATCACCTAAGCTTGCATTCCAAAGGCACTAAAGCTCTCCAAAGGCATCCATCTAGAATCCACACAAGGGACAAAGGCAGCATCACTTCTGCACACACAACATAGGAGGGGGAAGTCAATTCTATTCCATCTAAACATACTATTACATTATTACATTCTAGTTACATCTCGCTATCATTTGTGCAGCTTACACAATGGCATCCTAGGGCACCATTTCTATACATACACACATAAGAACTACATGCGGTATAAGATGCAGTGCAATGCTTAGTAGTAAGCTCACCCTTTGGGTGACCATCAGGGTTAGTCTAACTCCACATTCTACATATTTTTATTACATTTGATGTGGTTTATGGACATGTGGAAGTAGTCATTCTATTTTATAGGTTATAGGTAACCTCGGTGATCACAATGCAAACATCAAGCGATAAATAGTAGATAACAACAAAACCCTAACAACGTAGAAGAAAGGAGATTCTGAGCATTTACATGGCCACCAACGTCTAGATCCACTCACTAGTGCCCATGTACCTTTGCCCTCCAATGGGCGCCCCTGTCTAGCTCTATTCTTGAGTTCCAGATTTTACAGTGAGTAGTGATGACCTTGTCTACAGTCTGTTCAACACTCGCACCTACCCAGATCACTTCATGTTCACTTGGAAATTAGATAAGTCTTATTATCTCTTCATCTTGCTTAGGGTTTCATACTTTTTATGATTATTTGCTTGTGTCTTACTATGTATTAGACTTTGTACAATCATATATTACAATAGTTCCTCTACAATCATATGTAATTAAAATTTTAAATTAAATTAAATCATTTGGTGAACTCCCACTCATGATCAAACACTTGGATCCTTATTTTTCCTATTCTATAAAATCTTATTTCATGGATCCTAAAATTCCTCAACTCTCCTTGCATGAATTACTTCAAAGGAACCCACCTTACAAAGATTTTCTCCAAAAATCCCTAGATACTATGTACCTCCCTCACAATATGCCACCTACACAAGTAAGTCCCATTTTCCATCATCTATCTAATGACCCTATTGGTCCTAATACTCCATCCAATCCGCCCATCTTAGCATCAATTCAAGCCTTACACCATGCCTTTCAGGACAAATTTCAAACTATGAAAACCACGATTACATCTCTTAAAGCTGAAATCAAACATCTCAAGGATGCTTCTCAATCCCACGGTAGTTATTTTTCTACACCTCATCCCAATCCTTTGTCTTCTACATGTGCTCATATCAGCGTACCTCAAGTCTTACTATTATCAACACCTCTCATGTTTGATCTAAATGCTAAGCAACATGATATTCTTCCTGAGCTCCACAATCACTATTTGATCAACTTGTGAACTACTCATTGTTACCCTCCTTATCAGCTTTCCAAATACATAGGTCTCCCATTTTGCAATTATCACAGACTCAATGGAAATTATGAAAATGATCGTTATGCTTTAAAATGGATAATTAAGCTCCTTAAGCATCAGGGTTTTATTTCATTTTCTACACAACATTCATGCTCATATTCATATGCTAAATCCCAATGGCTCCCAAATCCAATCCCTTTGTGTCTAATGAGCATCATTCCATAATCATCAATGTTCCTTCTTCTGTAATCCAAGTGTCATTTATCCAACCCATTCCAAATAAGTAACCACCTCTAAAACTTCGTCTCTATCCCCTCCTCCTCTCAAGTCTTCTACAATGTTACCAATCCCAAGTAGGGAACCACCTCTCAAAATGTGTACCCCATCATCTCCTCCTACTAAGTCATCTACATTATTATCAATCCCAAATAAGCCACCACCATTCAAGATCCCTCTCCAACCTCCTCCAATTAAGTGTACCATTCCTCTTTTCAATCAAGATCATGCTCATATTGATGGTTGGGACATATTTCAAATGTCCCCATAGATCTCCATCATTGGCACACTTTGGGGGCATCTCACTTTCTTCCCCCCGTCTAGTCCTACCAATTGTCTCTAATGTCTATTATTACCCTTCACGCTCCATGCATCATGTCTAATCTTCCTTTTACACACTCTCGCACCTTTTGATACACACCTTGTGGGAACCTAGTAGTCAACATCATCATTACCCTATGATTCACTCTAGTTCCATGGTTCATACTTGATTATTAAGGGTCTAATTCTGAAATGAACCTCACCTCCTCTACATTTTACGCTTTGTGCTTCACAATACATCTTTCTAGCTTCTATTCGCACAACACACTTATTTCCTGATGACACACTCTTATTTTATGGTTCATTCTTGACTATTGAGGAAGCATGTATAAATTAACCTCATCTCATGCATATCTACTAGGGGGCACGTTGCTCCTATCATCTTCACACTTTGCATACCATACCATCACACTCGTACATTGCATTTGCATATATTGATTGCATCTATTCTTAGTAGCTCATTTTATTTACATGTTATACTTTTTTTTCCATGAAAGGCAGATTCTTAGTATGTCATCATCTTTCTATATATACACATGCGCATTCACTTGGTATTTTGAGGTGAATGCATATCTGTTACAAGTTCTTACACACCGTAATGATGTTTGGCACTATACCTTTTTACAGTCCCACCGAGGCTCCTAGGGGCGTCTACTTTCTCTACTATCACATACTACATATGTTCTATTGCTACATTTTTTCTACTTCTCATTACAGTTACTTTACATTTCATTGATTATACACACCTTGACATACTATTTATCTTTCTAACATGCTAACGGGTGCTTCATGTGTATCATTTTCTTTGCAAGACTATATAAAACCATGGATATATGTCACTACTTGATTTTCATTGCTTTCTATTACATGTTATTGTTTGTGGGATATGCCTTATGTCTTGTGTGATCATTGTATGCTTTTGGTTGTTTCGGCCCTCGTTATCTTGTGACATTGTGAGCGATGTCATGTGTATGAAACTCACTTTTTGCATTCCATCTTGTTTAAACACTTGTTTGTTACATTATTTTCTATTACATAATTTGCTTGCACTAACACATACTTCTAGCCTACTTTGTCGTTATGTGCCTTAGTTTCTACCATCCACATCTTCTACCCCCTATAGGTATACACTTCGAATCAGCATCTGGTCCTCTCCTTTGGGCTACATTCTCCTACCATTGTCACATACACCCCAAACAAGGTGGCATACATTGGGTGAATAATTCACCCCACAATAGCTTAACGTTACAGTTTAGATCAACATAATATAAGAAAAACACAGGAACATAGTCACATAATGGCCCAAAATCTAACTTCGTTCTAAGACACATAACAAACACCAGTGCCTAGAATCAGACAACACCTAAACGTTTGTGTCCTCCCCTAGGTGTTAATATTTTGGGGGTAGATACAGAAAGTTTATCAATACAACACATTATTCAACAGTCTTTAATATAGTTCTATAGTTACAGGCACTGGCCTTCAGTCACAGAATGCACTCTATCTCCTACAATAAGTATAATCAGAACTAATTAAGACAAAAGGAATGAATCAAGATGTACTATCTATAGTGGTACTTACTGGGCATAGTCATGGAAGGAGAGTAAAACTATACCTCTCTCCTCAATGCTTGCCTTTGGTGTGAGATCACCCAAAAAAATCTCCTTTGACATGAGATCGCATAAAAAACTAGCACTTGGCGTGAGATCACCCAAAAAACTTGCACTTGGCATGAGATCACCCAAAAAAATCACTCTTGGCATGAGATCACCCGAAAACCTCACCTTCAATATTCAGATTAGTAACTTCAAACAACATGACACTTCTTTGTCTCTTACTCTCTCACATATTAGGTGCACACTTTCCTTTTTTACACACTTTTACATAATTTACTTACTTATACACATGTTTTTTTGATCTATCATATACAAAAATTTGACTACATAATTGTTCTTCTTTTGCAGGTTCATCCTTACAAGAAGCAAATCACACAAAGCCATCACCACATGCTAAAATGCATACACATCACCCTTAGGGTCCACGTTTCACTTTGCAAACACTTCACGCTTCACGTGTCCACTCGGCACGCTATCACCTATACTCTACAGGATCATAGGTACACATCTTCTATCTACTTTATGTTATCAAGTATTCACTCAAAAACATTATGTGGGGGAAAATGTAGACACAAAATCATGCATTTGGGTACATTTTTGGGTCCTAAAAGCATGTTAGCATTTACATGAGTCATAAGCAAGAAAACTAGTATTTGAAAACTATATTTTGCCTCTTTTATTTGTCTCTTACTTTTTCTTTTATCTTACATGCCCTACAACCCTGGTGGAACTTGAATGATTTATCTTTTATGGCCTTAGACACTATTGCTCAGTTAGGACATCAACACTCAGGCACTTTTGTCCCTATTGGGTGTTCATGACCCTTTCTTATCTTTACTCACTCTTTTTGGGTCTCTTTTTTCTTTTGGGCATATTTTCCACTTATGGGTCGGACTTCCAGTTGTCAATTATGAAATTCAAACAAGGGAATCATATAAATGCATAGTTATGTTTACAAAATGAAGGACCACACACTAAGCATGACTATCATCACCTAAGCTTGCATTCCAAAGACACTAAAGTTCTCCAAAGGAATCCATCTAGCATCCACACAAGGGATAAGGGTTGCATCACTTATGCATACACAACGTAGGAAGGGGAATTTTATTCTATTCCATCCACACATACTATTACATTGCTACATTCTAGTTATAACTCATTATTCTTTGTACAACTTGCACAAGGGCATATTAGGGCACCATTTCTACACACACACACACACAATAACTACATAGGGCCTGAGATGTACTACAACCCTCGACAATAAGCTCACCCTTCGGGTGACCACTTGGGTCCCCAGTATAACTCCACATTTTGCATCTTTTTATTATATTTGATGTGGTTCGTGGACATGTGCAGATAGTCATTATATTTTACAGGTTACAGGTACCCTCGACGACCATAGTGTGAACATTAAGTGATAGACCTAAGAGTGAAAAATGAAACCCTAGTGACACAAAAGAAATAATATTCTAAGCATTTTCATGGCCACTAGTGCCTGGGCGCCTCTACCCTCCCGTGGGCACCCCTATCTATCTTTTTTCCTGAGTTCCATATTTTACAGTGAGTAGTGACGACCATGTCTACAATTTGTTTAGCTCTTGCACCTGCCTAGATCACTTCCTATTCACTTGAAAATCATATAAGTCTTCATATCTCTTCATCTTGTTTAGGGTTTTATACATTACATGTTTATTTTCCTGTGTCTCACTGTATATTAGCATTTTTACAATAATATATTACAGTAGTTACTCTATAATCAGATTTAATTAATTTTCAAATTAAATTAAATCACTACTCTTATGTAGTGTTCACTCGATCATAGGTAGAGAAAAAACCTCTTCTTTAGATACCCAAGTTAAACAATTGAATCCTCAAATGGTGACTCTACAAAAAACAACAAAAAAGAGGATCATCGATGTGTACTTCTACATGGTCAACTAAAAAGAAACATGAGACTACTTCACTCAAGATTACTTTTGCCTCTTCAAGTAAGTCTCATTCAACTTCCTTTGAAAAATCAATTTCCATTGGTCTTAAGAATATCCATGCCAAGGCTATCATAATCCCTAACACGTCTACCACTTCCTCATCCTTTGACATCATTGACCATTGTAAGAAAACCAAAATTTAAATTTCTGAGTATGATTACTTGAAAACTCATCCCAAGAATTTTGATAGGATTGTTCAGTTTATCAAAAGAAGTAGTTCGGTTTCATGGTCTAAAAATGCCACTAACAAAGAACTACCTCATGCCTCTCATTTCACTCCTCTGAATTGTCTCACTTCCACACCCTCCACCTTTAGGAAGGTAAATCCTTTCTATATAGCCTTGTTGGTTGATGGGTACAAACTGAATAATTGCATCATTTACTCTGGTGCTCTGGACAATGTCATGCTTGCAAAAGTTGCTAAATCTCTTGGTATCTCTCTTTCTCTCCTACTGATCCATAGGGATCCAGAAAAACACACCACTTCATCAGTTCCATCAGCACCAAGAAGGGGAAATTAAAAAAGGAATAAAATGAGGTAAATGGAGGTTCTAGAAGGAACCGCCGCCCTGTAAGGGTGGAGGTCCTGAAACCGCCACCCAGCTAGGGCGGCAATCTTGAGATCCGCCAGTCTACTCAGGGTGGCGGTCCTATCACTTTAGAACAGAAAAGAAGAATGGAACGTGAATGGACACAAACTTGAAGTGCACAGTCTGTGTCTCTTCCCTTCTATGCCCTTTCACATTCTCTAGTGCACGGGAGGACATGGGAAGGCCTATAAATGCATGAAAGGAGAAAGGGAATGATCATTTGAAGATCCAGAGAGATCGAGAAGCAGAGTTTAATGAGAGCAGTGAGCAAGATCTTCAGTGCTGGAATGGAATTGTAGGAGCAAGGTGTAGAAACAGAGAAAACAAGTAATTGGAGAGAATTTTTACATTGTTGATTCTTTTCATACTTATTGTAATATGTAATTGTCTATATTAGACCAATAAAAGTGGGAAGAAAGATTAGAATTTGCCCTTCCCGACTGGTTTTCCTCCATTGGAGGTTTCTAGGATAAAATTGTTGGTGTTGAATTTTTGAATTCTTTCCTTCTCTGCAATTTCCTTTCTATAGCACTAGATAATTAGTCACGAAGCTCTAATTTTTCAAGAAAATCTTTCATTTTCCAAAGTTGAAAGTAGAACAACATAATTGTGTGATTCGTAGAGTTCCAAAGTAGAATTTTACGGATCATTTTGGTATCATAGTTGATTATATATCCAGGACTCTGGTATTCGAATCTTTCTTGTGATTTTGTATGATAGTGACAAGGTCCAAAGGTGAAGAAGTTTTACAGGTCTTGCAAGCCAGATATTTCTAAGAAGAAGTGGAAATATAGAATTTGAGCTCAAATGGAGGAAGAGAACTTGGTCCATAGAGTCGAGATGCTAGAGACCATGATGGATAGATTGCATAGAAAACAAGAAGAGACTTTCAGATCTGCAAAAGATGGCTTCGGTTAAGCAAGATTCCATGGACTTAGTGGTTTGAGCACTAGCCAAAAAATTTGGTATCAGAAAGAGCCACAAAGAGGAAGAATGGGAAGAGCATGAAGAGACACCAATTGTAAGTGAGAAGGTAAAATCTGCACATACACCTTTTAAAGTTGAAATGAAAGTGGAAATAAAGAATTTTGAAGGACAAGTAGATGCATAATTACTGGATAAATGGCTAAAATAGTTGGAAGTCTACTTTAGTGTGCATAATGTCACTGAGGCATAAAGGATCACCTTTGCACATCTCTAAATGGAAGGTCATGCTCTGGTTTGGTGGGAAACCCATCTAGCCACTTGTGAGAAGAAGAAATGTCCTATTGTCAGTACTTGGAAAGTTTTTAAAGAATTGACTTAGAGCTAACTTCTATCCTATTGGCCATAAGACTGACATGATGATTAAGTGGTAGTACTTTAGACAGGGCAGTGGTCAAAGCATGCAAGACTACACTATGGAATTTTGGAGACAAGCCATTTTGCTTAATATGGACTTGGAGGATGAGGACATTCTAACCAAGTATTTGGGAGGAATTGACACTCACCTTCAGAGGAAGGTAATCTCCATGAAGCCTAAAGGATCTCAATGAAGCTTGTATACAAGCATACTACATTGATGATGAGAAGAAGCAAGGAGAAATAGAGCCAAAGGGAGACTAGTCAACAGAACAGCAGGACAAAGAACAAGGGAAGACAAGTAGCAAAGGTAAATGGAAAGGTAAACATGTCACTACTGACTTTGCATACTTGTAAAGATCCTAATAATTTCTATAAGAATTATGATGTAAATGGACATACTGATGCCACATGTTGGAAGTTGCATCCGGAATTGCACCCAAAGCACTGAACCAAGGATTCCAAGAAATCCATGGCCACTGTGAAGATAGAAAGAGAGGTGGAGATTGAGGATGATTTGAATGTAGATGAGAGGCTAGGATGCACAGCCACTAACATGTATGGAGGTAGATAGAAGAAGAAGAGATGAGTAAGCTATTTCAAATCAGAATCCAAATCAAGAAGACTAAGGTAAATGCTTTAGTAGATTTTGGTTCTTAGTCAAATTTGATTTCTGATGTGGTTGTAGAACAACTTGGTCTAGATAACTTACATGTATCCACATCCATACCCACTGGGATGGGTGAAGAAGGGTGTAGAAATACAAGTTACAAGAAAGTGTAAGTTTTAGTTTGGGATAAATACCCAATACATAGATGTATTAGAGGCTGATATTATTCCACTTGATGCATTTGACGTTGTCTTCAGAAGTCCTTACTTGTATGTCAAGGATGTTGTGTTCACAAGGAGGGAGAACCGGTACATATGGGTCAAGGACATGGAGTTAGTTTTAACATCGGGGCACACCAGAGAAAATCAAAGAAGGTTATGGTAAGTGTCAACCAAGCACCAAGACTTATTCAGGAAAATCATCAATTTTGTTTGCTTTCATTGGAAGAAAAGACAAAATGGACTGTGAGAGCACGGATATTTTTGACCAAAGGATGGATAATTTAGATAGCACTTGTCAGTTTTTTCAGAAGAAGCCACCATAGGAACTGCTCATTCAAGGAGCAATACAAACTTCCACTATGTAGTCACCATATCTACCTATTGATTCACTGGACCTAAATGTGGGGCAACAAGGAGAAGAGGATATATAAGTAAAACTGGTGACTATAGCAACAATGTACATGGAGAGGATTCAGCTAATCCATCTCAAGAGAAAAATATAAGCAAGAAGGACTAAACCACTACAATATGGGACCTTTTTTGTACTTAATCAGGTTAGAAAAGAAACCTTCAGGCCTATATTTCATGCAGATGCACGTGATAGAAAGTTGCAAGAGCTCACATCCTACTAAAGCCATTTATTCATGAAAAATAAGGAAACATATAGAAGTATTCCTTCCAAAGAGGATTGTACTCAAGGTAACTCGGAGGAGGATGTAGTACTAGAGTAGAAAACCAAAGATCCACATGAGTCCTTGTTAGATTGGACGAGAGAAGACACGAAGGAAGACCCAGTGGTACTCAAATGAGCATCAGAGAGGGAGTTGATTCCTCTACCACTCCCACACTAAGCTTTTGTGGGACCAAAATCCTCCTAAGTAGGGGAGGTATGATCCATAGGGATCAGAAAAACACACCACTTCATCAGTTCCATCAGCACCAAGAAGGAGAATTGAAGAAAAATGAAGAAAATGAGGTAAATGGAGGTTATGGATAGGAACTGCCGCTCTGTGCAGAACGGCGGTTGGATAGAACCACCACCCTGCAAGGGCGGTAGTCTTAAACCGCTACCCAGCCAGGGTGGTAGGTCCTGAGACCACCGGTCTATGCAGGGTGGCGGTCTTGTCACTTTAAACAAAAAATAAGAATGAAATGCATGAATGGACATGAACTTGAAGCGCACAGTCATGTCTCTTCCCTTCCATGCCCTTTCACATTCTCCAGTGCACGGGAGGACATGGGAAGGCCTATAAATGCATGAAAGGAGCAAGAGAATGATCATTTGAAGATCCAGAGAGATCAAGAAGAAGAGTTTAATGAGAGCAGTGAGCAAGATCTTCAGTGATGGAGTGGAATTATAGGAGCAAGGTGTAGAAAATAGAGCAAACAAGTAATTGGAGAGAATTTTTTACATTGTTTATTCTTTTCATACTTATTGTAATTTGTAATTTTTTATATTAGACCAATAAAAGTGGGAAGAAAGAGAAGTTTCCCTTCCCGACTGGTTTTCCTCAAATTGGAGGTTTCTAGGATAAAATTGTTGGTGTTGAAGTTTTGAATTCTTTCCTTCTCTGCAATTTCCTTTCTATAGCACTAGATAATCAGTCACTAAAGCTCTAATTTTTCAAGAAAATCTTTCATTTTCAAAAATTGAAATTAGAATAACATAATTCTGTGATTCGTAGAGTTCTAAAGTAGAAGTTTACGGATCACCTACCGCTGGTCACTATTACTCCATGGAAACAAAATAACTTCCTCTTGTTGGGCAGGTCAAGGATGCTCAGGTAGCACTTGCATATTTTCTTGACAAGAAGATCATAATGAGAATACTTGTAGTAGACATGCATGCCTCATATGGTATGGTGTTGGGCCAAAGCTTCTATCGATGATGTTTGTGGAGAAATATACAATTGGATTGGTCGCATGCCACCATTCCCATCAACGTTAGAAGTGAAGAAACTTCTTCCCATAAGGAAAATGAAATACATTGTTCAAAGACCAGATGACCCAACGATAGATATCCTCATGTCAATATTCAAGGTCTGACAAATTTTTCATGACTTTTGAGGAAGTTCTTGAGCTTGCCCATGTTGGTGGGAAGAATATCCAAGTGTCACAGAGCCAGATTGGAGAGAATCATCGCGACTTGATGAAATCAAAATTTGAGAGTAAGTACTTCCCATGGGATGTGAGCATGATTGCAATTTATCAACTAGATGTTGATGATGGTCATGAGCAGTATTGACTTGCAACAGTAAAGAAATCTCGAAGTGATGAGTAATATCGATCAAGAAGAGGGAGTGATTCCCAAACAACTTCTTGTCAGGCGAGTTCAATGTTTCAAACCATGGTGTCAACATTCAGCATGTGAAGTTCCATTTGAAAAGCATGTTTTTTGAGTATGAGGATTTTTCTTTCTCATTGGGAGAGGATGACAAGGTATGCAATAATGAAAAAATGTTTCAACCTCTTGATATTTGAACCTATTCAAGGAGATGATGATTTCATCATGGAAATGGAATCCTTACGTTCTTGGTGGTCAAGGTTGGGAAGATGACAATATAAATATTTCAGACTCCATTTTTGTGCCCATTCCCCTTTCATGACGGATGGAGACATTCTCAACAAAAAATGGATAGATGAAATGGTGCTTGATCCCAAGGCTGATTTTATTCAAAATGAAAATATTCTCAATGTATGGATAGAATCTTTCATGTTCATCAAATCTACTCAAGAGAAGGATGCTCTCACCATGAAGATGAATTTTGAGGTTCAAAATGGCCAAGTTGAAGAGGGTGATGGTTTTCATTCTTCACATGCTCATGACCTTGTGCTCATTTTCTTTTCAAGATAATAAAACACTATGCACATCACATCATAATGGGCAACAAGTCAAGATTGAGCCAATAAGCATGAAAGAAGATTGCTTGGATCAAGTGACAAATAGAGAACATCAAGAGGCTAGTGATAATGATGAATTTTTCAAAGCATCTGCTGAGAATCAACTCATGAAGACAAGTGATGGTCATGAAGAAGATGAAAAATGAAGAAAAAATTCCTATCAAATTATATAGGCCTTGGTATGAAAACGATAAGTGCAAGTGTGATCAAGACTCATCTTCACAACAGTGATGGAAAATAAAGCAATTGGAATGAACTTCAGGAGTCAATGAAAAATGGAAAGAATGTGTCAAAGCAAACAAAGGAAATGAACTGAATAAGTGGGTCATACATTACAATAACAATCATGAGAGATTTCTCAAGAAATTGAGGAAAGGGTTCATATTTCAGTGAGCTTATCAATGGATTTGTGGAAGAAAGGCATTCAGTGATACAGTGTATACAGGTAAACACTCAATTTGAATTGGTGCTTCAATGAAAAGGGTTGTCCCCTACATGTATATAGGTGATTTAGGTTGTTTCCCATTTTGTTGTGTGTTTCCCTTTCCTCAGTTGTGTGTTTGTTACCCTTGTCTCGTTGGTGTGTTTACCTTTTTTTGTTGTCATTTGTGTGTGTGTTCAATAAAGTGAAGTTTCATTGTTAGTAGTCTCTGATAACTGACTCTATATAAGCCCAATGGATAAGGCATTGGTCCACGTAGTGTCTTGAGATTATAAGAGTTATTCTTTTCCTATCCTCATTGTGTTTGATCCAGAAACAAGTCCCCAAACAGAGCCATCTATTTTCATGCAAAATGTTTAAGCATGAAATTTTTTTTTAAAATGTCATGACAACCTAACCCACATTTGAAAATCCCTCTCCCGGTCAATGTAAACCTGTCCTCCGGCCAACTCAGTTATTGTGTTACCCTCATAATGGCTAGGAGGAATGTGATAATGTGATTTTTAAGTGTGTTTCATGTGTGAAGGGAATCTTGATTCAAGTTTGATTCATGGAAGAAGTGTAGATCCATGAGAAGGTAAGTACTCTTGGAGGCTCCAAAAGGCCTATTTTTTGTCCTTTTTCACAGGCTGGTGAACACCCTCTGGGAATGTGACAAGGAAAATATAAGACATCCAATAGATTTATGTGGAAGATCATGCATATCATCTAAGGTAGTTTAGGAAATTTTAGAAAAATCAGGACTAGGAATAAGTTATGCAATACCTGGGCTATTTTTAGCATGGTATAAGGAAATGAAAGCGGTAAAAAAGCTAGCTTGGCTTGTTCAGATGGACATATCAGGAGCCTCAGAAGGAGATGGAAGGTAATCAGATACTCATCGGAAATATTATGAGTCTTACTAAATGTGATGGAGCATTTCATTTCAAGTTTTAGAGTGAGAAACACTAACAATATTGTCCGACAAGGCAAGATCTTAAAGGTCCCTTTTTTCTCATGGGGGAGATTGGTTAACAATTATTGGACACCTAGGAAGAGTTGAGAACCTAATTCAAAGGAAAATGTGACATATATGATGGCCCCTTCACATATAAAGTGTTGGTTATTCTTTTGATCAACATGAACTTCAGTGGCAATTTCTTTCACCGGTGCACAAGCTTGGGCTTGAAAAGGGCCGAATTGAAAATTGGCTCCTAAAAATGGTGGAAATGTTCTCATAAGTTATCCCTTTTGGAGTCAAAATCATATAAGCTTTTCCCTTATAAGTATATTCATAGCTCTGATGGTGAAAAAATGAACTTGGATGACAATTTCATGAAGTGTTCAGTGAAGGCGGGCATCTATTTTGGGTAAATACAATAATTTTCACCCCTGATGTCCCTTTTTTCCATTTGAATAAGTCAAAGGAGACATGGGGGACATAAAAGTGTGCTCCCCCATCAAAAAATAAGTTGTGTCACTTAAATAACAACATGGTGATTAAAAATAAATCTTCCTCTCAACTAACCCCACCTACCCCCTCTCCATGATGTTTTGACCCTTGGAAACACACTTTTTTCATGCTCATGTCCCTTTGTCCCCATGTCAAGAGGGACATAGGGGACCCAAAAATGTTCCATCACATGAGAAGTTCATCTTGCGTCACTTAAATTACAACCTTAGTGATTAGGCATGTTGTTTTCACCCTCACAAACTCAGTTTTCCATGCCCCCCTATCATGTTGGCCTTACCTTTGGATGCATTTTGGAAATTTTGGTGTCCTCATGTCCCTTTGTCCCCTATTTTTAAGGGGAAAAACCATAGTGTGTGGTTCCACTTTGGTTAGGTTGACCCAGGTTGGGTTTAAGGTGAAGTTAACTAGGTTTCAAAAGGGGAATTGAAGGAGGGATGGTATGAAGGTTCTCTTTATTAATTTTTCATCAATTCTTGGTCATTTTAAAAACTCTATTCACGTGCTACCTTGTTTTTATACCTAGACAAATTTTTCAAAAACCCTCATGCTCCCAAAACATAAATTTGCTCATTACTCCTAAACCCCTACTCCAATTGCCATGAAATATGGACTGTATAATCCTTGAAAAAACAACTTTAAGGGGAGTATCTACATGCCTTGGTCATTGATTTTATCTTCTATTTTAGACATCCATTATGAAATTTTAAACTACAAATATCCATATTTTAGATCTACACAAACCTGGTGATTGGAATCCTCCGAAAATTGGAGCAAATGTCCATAATGCAAAATAGAAATTTTTACAATTGGTTTCGTTCCGATTTGACACCCAAAGGACCAATTTATAGTTTTAGTAAGTATCAACAAATATATATTACTAAAAATAGTGATTCTAGGGAAATTTTGAATTCCAATACCTCAAGTCATTCCTTCAAGTGAAAAACACTCAAAATTGGCAAGATTGGCACAAAATTGCAAAAAACTCGACAATCATGATGAACATGTTAAAAATAGTAAATGGATGAAATGATATTAAAATGATCAAATATCAATCCTTCATGTATTTTCTAATGATCTTGACACTCATAGGATTATTTTCTCTTAATTCTCAAGCGAATTCCCACATTCCTCGATGCAATGAGCATAAAGTGCCTAAATGGTAAACTACCAGTTTTATCCTGAGAACCATTTCACTTCATCTCTCATGGAGTGCATGATCATAAAATGGATGGAATTTATTTTGGTCCCTTTATCCTTCCCTTACTCTAGTATCGAAAGGATTTGGCTTCATTCTTCATTCACCATCAGTGCTCTCACAGTGACAGAATCATGATCACAGTCATCTGAGTGAAAATGAACCAAATTCTCCCCATGAGAATGATTATTCATAAAGGTATGCTAGTGTCTTAAGAAGCAGAAGGATTTTCTCAATGAGATAATTCATATTTCAATTCTCTTGGTGGTCTACCTATCAAGTTTTCATCACTCCTTTTCTTGGTGTGTCCAAATAGTGTTGTAGAGGCTCATCATTTTAAGAGTTTTCAAAGGGGGCAAAGTTTTTTCAAAGGATCTTCATCAGAGATAATCTCCATCAAGGGTGGAGGAACCATCATCCATGCTTTGGAGAATATTTTGTTCTCCTCTCTTCATTATTTCTCCTCTTCTCTCCCCCTTTCTAATTCCTCGTTGTATGTGAAGACTACTAAAAGTTCCAAAGCACAGCTAAGACTAACACTACATAGTCTAATTGAGCAAATGTTTATTGAATCTAACACTAGTTACATCAAAGATAAAAGCTTAATGGAATTCTTGAAACAACTAACATGCATATAATTCAAAACCTAGCTAAAGCATGCCTACTAGTATGTTTAATTAACTAACATAAACCTAAATAGATCTAGGAGCAATCAAATTGGAGTTGTTCCTACTCCAAGGAAGGTGAGATGGTATCTCCAATAATGACTACAAGATCATATTGGACAACCATCTACTAATCCCATTGAAGACTTGAGGTAAGGATTGAGCTTGGATATTAATCATAATTCTTATATGATATGTAATTCAAAGCATGGTGTAAAGTTTAAAGGTATGTGGTTAGTCCTTTTTATAGTTTTTCCTTTGAGGAAAACTAGAATTTTGGTGCATGGGGGACTAAAAGCACAAATTAGATTAAGAATTTATAATCATGATTAAGGTTTTCTAATCACAAATAGTGAATTAATAAGTGATTAGAGATGTGAGGATCCTTAATCAACCAATTAAGGTCAATTAGGAGGCTAGGATAAGCTTTTAAAGCTTGCTGAGATGTTATGGAGGGAAATGGGGTGATTTTGAGTGGTTTTGAAGAGGGGTTTGAGCCAATAATAGGGTATATTGATCAAAACAAGGGTAAAATAGGCTTAATTAGCTAATAATTGCTAATTTTCTGTTTGGAAGAGGATTTTGGCTTACGACTCGTTGTAAAGTGGCATCCTGAATGCAAAAGGGGCTAGGTAATCAACAAAGCACTATTAATTGACCAAAATGGTAAGAAATGTTAGTTTCATTAGTGGAAATCACTAATTATAACATAAATGGTAAGAATGAGAGTGATTTCTGTGTTTTGGCAATAAGATTACAAAAGTGGAATTCAAGTGTCTACAACATGTAATCATGACATTTTGTCCTATGTACTTAAGTGACAATAAAATATTTGTTAGAATGTAAAAGTACTTTTCTCAAATTATAAGAAAGGTACTTAATTTGTCTCTTCTAAGGGAAATTAAAAAGTCACAAGTGATGGGACATGAAGAGTCATGTGGGGGTAGATGAAGAGTTTCATTGTAAAGCTAAAAATTGAGAGAGCCTCCTCATTTAAAATGATGGTTATTCTTATTTAATATCTTCCATATTCTTTCTAGGAATAAGTTATCAAATTCCTCTATCTCCTTTGTCTATGTTTCTTCTCCATCTCAACTACACTCCATGAGCATGTACTTGTTGAATGTTATGCGCTTATACTTTGTGTTATTTGTATCATGCTCATTGTTCTATGTAAATGGTGTCTTTTCATCGAAATCATGGATGTATTCTAGTTTTAAGCAATAAATTCTATTGTTTTATTTATTGTGCAAAACCCTCTCATTATTTTCTCCACACCTCTCTCTCAAGTTATTTTCTCCCTTGTAATATCTACAAGCATTTATCCATAGGTGTAGGGAAGTACCCTTGTGTGATCCCCGGTCTAAAGACCACCTCAGGTTATTAAAATAGTGTACATATTTTCCTTATTTTCAATAAATAGAGTTGTCCCATTCAAGCAGAGGAACTTCGTCCCACAATGTTGGTGAGAGATCTCTAATTTTCCCATGTGACAATTTTTTTATGAACAAGGAGCAATAGATGTAGGAACTTCTTTAGTGTGTATGCCAACCATACTCCCAAACATGGTATATTCTCTCACAACTTTCTTGTGGCCAAAGATATCATCATGTGATTAAGAAGCATGATCCATGGTATGAGGTGACTCGTATGAACGTGTGCAGGTAGTAACCATGCAAAGGTAAGTCCAAGATTGTATGAATATAATGTAAAACAATAAAAGTATTCTAAATCTACACCAATTCAAGACAAAAATATAGATTATGTAAGTAAAGTACAAAAATGTGGCAAATAGGACTATACTAAATGCTAGAATAGATGGATTGAAAATCGCAGACTAGTCACAATTGCAAATGAGTCTGAGAAAATTATGAGATATAAAATTGAATGTAGAATGAGTGAACTGTGTATCTGGAAGGTTATAGACCAGTTGTAGTGTGATTGGCTCTGGGAAAAATATGAGATAAAAATCACAGGGTGATCACGCCTGCAAGAAAAATTAGAAAATAAAATGACTCAGATCGACTATCAGAAACAAATATAGAAGTGTGAGATGTTATTGTCAAGAACAGAAATAGTCACCAATGTGACTCAGATACAATGAAATTTGAGATGAGGTGTTTTGATTAGGATAATGTTTTTTTATTTGTATTTCAGGTTGAATATGGGCCCAATTAGTTTGGTTTCCTATGTAAAGATCTCTCTCTAGCTACTAATGTTATCTGAATGAGTACCATTCACCATAAAATTTCTAGTCACGAACTTTGCCCCTTGATCAATCAAGATGGGGCAGTTACCATGGACAACATTAGATCTACCTCACGGGTGGAACTATTCAACCAAGTTGGGTCGTTGATCCTTTTTTTTAGTGAATCTTGTCAACGTGCCAACTACTTCAGGGTTCCTATGGTACTCCTCACAATAAGTTTTTAGGATTATGCCCAAGTACTTCCCATAGTTAAGTAGATAGGTATTTTCCCATATTTGAATATATATTTAATGTGTATTCATTCCAAATATTTCCCTTAAGAAGAAACAAGTATTTATTTATGTTTTTACAGAAACAAAATTATAGATTAGTTGAGTCTGCGACTACCCTACAACTAGATTGTTAGATTTTTTGGTAGAAAAATTACATCACAGTCGCACCTACGACTAGCTTGCGACTAGTTTTTTTTGTATTTTTAGCATAACTATACAACTAAGTGTTAGATTTACACAATAAATGTTATGGAAAAATAAAAACAAACGAGGACTACAAAATCCTAAATAAAACAATATTAGATTCAAAAAAATAAAATAATTTACCCACAACTAAAATGGTCCCACCTTGGTTGCCAAAATGTATGCCTAGATTTAGATCACCTGTAAGATGTATTAGTTGATAGAACAATCACCTAATCAATGCTACTAAAAATAATGGGCTTACGCTACTATTAAAAAAGTGAGTGATCCAAAAATAGGTAGTTCTTCTTTACTCTGTAATTTTTTAAAATTTTGTATCTTAAAAAATTCATCAAATTTTATGATTTAATAAATCCAAAACTAATCAAAATCAGATTTAAAATTGAATTAGGATTGATCCAGAGCTGATTTTAAGTTTCATGAAATTGTTGTTTGATCAAATCCATTTAGAATCAATTTTACCTGATTTTATCGATTTCCACAAAAATTATCATTACTAAATAAACTTGCATTCAAATTAAAATCTGATTTAATGTCTAAATATATTTTGAAAACTGAATGCAAAAATTAGAATGAAACACGACAAAAAATTTATTTATGGGGTTCGTAATTTCCTATGTCCCCGGGTTCACATGAACCGATCTATTAAATTGTTCTTAAATTGTAAGTACAAACAACTTACAATTAAGAAAAATAAACCCATAACCTACAATGTTGTGCCTTCAGACCTTCAAAAGACCCTGAATGAGCTAAGTGTTTATCTTCCACCTTCCTGAAGCACTTGCAGAGGTTCTTCCCTTCAAATTTTTATCTTCTAGTGACTTTTTTTGCATAAAACAACATCACAAAAACTCCAAAACAGGCAAATGAATATACCAACATGATTGTCTCTAAATTCTGAAAAACTTCCTAGTTCACTTCGAGACCTAAAATTCTCCTAAGTTGCTAAAAAACATTGATTTGTAACATTGCTATGTTAAGCTTGTTACACAGTCATCCAAATTCACTACCTTCATAAGAAAATACCTCCTTATATAGCTTGTTGACCTCCCATAGCCCAGTGATGAGCGCGGGTGGTTGGGGTTTGAATCACCCCAACCATCATTGACTTGTTTTACCCCTATGTTGAGAAATAATCCCACATTTCTCAGGATATAAGTGGGCAATGTGTTTAAGTATGGGCCCAATCAGTTTATTTGTTAGCTTCGGGCCACGTTTTGTAAAGTATCACATAGGTGGCTGGCGAGTTTTTTCACCGTGTTTGGTATGTGTGGTTCCCATGTGGCATGACTGGTGCATTGTGTGTTGACATGGATTCACTTGTTGTTGGATTGAATTGACACGTAGTGTGGTTGGTCAGTGCTTTGTTTGGATTGTTGACTATGTTGGGAGCGAGCTATGTTGAGCTCGGTGGTAGTTGAGGAGTGAGATAAATTGGGCTCTTGTTAATAAGTTGTGAGTAGTGCATGTTTGATGTGCCATGTAGACAACTTAGTTGGTAACTCGATGAGATACCCTTGTAACTCACCCCCGAACTCGATCCCCAATTCGCAATCAACTTGGTCCTATACATAGCATTATTAAAATACACTACAATATATCCCACATGCATAAAGTATTGGCTAGAAAAAACATTTAAATACAAAATTTTGCATATAGTGATATGAAGAAATGGAGGTAAAGGCAACCACTCCACAAAAAGAGTGTGTCGACCTTGACTGAGGGCCCCTGACCAAAAAATAACGGGGCCCACCCATCTGATAACGAGTGTTAAAGATCAGAGTCACAAAACAAATTTTTGCTCCATACCATATTTCCACTTGTCATTTATTCATTGGTCCACATGGCGAGTGTGCACATGTCCATGTCATTTTGAACATGCATGCAATCACTTAATTTTTTCCAGATTGCCAAAAATTACAGCGAGCCATAACTTCTGCATATAAGCTTCATTTTCAACGTTCAAGATACTGATGGAAAGATCTTAACCTATTCTTTCATACTATAATGATACTGGGAGATTTAGGTAAACTTTGTCCAATAAATTTGATCTTTGGATCAGTGAGGAATAATCATGGTTTCTTTAAATAAATAAAGTGGCTAAAATCTTCAAGATTTAAATCTATAACTTGAGCGAGTGCACACACACACACATGGAAAAATGATAATTGTCTTTGGTGGTTAGGGAACCTATCTTGGTCAGATCCCTAACCATTTAAGGAGATAAAAGACATTTTATAGAATTAAAATGACAAATAATAAATGAAACTGAAATAGTATACCTAACTCGGTCGCAAGCTAGTTGCAGCTGTGATTCACTAAAAATCACATGGAGATCACAAGTCAGTTGAAATTATGACTTACACCTATGTTGAAATATTGCTAAAATAATGATGCAACAAGTTGCACCAGCCCTTTGTGATCTGCCTTCACCTCTCCCAAACCTGAAATACTGAAATATGTGATCAAAGAAGCAAAAACTCAAGTATGGGCTCAAGTGCACAAAGAGTTAGGGGGTTGGAATGATGGGTGTAGACACCTAAATCTAATTACATAGTTTTAATACTAAAATTGCACTAAGTATCCTCTTTCCCATAATTTTATTATAATTAGTGGTTTCCCACTAATTAGCTAACATTCCCCTTCATCTCAGTCAATTAACTATACTTCGTTAATTAATTAGCCTTTCCCCCATCCTAGATGTCAATTAACATCACTTTGTTGGTTATAATCCTATTTTAATTAATTAGTTGACCATTATTAATTAACTAATCCTTTCAATGTCTTATTTAATCAATAAAATTTGTTATTTGTTAAATCCCCCTCTTAAACCCTTCAAATTCTACTAATTTCCCTCTAAATCATCTTCAAATGGATTATATAGGCTTAACTTGGTCTGTTAATTAATCCTAGTTGATTAATTCAATCCTAGTTAATTAACCAACTTTAACTTGGTTTGTGAGGATTTAATTAATCAACTAGGATTGATTAATAGAAAATATAAGACTAGAGCAGATTACCCAACGATCCTCTGTCTCGTCTTTGAACGGCTTCAGGATTACAAGGTCCATTTGAATCCAAAAAAGTGTGTCTTTGGAGTAATTTTAGGGTAATTATTAGGCTTCATTATGTCTCATCGTGGAATTGAAGTAAATCCCACAAAAGTCATTATTATCACTGAGATGCCTCCTTCTAAGAACCTCAAATAGTTGTAGAACCTGCAAGGTAAAATTCAAGCTATTCAAAGATTCATCTCTCAGCTCACAAACAAGTGTCATTCATTCACCCATATGCTTAAGAAAGATATTGATTCCCACTAGAGTCCAGATTGTCAACAACCTTTTTCCCAACTCAAACAATATTTGGAAAATCTACTTGTTTTTGTACCACCCACCCCAAGAGAACCTTTGTTGTTATATATCTTTGCTACCTAATTTGTTATTAGCACACTATTGGCACAATATTGTGTCCAACACAAGAAAAGAGTCGTCTATTACCTTAGCCACACCTTAATCTCATACGAAATCAACTATCCGTAAATTGAAAAATCATGCTTGGTTGTTGTCTTCACCTTTTAGAAACTCTGCCATTACCTTTTGAATAACCATACCAAACTCGTATCTAAAGTTGACCCTCTCAAGTACATATTATCAAAACCCACACTTACAAGTAGAATGGCCAACTAGATTATTTTACTAAATGAGTTTGATATTAAATATGTTAATAAAAAATTAGTTAAAGGACAAATATTTGTTGACCAACTGGTTGAAGCACCACTACCAAACATAGAACCTTTAAGTCTAGATTTGTCAGATGCTTCTAATTTGTATATTGAAGAATCATCAACATGGAAAGTATATTTTGATGGGTCATTCACATTCAATGGCTCAGGAACAAGAGTGATCCTTATTACTCCCACAAGTGATATCATCCCATGAGCTTTCAGACTTAGTTTCCCATGTACCAACAATATTACCGAATATGAAGCTCTCATTGTAGGTCTTAAAGTCGTTATAAAATGGAACATCAAATAAGTTGAGGTTATAGGTGACTCACAACTTATCATCAAACATGTAAATGATGAATACAAAGTTAAAGATGAGAAGTTTATCCCATATAAATGCATGGTGGACAACATAAAAAGAGTATTTTATTCATATCTACTTTCATCAAGTCCCACACACATAGAACCGATTAGCAGATGTTATGGCTACCATAGGATCATTGTTACGCTTATCACCAGACATAAGAGATTTTTAGTTCCTTATTAATCATCTAATAGTACCTTCATATGAAATTCCCAAATCATGTATGGTACGTGAAGTTGTTGGTATCTTTTTCCAGTGGTATGTTAATATTTATAACTACTTGCAGGATGGTACCTTCCCATCTGACCTTTCCCACTCCCAAAAGAGAACCCTTATCCAACACAGCTTATTACACCTTACTTGGGGCACTCTTTATCGTCAAGGTTATGATGGGACTTTGTTGGGTTGCCTTAATTTAGAGGAAGTTATCTAAGCAAAACAAGAGGTGCATGAAGACATTTGTGGTGCTCATTCAAGTGACATGCTCCTTGCAAAGAAACTTCTACATGCAGGATACTACTGGCCTCCTATGGAAATAAATTGTTGTTAGTATGTGAAGAAATGTGTCGTATGCCAAAAACACAGAAAAATGAGTTATGTGTTGTCTCAGTCCTTACATCCTATCACAACACCATGGCCATTTTCCAAATGGGGGCTTGATCTTATAGGAAAACTTACTCTCACCTCATCTGATGGCCATAAACACATTATCATTGCCACTGAGTACTTTACCAAATGGGTGGAGGTTGTTCCTCTCACATATGTCGTAGGTGCTCATATTTCCAAGTTCATTGTGAACCACATCATTTGGTGTTATGGCATCCCTTTTTCCATTGTATTTGACAATGGAAAATCATTCAAAAATAAACAAGTGAAGGCTCTATGTTAACGATTTAAAATTCACCAGAAGTGGTCTACCCTTATTACCCTCGAAGTAATGAGCAAGATGAGGCCACCAATAAACCACTTGTTTGGATTTATGGAGAAAATGGTTGGTAAAACAGGTCGTAATTGTCATCTCCAAATTAATCTTGCCTTATGGCCCTATCGCACTTCCATCCACACACCTACAAGTGAACCTCATATTCCTCAGTATTTGGCACTGAAGCCATTATACCCTTAGAGATTGAGCTCCCCTCTTTGTGAATATCCTTGACAGACCATCTGAATAATGAAGAGGACTACAAAGTAGCCAGGCTAGAAGAGCTTGAACTTCTTGATGAAAAATGGCTCAAGGCCTTGGACCACCTCAAAGCATATTAGAAGCAATCTTGTGCAGGCTGCAACAAATGAAAGATCCCCAATAGATCTTTTACTCTAAATCATATTTATATTGACTTGCAAATGATAAAATATAATTGTTTGAAACCCTGACAAGCGAACTAGGGCAAAACTAGAATTATTCTAGCAAATGCGACTAGGGTATGAGTTGGATCTAAATGTAAATATTACTCAAAAATTATACTTTCAATCCCAAATGATTACTAATATTTTTAGAAGCCAAATCATGTAAAAATCAGAATTTATTGTAGCCAAAACAACCTAGAAATCAGATCTGAAATTTGATTATTAATCTACCTGAAAATCCTCTAAATACCACTCAGAAAAATATAAGATTGTAGCACTTTGATTTATAAAAATATGGAGAATATTTGACAAGTATTCTTCAAATGTAAATACCTCAAAACAATGCCAAAATATTCCCTAACCAAGTCAAACCACTAGAAGGAAGCCTGCTGCAATATATACTTCAAAAAAATTTCAATAAGGCTACTGGAAAAAGCCTGAAATATTCTAAAAATATGATCATAACCAATGGGAAATTCTTAATGAAAATCCATCTCTAACTCCTGGGGTTTTTCATCCACAAAAGTTGAATTCTCAAGGGGTTTCGTCCTTGGAATTTTTATGCAAAAGCTAGAAGCTCACTGCAAAAGAAAATATGATGAATAAAATTTGGATGATGGAAGAGGCAAGTCGACTTCCCTTTTAAAGGAAAAGGGCCAACAACCAACCTCCAAACCAGCCAATGAAATTACATGCTCATTCCTAGACCAAGTCGACTTATCCTAAGAATATTTTGTCACATTTTTCTATTTTTCCCACCCCTATAGCTAGTCGCATTTCCTTGGGAGGAAATACATAACTAATAATATTTGTATCCTTCCTAAATGTTATTATTCACTTTTGGCCCAAGTCGCCAATATCCCCTCTAAGAAGAATAAAATATAATAAATCCCTTTACAATGATATTTGTCCCTCGTATTGACCATAGGGATTATTATTTATTTTTATTAAGCTAAATAAATTAATATAAGTGCTTTAATAACTTTATTTTATTTTTTTATAACACTTTATAATACTTTATTATGACTGAATTCACCCTTGTATTTTTCCTTTGGCCGTTGGGTTGACAAAATAGGTCAAAGGTATTTGATTGGGAAAAGGGGACATTACAGTCCTCCCTTCCCAAAAATTACTTGCCCTGAAGCAATTCTGATCTTGTTTTGTCCAAGTGTCATGCACAAGAGACAAAACATGTTGAAATGATTCACAAGCCTAACACTTGTACTTGTTAAGAGAGATAAGACTTGCCCCCATATATCTTCCACAAAATGCTCATATACATGTACTTGGAGCAATGGTTTAACGAACTCCAAAATGAAGACTTCATATTTACCATATCATACATCTTACGATGAAAATAAATTGGAATAGGAAATAATAAATAAGACACGATATTGGGCTCTTCATACCTGGAGTATCCTCGTCAAGCTTGGCCTTCAAAATGGCTTGACTCTGTTGCACCAAAATCTAAGTATTCATGTCTACAATGGGCTGAATATTATGAGTCAACTGTTGCAATATTTTCCCCCTTTCTTTTTGTTGATCTATACGGTGAAGTTGTTCTTTGGCGTGTTGCAGATGCTAGTTTGCAAGGGCATCCACTAACCTAGCCTCTTTGGCTTTTTGTAACCATTCCTCATTCATCTTCTTGGACCTTGTTACCTCTTCGATGTCAAGATATACAAAATCAGTCCTCCTATGCTTGATATTTTCATGTCTAGCTAATGGTGTAGGGTTGCCATCAATGGTTGATATCATCTCATATGTTTTCTCATGATCACAAGCTCCCATCTCATGAGAATGAAGAGACATAATGTTGTTGTTCTCGGTAATGACATCATGTCATTGTAAAATGTCACCTCCAACATGTGTAATCAAAACACTAGTGGCTGCTCCACTAAGTGAAGGATCAACCGCTATATCTTGGACCTTTATTAGCATATGGATTTGCACACATGCAACAATATGCGAATGAAGTCCCTCCTCAATGAAGGTGGGGCTGCTTTTATTGAAAACCAAAATTGTATTTACATTTGTACATTCGAAATTGTATGTGGGGGGTGTTTTGGAACATCAATGGAAAGAAAAGTGATTGAGGGAGATGGAATGGAATGGAGGAAAGTAATGAATGAAAGGAACATGCAAGAGTTAGGTAAAAGCAGAGCCTAATATTGCACGAAGAATAAAGATGAAATAACTAACACAAATAAAATGGAGTTTTAGTCAGCTAAACAAGAATGAGTAAAGAGAACACTCATGAGCAAGTAGATAATCAAAGCTTCTTCATTGTGAACTAGAACAATGTATTAACATAGTTGACAATAAGATCCAAGACGATATTTACATGCAAGATTAAAACACTAACATCTAATGAACATAAGAACACCAAATGTTACAAGAGACAATGAATGGGACACAAAGTTCATATTTCATTAACTCCAAAACGTCTTCTCAAAAGAACACAAAGTTTCTTTCCTTGAAGTAAAGCTTGCATACAAAAGTATTTTCTTCTCCTCTCTCGAAGTCACCCTTACAAATGAGCCCTTGACTTCCTTTTATAACCCAAAAGTTGGTTACAAAGTAGTTAGGGTTTTACATGAACATTAAATAGGGCATCTTAAGTGACTTTGAATTTTTCAACCAACTTTAATAAAAGCAACTAAAAACAAAAATCACTTAAGCTATCCAAAGATTTGCCTAAAGTGAGTTTAATAACACCACTTTATAACAAAAAGCAATGGGTACATGTGGACCCCACTTAAATGACTTGGACACACACATAGACATCTTAGTCAATAATGTGCCACCTAGATCAAGACACCTAGGATCAGAGCCTTATCCATTGGGCCAAGATTCTGCCTATCCCGGTCGTACATGAATGAACTCATTGACTGTGCTTCACAATCCTCCAAATGACAAGAGAGTTGAGTTTGAAACTTGAGCAATTCATCCACCTCTCTGTTTGAGCAACATCCTGGTGTGAGAAATTTTGTCTTTATTCACATTCACATTCACAATTACACACAATTCTCCACATGATCTGAATACCTTCCATGATGCATTCTTCATTTCTCGTGAGACCATAGTCATTACGCCACCCTGGCTTGTCAGAATCGAGCTCATGATCTTTTTCCATTGAGAAGATCTTCCAAGAGTTGAGATTGCAATTCACTTCAGAGCCATTGGAGTTGAATTTCCACACTATGTAGGTGTCATAGTGCATCCATGCAAGTGATGACCAATTTAGAACAAACGTCGAGAAAATTGTGACTCACCTTTAGTTGATATGTAACCGCATAACCGACTTATGTTGATGTGTCCCAAGTTGGCATCGACGATGGTCTCATACTCTGAATTGAGTGTTGAGGTGGGTATAATTCCTTGGGACCTATACCACAACATCATTTTGTTTGAAGATGACATGATTATGACAGAAGCGACAAAAGCCTGATTTCTAGCTATTACTTCCAAACTTTAAAACTAAACAAATCGTCTTTGAAACTACCATGGAAAAAATAAAAAATCTTGTTCTGAGAAGATCACACTATATGGGGGAGTCTATTAAGGTACCATAAGTTTGTGTGTCAGATGTTTTTTTCCCAAATCAACATTTTCAGTCAAATATTAAAGGTCAAAGTTGACTCTTCTAAAACTGCTAGGAAAATGCAAGTGTAAAACTGCGAAAATCCTGTTTGGTTTTAGCCTGGGAAAAATATCAAACGTCACCTTGGGAATATACAAATTGAAAAAGGAGCATATGAATATGGGGAGAATCCAAATAAATAACCCTTTCCTCTTGACGATCATCTGAGTTCAAAATATCGACTCTTAAAGTTAGTCTCCTTGATAGGCTGAAAACTGTGCGCACAGTGAAATCAAACGAATTGTGTTTTATTTGAGTTCATGAAAAATATCAAATGAGGTGTTGTGCATTTAAAAATGAGTATGGAAGCACCTTAACATGCATAAAATCATGGGCAATGATTGGTTTTTCATGAAAATCATTCAACTTCAAGATATCGAGCTCCAAAGTTGATTACTTCGATAGATACAAACCACGGCAAAAAATACATTTTTTAATATTATCTGGTTGCAATGGATATGCACAGGATCAATCTTGATTTTTTTAATTAAATTTCTACTTCTTTGCATTGTCAATAGCTTGAGCTTAGGCGTGGGAACTACTTTGATCTTCCGACAAATACTTTGAACTTGTAATTTTTCTTTTCGCTAGCATTTGAATGTGTTGGATAATTATTTCTCTTTCCCTGGCATGAATTACTCCTACTTGCTACACGTGTGGGAATGATTTTTTTTATTTTCTTGGTCTGCGATGCCTGAAGAACTCCTGGTGAAAACATGGATTCCTTCTCTTTGTTAGGCGTTGGAAATTTTTTTTAATAGCTAAAACGTGGATTCTTTTGCATGCATGGGCTTTTACTCTCTGTCAAGTGAATGGATAACTAATTCACTTCTTTCAAAACCAATGTGGAAACTCCTTTTGCTGCTCAACTTGCAAATGAGTGGTGATTTGGACTGTTATTACTTTGGAAAAATGCATTGGATTTTAAACCCCTTTTCTTGTCTTCTTCCCTCTACAAACCGTTGAACTTCTATCAAACCACTTGCATTGAAAAATTGGCTCCTGTGTGGAATTTCCTCTCCCCTCACACGTGTGGATTTTTGATATCTTCTTTGACAGCATATGGATCTCCTTTGACTTCCTGATTAGTACCTCCTTTGCATGTGTGGCATCATGCATATTTCCTTTCTTTTTTTTAAATACATGAGTATGATTTGGAACAATGCATTGAACTTCACCTTTTGTTGCATGCGTGTGGGCTCTATGGCAACATGAAATTATTTTTCTTCTTCCAAACAGCTAAGCATGGGCAGATTCAAAGTGGCTTCTATGAATATTGTCTTTTACCAACTGCTTCGTGGACATTTCCTTCAGGTAATGTGTGGATCAAAAACAGATTTTACTCACGTTGATCTCAACTTCTTTGGCAGCGAATGGGCATTTTTGCCTTTAAATTAATTCCTCCCAGCTGCGTGGTAATTTCCTTCATCTTAGGCAGTGTGGTGATTTGCCTCTGACTGGAACGTGGTATTTTATAACTGCAAACTTCGAATAGCTCCTCATTATCTTCCACGCAGGTTTCACCTTTACTTTCTTTCCAAACAGCTAGGCGTGTATCTCAAAAACAAACTTCTACCCCACATAGATCTCCTCTCCTTTGGAAACAAATGAGTATTTATGTGCTTAATTTGGCACAATACAACAAAATAAATAGCTTAAATAAAAATATACATAGTGCAGAGAAGATAAAACCTCTGAAACCTGAGTCTTTTTTCTAAATAATTGAAATCGAGCAGAATTTAGCATGTCATACGGATCACGCAATCTGCACAGAGCATGGAGGATCTGAAAAAATTGGAGAAGGATGGCTTCTTGTAAGATTATGATCCCAAAATGGAGACAACTACCTACAGCTCTCAATGTTGTCTGGCTTTAGCTAATGCACGTGTCAGGTTTTCGTGTGAAAGTCGAGGAGTGCCTATAGAACGAGCTTTTCCTTCTTTTGGCTTTGGATGTCTGTAATATTTCCTTATTTCTCCTTCTTCCCAATTTCTCCTACTTCGGCAACCTCTTGTAACCGTCTCCTTCCCAATTTCTGGATGATAGAAGAAAAATTGAAATTGTCCACGACAATTGGAAGTGAAAAAATAATTGCCTCCAACAATTGCTCATGGTAGTTACAACATTTTTATTTTTTTAAAGTTCTTCCAAGTTTATCGAACAACTTTCATGAGTATTAAATTAATATTTAGTAATTAAAGACCCTAAAATTTAATATATTTTATTTTATTAAATAGCAAGGTAAATATTAATTAAATAATTAAAACATAGTTTACGTCATAGCGGGAGAAGGACTTATTCAAAATGGATGAAACAAAAACCAAAATGACCATGAGAATAAGACAGTCATGATGAGGGTAATAAACCATGAGAAAAGACACTTTTAATTATTTTTTTAAATTTCACGTTGTAATTTCGCGAAGTCAAAATTAGTAGATAACAACCTTAAAATCACATTCTGATTCTTCACCATGATAGGATGAAGCAATGCTAGACTCCCCTAATGAAGCATTGTAGGAAACCATATCTTCATGTAGCTGCTCTAATGTAACTGATTCTTCTTCAACCATCACCTGCTTTCCTTCAATCTTGGAGTCATCATGAAGTGTCATGTGGTCCATATCTTTTTCTATACAAATCTGATTTTTGTTTTTCATAGGATCAGTTGTATGTTAGTCACTAACTACTACAAAATCATTGTAAAGATTTCTAGACACTTCACTTGTAGAGATATCTTGTTTCTCCTCCTTTTTGTTTTGTGATGTAGACCTCTTAGGAATGGATGCCATATATTAGACTAACTTGTCTATGGTTATAGGGTGTGAAAGCAATTTATTAAGCTCCTCTAATTCTTTCATTATGACATTTAACTACTACCTGAGAATAGCCATGTTAATCAACTGTAAACCAAATCAAACTGACTTGTGCATAGTTGATTTCACATCAATTGAATGCCACCATTTAAAAACCCTCCAGGTGGGAAGAACATTGCTCTGATACCATTGAAAGATCCCCAATAAATCTTGTACACTAAATTGGTTTTTTATTGACTTGTAAATGATAAAATATAATTGTTTAAAACCCTGACAAGCAAACTAGGGAAAAACTGGAATTATTCTAGCAAATGCGACTAGGGTATGAGCTGGATCTCAATGCAAATACTACTCAAAAATTATACTTTCAATCCCAAATGATTACTAATATTTTTAGAAGTTAAATCGTGCAAAAATCAAAATATATTGCAGCCAAAACAACCTAGAAATCAGATCTGAAATTTGATTATTTATCTGCCTGAAAACCCTCTAAATACCACTCAGAAAAATATAAGATTGCAACAGTTTGATTTATTAAAAATATGGAGAATAGTTGACAATAATTCTTCAGATGTAAATACCTCAAAACAATGCCAAAATATTCCCTAACAAAGTTGTCCCATTGGAAGGAAGCCTACTGCAATATATACTTCAAAAAGTCTTTAATAACAGTACTAGAAAAAGCATGAAATATTCTGAAAATATGATCACAACCAATGGGAAATTCTGAGTGAAAATCCCTCTCTAACTCCTTCAGTTTTTCGTCCACGAGAGTTGAATTCTTAAGAGGTTTTGTCCTTAGAATTTTTATGCAAAAGCTAGAAGCTCACTGCAAAGGAAAATATGATGAATAAAATCTGGATGATGGAAGAGGTAAGTTGACTTCCCTTTTAAAGGAAAAGGGCCAACAACCAGCCTCCAAACCAGCCAATGAAATTACATGCTCATTCCTAGACCAAGTCGACTTGTCCTAGGAATATTTTGTCACATTTTTCTATTTTTCCCACCCCTAGAGCTAGTCGCATTTCCTTGGGAGGAAATACATAATTAATAATATTTTTATCCTTCCTAAATGTCATTATTCACTTTTGGCCTAAGTCGCCATTATCCCCTCTAGGAAGAATAAAATACAATAAATCCCTTTACAATGATAGTTGTCCCTCGTATTGATCATAGGGATTATTATTTATTTTTATTAAGCCAAATAAATTAATATAAGTGCTTTTAATTTTTATTTTATTTGTATAGCACTTTATAATAATTTATTGTGACTTAAGTCGCCCTTATATTTTTCCTTTGGCCATTGAGTTGACAAAATAGGCCAAAGGTCTTTAATTGGGAAAAGGGGACATTACAATAAATGTATCATTCCTCATGAATTTGAGGTAGGTGATCTTGTGCTTAAGGAAAACCAGTTTAACATTGTAAAAGAACGTGAAATGAAAGGCAAATTTGAGCCTAACTGGTTAGGGCCATACATTGTGGTGGCTAAATTTGGTTCAGGGGCCTATAAAGTTGCATATTTTTATGGTGATAAGCTCATAGATCCTATGAACATCACACATCTCAAGTGTTTCTATACATGAGCTTAAAGGCATTCAAAAAATTAAAAAATCAAAAAAATCAAAAACAATAAAGTGAAATAAATTCATTCAAAGGTGAAAACCACATAATTGTGGCACTTTAGGCAAGTCGTGTGGTGAAAATGAGTTTCTGGCACCACAGGAGGATTCGTTGTTCACAAGCATCCCACACTTGGGGCGTGGTCACTTTTTCCTAGCTACCCTTGATCCGTATTGAAAATCCTTTTGAGATTTTCCTTCTTGGCTTTGATCTAACTAATCTTGTTCTTGTATATATGCATGAAATTTTCCCTTGTACATTTACACCTCTCGTTGGGGGCATCTTTGTGTCTTTTTTTCCTATACATAGCTTCAAAAAACTTTCAAAAAACCCTAAAAAAATAGAAATCATTCAAAAATCCAAAAACATTGGCAACGCCTATAAAAATCCCAAAACATTTGAAAATACAAAAACATTCATAAAACCCTTGAAAATCCTAAACATTCAAAATCGAAAAAACCAAAAAATAGTGAAAAACTCAAAAACACTAAAAAATGGAAACTATACTACAAAACATTCAACTTCAGTGCTTGTTTGTTCTACCACATGACATACAGATCAACTTGTGATATTTTTCATCGACAAAGCTGGTTTGCTTGCTATGTTTGTCTTCACGACATATATTGTTGCTCGGAACAGTTTCATAGTGCACGTTGCTTTTCACATGAATTTTATGTCCTCCATCTATTCCCTTACATGTAGCCTTATTTGGGGCATCATTTTAACCTTTTTCGTATAACTTGAACATTTGGGAATTGTAGTTGAATAACAAAAACATTGGTACAATTTTCTTGAACATTGCTTGTTTGGGTATGTTTATCTGTGCTTGTTTGTTTATTGGTATGCTTATTTATTTACTTTCTCATATTGCTTTGATTCAGTCCTTTAGCATTGCACAAAAATAAGTATTATGGCTTCTTATGTCATTTTACCATTTTTTCGTATGCTTACATCAAATAAAAGGTACTTCCGAACCAGGATGGTGCGTACGCTACACTACAATCTTCCCTTCTATCATCTATCTTATTATCCATTCTCACTAAATTTCTACATATCATTCTCCATTTCTTTTATAAGACACAATTATCACAGTGACTCATTTCTACCCCCTCCATTGCTCCCTCTGCTTGAGGCACAGACTCCAACTTAATCAATAAAATTGAACAATGGCCACCCAAGCCAAGTTCAAATCTCTTCTGTCACTATGAGCCGTTCTTCCATGAGATATGTTAAGAAAATTACATCATGCATCAACAATGACCATGCGACATTACCTACAAAAGAGTTCATACTGACATTATGAGAGGATCGTTATTCAGTATATCGTTGAATGTTTGGCCACCATGATGAGATTTTTTTATTGACATGGTCATTTTTTCTTCTTCTTTTCGAGAGTCGATTGACCTCTTCTATCACCCCATCGACACTCAAGGGGGCATCGTCCATCCTACTAATTTTTCTTCTACCCTTGCAAAATAATATTGTTTAAATTGTCTACTATCTTTGAAATGACATCGTTTGCACTACACCACATCAAAGAGGGCCAAATGTAGACACCTAAATCAAATTATGCAGTTTTAATACTAAAATTGTACTAATTATCCTCTTTCCCATCATTTTGTTATAATTAGTGGTTTCACGCTAATTATCTAACATTCCCCTTTGTCTCGGTCAATTAACAATACTTCGTTAATCAACTAGCCTTTCCCCATCCTGGATTTCAATTAACGTTGCTTCGTTAGTTATAATCCTTTTATTATTAATTAATTGACCATTATTAATTAACTAAGACTTTCAATCTCTTATTTAATCAATAAACCCTCTTATTAGTTAAATCCCCCTCTCAAACCCTTCAAATTCTACTAATTTCCCTCTAAGTCATCTCCAAGTGGCTTCTATAAGCTTACCTTGGTCTATTAATTAATCCTAGTTGATTAATTAAATCCTCACAAACTCTCATGAGTTGTTAATATTTAATTAATCTCTTCTAATCATACTCATCCCTTTATAATTTTACATTACCTTTATCCCACATTCACTAGATTGCAAGCTTCTCCCAAAATAGAAAGCTATATAAAGAGATAAGTACACCTTGTCCAACCTTACACCATGTCCTTGCAAGACATTCACACTAAAGAAGAGCATTTCATGTTGGAAGGCTTATTCAATCAAGTAAACTCCCCACTTTTCTACTTGGCTAAGAGTAGTAAGAGAATAACTAAAATGAAAATCAAGCCCAATTGGTGAGATCTCTTCCTCTTCCTTTAAGAAATCCTTGATCGTGCATAGTTGCGTTCAGCTCGTGAAGGAAGTATCTATAATCTAAGGCCCATCCAAATAATCAAAGGAGAGGTTTGCATTTTAATTTGTTGATTCATGTTTTTATGCATATTAATTTAGCTTGTCCTTTCATGGCTTTATCTTGATGTATTAGTTTGATTGACTAGGCTATGAATCTACTTGGTTTTAGGTTCTTTTAAATAGTTTAATCTTAATTTAAACATGCATACAATGGGGGTGAGTAGTGTTTAATAGTTTTTGAGTTCCTGTGAGAGTGTGACACATATGAGTGCAATGTGCATGGATGGGTGAGATGATAAGGGTCCACAGTGCATTGGGCAAGCAAATGGGTAGGTGGGATGGACATAATTAAATGTGAGTGGTTTAAGATTAAGAAATGAGCAATGAGGTGTCTTTTATCGCCATTTTGTGGGTTTTTATATTTTTTAGTTACTTTTGTGGGATTATTTGATGTTTTTGAGATTATTGTGTTTTATGATGTTTTGGGTATTTTTGAATTGGAGACCTTATGCATAAGGTGTGTTTTCCAGTGTCTACATAAAGATGCTCCAAAAAATGATGATCTCATGCCCTCTAATGATGATGATATTCAAATTGACCTTAACCAATTGAAAACTATGGAAAGACACATCTATATGAAGTTAATAATGTAGACCCTACGTAATTCCTTGTCTTATCTAATTTTCGTAAAGGCCTCCAAGAAAGTCCTCAACAAGTTGACAAAAATCTCAAACTCCTTCGGGTTAAAACATGAAAAGATCAATTAGACCAAGGGAAAGCTCCCTTTTGATTTCTAAAGCATTCCTTTACATCGATGCCACTTACATCGCATGTGAAATCTCCTTCATGATCTTCCAATCCTATATCTATTGTGTTTATATCTACCCTTGGTATGGGAACACATCTAGTCAATGAATAAATTCTTATGTATATTCCACACACTTTTACATCACCTCTTATGTACATGCATGGATCCCTAAATGCCTCATCTAATGCACATTCCCTCATGTAAATGCTTCACAATTTGCAAGCTAGTGTGTTGCAATTAGAGAAAGGTAAGTCTGGGAATTTTTATGTAGTGGATTCACATGCTTTACTTCATAATCTATTAGCACTCGAGGTAACTTCCAATCTTTTGCATATGGGGTTTGTCACTCTTTAACTTCTTATTTACAAAGGTAAAGGATATCTAGAATAACAAATTTTCTCCTTCTATGTGATAGGTATAGATTGCACCTATAATATAAGCTTTTTACTAAGTTATTCCCATGAAGTCTAAAATATTATGCCCTATGTAGACACAAAATCACACACTTTGGGTAATTATCTAGTCCTAATTGCATACTACTATTCGTAAGATTCCTACGTAAGAAAAGTACTAATTAACTCATGTATTTAGCCACCTTTCTTTGCTTTTTGTTACCACTTTTGGTCGTGCACCCTTACTTGCTCAGTCTGACTTTTTATACCTCGACATTTATCATCTCGGACACCAGCGCCCAGCCAAGATGACAGTGCCAAGCACTCTCATCCCCTTAGGGTGCCCTTGACCTTAATATACTTTGTTCACACTTTTTGGGTCCTTTCTAGTCATTCGAGCATCTTATCTTTTTGATAGTCGGGATTTTCAGGGTTAGTTACTAAATTCAAGCAAATGAATCATAAAAAAATAAAGTTATGTGATCATAAAAAGGGACCAAACACTAAGCATTAGCTATCGCCACCTAAGATAGCATTTATCAAGCATGTAAGAGCTCCATTGCATCCTTCTAACACCATCCAAGAAACACAAGGGTTGGTTATTCTGCATACACTTCATAGGAGGGAAGTTCATTATATTCCATGTACACTTCTATTACATTTCTTTACATCTAGCTTATTTGCTCGCTATCAAGTACGACTCGCACAAGAGCCACCCAGGGCACAATTCCACACTCACACACATAGACCTACATTAGGTTTGAGATGTAGTGCAATGCTCAGTCGTAAGTTCACCATTGTGATAGATGAGGACAGTTCGACTCCTCATTCTGCATCTTGTTTTTTTAGGATTTGATGTCTATTTGAGCGTTTTGCACATTAATACTTCATTACAGGTTTCAAGTGACTTCAGAGATCATGATGTGACCTCGTAGCGACTAAAGGCGAACATAAATGAACAACTAATGACCACTCATAGGAGGTTTCTTGAGCATTTCCGCAGACCTAGGTGCCTAGAAACAGGTCTAGGGCAATCGCAAGTGCCCCTGTTCCTCTCAAGACGCCCTAGTATAGCTTATTCTTCCAGACCTGTATTTTTTTGAGCTTCAATGTGATGGTCAATACTTCATATTTTCTAGTTTTATAGCTTTGTACACCTTCGGGATTTTTGTGAATCAACTAAGGCTTCTTACCTTCTCTTTGCACTTAGGGTTTTCATTTTATTGCTTAGTTTGTTTGGGTTAATTTTTGTACTTAATTTGTTGCATTTATTTAATGTTATAATAACATCAGATTAGGCATATATTTCATATTTAGCTTAATCACCCTATAATGATTTTATGGCTTACCTCTTCAATATGATAGGGACTTTAATCCATTGTTTAAATAATTCTTAACATACTTCTCAATCAACATTGGTGAGAAAGTCTCCCACGCTCAAATGTCAAATCTTAAAGCAAGACTCTAACGAGACAATTAGTGCCTACGTGTTGCGATACAAAAAGATGCTTACCAACACAAACAATCCACTTGTGAATACAAAGATTCAAAATCTGCTCACACATAGTTTACTTGCTCGCTTGCAATAATCTATTATGTTTCCAAACTCTCAATCCTTCAATGAATTATGTCATTCCCTCAAGGATAAAAAAATTCAAGCTTCTAACTATAAATAAGCCTAAATATGAGATCAATGCACAATTTGCACCTCATTCCAAGTTTCAAGTAAAATAAGGTTTTAAAGCTAAAACTAAGGACATCAAGACTGAAGCAAAAATAACCTAAACATTACTATCATACGGTTCTATCCTTCAAGGGACAACGATCAAATTATCTTATGTTTATCTTATTTCCCCCTCCTATTTAGCCTTAATGTGAAATTATATCCCTTGGAGTACTATAAAATCAAGTTAGACATACTCATTTATTCATTTGACATTCCCAAGAGTTTCTCAAAATAACTGTCAAGTCTTGTGTAAAGTTGTCCTGATCTTCCCTAAATCAAGAACAAACAGTATGAGCAACTCGCATAAAATTATGAAGCATTTTAAACCTCAGTAAGAGTATACCATGCCAATTCAAGAGCATCTCAAAGCTAGATCAAACACCTATACACCAAAGGGCGCTTCAAGGGATTTTTACTCTAACAATATTTATCTACAAGCATTTTATTTGGACATTTTACTTTAATAGTTTATTCAACACTAAAACATGATGGATTTTGAAGCACATTTAATTACACCTGCCATTAGTGTTGAAGCACGAGGACAAACATAGGGGATGTACTCTAAATTTGCATTCACTTTCGCACGAGCAAGGTGGGAAAACTACACAAAGTTTGATCCCCTTGTTTGGGTAATGTAGTGTAGTGTTTGGTCAAAATCAATAAGAGGGTTGGCCACTAAGGAAGGTCTAACTTCACTGCACTCCACTTTTTGCTATCTAATGTTTATTTGAGTGCTAACGTATGAAATTATGGTTTTGATCATTACATTTGCATGCATGAGGATCCTAGAAGAAGTGAAAGTGTAAGAAGTAATTAAATATAGATATAAAATGACTCAAATCAAAGTAAATGTGTATAACAATGCCATGAAAGGAATGATAAGAAGATTGTTCCAAGCCATGATCTCATGTGATAATAACACACCACATTAGATTTGCAAAACAGAAGAGCTAAAATACCATATATATAAATCCATCATAATCCATAATGCTCAATACATTACAATAGAATGACTTGAATTATTCAATAATAAAGATGTGCATATAGGAGGAGGGAAGTGCAACTACTACCTAAATCAGCAGTGAAGAACTCCCACTAACTGATACTGGTAGTTAAGTTAACTCCAAGAGACTAGTAAGTTAACTCAACATAACTGAGAAGCTAACTCAACACAACTAGTAAGCTAACTCCACACATCTAGTACACTTAAGCAAGCTAACCCAACAAGTGTAAGAATTATCCTGATAAATAAATAAAAGGATAAATAATAACGTACACTAACACCCTCTCGTAAGTATAGATTAGGTGGGCGAAAAAGAAGGTGGGTCCTGACAATAAGGCCTGATGAGGTACCCATGTACAAAAACTAGGAAAATTGGACACCGTAAGGTACCCAAAACCAGTAATAACAAAGTAGAGAGCAAAATCCTACTGCAAGATATCCTCAAAAGCTCATCTCCAAAAACTCGTACGATGGGGAAGAAGTGTGGTGCGCACTATGGTCTAAATCCACTGCTCAATCATATAACTCAAAAACAACTAACATTGGGCTTCACCAGAATAGCTCCATACGAAGAGACTGTCAATGGAGTGATGTCAAAAATGCAAGAAACACCAAACATAATTTGATCAACAGCTACAAATAGGTGTGCCACGATCCAAGAACAACCAAGGCAACAAGGCAAGGACACAATATCTAATTAAATAGGAGTGCCACGATCCAAGAAAAGCCAAGGTAACAAGGCAAGGACATAAAACCCAAAGAAGAAGTATCAACACCACACCCTCCCATACTGCTGAATGAGTAGAGTGATACCACATATTTGTATGAGTTGCAAAAATCAACTACTCGAACACTGACAAACTAACATTGGGCTTCACCAAAATAGCTCCCCCATAAGAGAGACTGTCAACATGCCAAAAAAGTGTCAAAAATCCAGATCCAAAATATCTCAACAAACAAGAGATATATAAATGTATACACTCATAGATACAAGAATGCAACACCTAAAAGTTTAGGACGTCGGGCTCAACCGAAATTACGTCCACAAGTTATCACAATACCCTCCCAAATTTGGCACTTTATAATTGAGTGCATGTATTTATTACAATGAGTAACAATACCTTTTACATTTGAAATATGTGTATACAATATCACTAATGCGTAGATCTCGAAAAAATACACAATTTAAAAAAAAATATCACCTTAATCCAAGCTACTGATCAAAAGTTATGAGCTCTAGAAGGTTTTGCTATTAAAATGATATTTTAACGCTAATCTTTTTAAAAGGTACACGTGACACCCAAATGTTCAAAGGGTAAAAGAGTGCATCCACACGATACATGCTTGCGACCAAAGGATAAAAGCCTGCTCCCAAAACCTAAATGTCCAGAGGGTAAATCATTGCATTCGGAGGGTACACGTTAATATTCATTGGATAAAAGAATGCACCCAGAGGGTACAAATATGTGTCCAGTGGATAAGACACTGCATCCAAAATAGAAATATCCAAAGGGTAAAAGAATGCATCCAGAAGGTACACACTTATATCCAATGGATAAAAGAATGCACCTGAAGGGTACAGATCTACGTCTAGTGGATAAAAGACTGCATCCAAAACTGAAATATCTAGAGGGTAAAATAATGCATCCATAAGGTACACGCTTATATCCAATGGATAAAAGAGTACACCTAGAGGGTACAAATATGCGTCCTATGGATAAAAGACTACAGCTAAAACTGAAATATCCAGAGGGTAAAAGAATGCATTAAAAAGGTACATGCTTATATCCAATGGATAAAAGAATGCACCCAAAGGGTACAGATCTGTGTCTAGTGGATAAAAGACTACATCCAAAACCGAAATATCCAGAGGGTAAAAGAATGCATCCGAAAGGTACACACTTATATCCAATGGATAAAAGAATGCACCCAGATTTGACTGTCTCAAAACATGGTCGAGTTTACAGTCAATTCTAGGGTTTTGGCACCTTCCAAATCCAATATCGCACTCCGTTTTGCATAAAAATGCACTATGCAAAAAATTGCTAACAAATTCTGAATATATGAAAAAATAAACCCTTGCTTGCAAAGAAAAAACTTACAAATGGATGTCTACATCATCTATAGCTCTTATACCATGAAAGGAATGATAAGAATATTGTTCCAAGCTGTGATCTCAGATGATAATAACACACCCACATTAGATTTGTAAAACAGAAGAGCTAAAATATCATATATGGAAATCCATCATAATCCATAATGCTCAATACATTACAATAGAATGACTTGAATTATTCAATAAGAAAGATGTACATATAGGAGGAGGGAAGTGCAACTACTACCTAAATCAGTGGTGAAAAACTCCCAGTAACTGATACTGGTAGTAAAGTTAACTCCAAAATACTAGTAAACTAACTCCACATAACTGAGAAGCTAACTCAACACAACTAGTAAGCTAACTCCACACAACTAGTACACATAAGCAAGCTAACACAACAAGTGTAAGAATTATCCTGATAAATAAATAAAAGGATAAATAATAACCTACACTAACATGTCATACGTTAACATGAAATAAGATAGAAGCACCATATACTAGTGTTTAGATGTGACACTAGTGTCTAATAGGGATCCAGAGCTCCGTTTATGAGATAAAGCACATTTAGCCATGTCACAACCTATTTGACCTAGTTCCAACTCTAGACCAGCCTACAAAGCAACATAAAAGCTTCGTGAACTCATTGTGTTTTTATATATTTAACATGTGCCTTGATTGAATGTAACGTCTTTATAAAATTTTACATGTATTACCAACTAGGAATATTGGATCATCCATTTATTATTCTAATTGAACATTTATATACATGTAATATTTCGATCATAGTTAGAACCACATTTAATATTGATTTAGGGTAAATCAACATGAAACCTTAAGAATCATAAATCAAGCCATAAATTAGGCTCTAAAAGGGGAAAATATAAAATTACAACGGAGAGGAAAAGCCTAAGGTTTATGTTTAATCAATTTAATTATGGATTTAAACAATATGTTTTAGCTATTTTATACCGAATAACATAAAATAATTAAAAACTAGATCTACTTCTAATGATATGAATAAATATCTCCTGATAAGGGGAGTAAGGATAAAAATGTGGCAAGGTGGAAACCTCATTCAGAAGGTTGGATTAAGATAAATTTTGATGGAGCCTCCAAAGGCAATCTAGGTAATGCAGGGTGCGAATGGGTCTTCAAGAATTTAAATTGCCAACCTATTTTGGCTTTGGCTTTTGATTGTGGTGTTGCTTCTAATAAATTTGCGGAAGGAATGACTCTTCTCTTTGGCCTGCTGGAAGCAAAGAAGAGGAATTGGCGTCACATTTGGATTGAAGTGAACTCTATGGCTATCCTTGATATGGCTCAAGGGCGTTCCCCCAAGGCCTGGTGTTTAATATCCATTTGCTCGAATATTAAGGCAATTTTGCCTTCATTTTCAGACGTAAAAATATTTCACACTACGAGGGAAGGCAATAAGGTGGCTAACTGTTTAGCAAATAGAGGGGTTGGATTATGGGATAACCATTAATTAATTTCCCAAGCTTGGGAGTTGAGCTTTCTAATGTAGCCAACTTTAAACACACACTCAATATACTGCAAATATCTTGAACTCGAAGAAAATAAATCTTCTTCTTCGTTATTCAATCATAAATTACAATGCTTCTTTTATAAGAAAACAACTCCTATCTCGAGTTGTCAAGAAAACTCCAACTAGCTTTGACTAAATCTACTTTAGGTGGAGAAATTTACTATTTTTAACAATTTACTAAAACCTGTTATTCTTAGTAAGTTTGCATGCTTATTCGTATGAACATGGAAATTGCCACACATCTTCGACATGCCTAAATAAGAGGAATTGCCAAATTTTTTAACCTACTATGCATACAAGAGACTAAAATTAACTAATGCCCTAAAATAGGAAAAAAAACCAAATTGAAACTTAAATCCTAATTTTTGGCCCCCAAATGGTGTATTTCGGGCCCAAAAATGTGCCAAAAATGGCTCCAAGTGGAAATTCCAACTGACTAGTGTGTTCATCTCATTGAAATAAGTGGTTTAAAAAAATGAACTCAAATGGATACCTGAATCAAAAGTTATGACCATTTCAAGTTTTTGCTAAAAATAGTGCATCACTTCCCCAATGATATTCAAGCTCTTTTTGTATGGGACGCATGTATGGCGTCAGTTGGAGGGTGTAAATGATTGTGAAGGTCACCTTCTAATTATTTCCTTACCTCTTAGAATGATGTCGGTTGAGTTGAAAGATTTGGGTAGAGATTTAGGGCTCTTGCACGTGTGAAGTTTTTATTGGTTTGGGTGGATGTGTGTGTTTTTAAGGTTGGCCGGTGGTGAGGGGATGTTCATCCCTCGTGTCTTAATTCAGTTATGTTTTCTGGTTTTACTGCTTTGTGGGTTCGGCTTCATTTCTTTCTCTATCAACATGGCATTGGAGGAGGGTCTGGTCGCAGGGCCTAGCCATAAGAGGCGTCATGCTCAAACTGGGGAGTCCTTGAGGGAATCCTTTACGGATTGGATGAGCAAAAGAATAAAAAATGTTGCGATGCACTACTAGTTAGAGAAAGTATGGACGATTGTGAAGAGTTTTGAAGTAGAGGACGAAAAGGTTAACATTTGCAATAAGATGCAGAAGCTCATGTTGGATCCTGACCAGTCTGTTGGTCGTCGAAATGTCTTTGAAGTTGCTCAAGGGTTGAGCATTGCGAATATTCTGCTGAATTCGTCAGGCTAGTTCATTCTACATAAGGAGCTTAAGGACTTGGAGGAAAGGCTGGTAAGCATGCAATACCATATTCATGTTATGGATAGCGGGATTCGGGCTCTTTCCTGTGATTTGGAGGTGGTCGCTGAAAATTAAGGTCTGAGGCTTCCTGAGAAAGTCAAAGTGGCTATGCCAAAATGATGTGTTGCTAGCTCTCCCTCCTCCTCGCCGCCCCAAAGTGACTCTGAGGTGGAAATTCTCTCAGAGAAGCCGACAGATGCTGACATGGAGATGTGAGCATTAATTGTTTGATCTTGGTGGTGGTTTTGTTGCAGAGTCGTGGCAATTTTTATCTTTTAGTATAATAGTCTGCTTGGTCTCTAGTTTTTACTTGAATTTTGGGATCATTTTGTAAATAGTAGTTAATAGATAGGTAATGCTTTGTATTTTGATATGTGGATGCATGATAATGTGCCTATAATTTTTCCTGAGAGTCCATTGATGATTGTAAATATCATGGATTGGTTCAGAAAGCTTTTTTGCAGGCTAGGGCCTTCTCCCTATGGATCATAAGCAATAAAATACGATATGAATATAGACAATAAGATATAATAATTTAAACTTGAATACAATTAATTTGATACGTTCTAACTAGAGATAAAGTAGAGATATAATGCAAAAAAGTACACAATGGAAAAAAATAACTTAGCCTAAAAGGTGACTCTACAATAAACATATGGGCCTGTGTATGACTCAGAAAGGTGTTGTCAAACTCTCTAATTAATTTTATAGTCTAAAATTGTGATTGGATAGTGGAAGATAACAGTGTTTACGGATGTATCTCATATTATTTGATGAATCTATCACTTTCTAGGATTGGTTGCCTATGTTTACACTTCAGAGTTAAGGTACCAAAATTTGGAGATCCAATGCAATGAAGTCTGTTTTGATCTCTTGATTTTCCAAACTCTAATAACACATTCGAACAACATGCGAAAAAATGCTTGATGAGCTGTTGGGTTGGGTTGACCCTAACAAGCATCGATTCATGCAAGTGATGCACTACGCACTAATATGTTGAGGAAGTGTCAAACCACACACAGTTCTATCAAGTCCTATATGAGAATACAACTTTGAAATTGAAGCATAACTTGTAGTGATCCTTGGCACTTGACACCATGCAACTTCAAACCTTTATGTTTTAGATTTAGTTTTATATACTACTACAAGTCTTTTATTTAAATATTTGAAATGTGTATAATCCATTTATAAAGTGTTCTCTAACGTAGTGTTGAGGTGTGTGTTTAATGATGACCTCAAGAGTCATTTACATATATAGGCGACTCTTTGTTAATTTCACGTGTAAGCCATCCTATGAATCAAACCTAGGCCAATAATGAAAGTGTCCATATCTGAATAATAGTCATTACCCACACATGGACTGTATAGATAGGGGTAGACAATACCAATGGATGGTATTGTTCATGGTGACCAATAGTGTCTTAGGGGTAGAAATCGAGAATATGTGAAACAAAGAATGTTTATATAGGTTTTATGATGTTCTTGTGTAGACCGGAGGTGATCCTGAGCAAACATAACTAACATATATAAGTGACAAAGATGATGTGTGTAATTAGCAGGGGAATGTGAAATAAAGAGATCAATGTATGCCAATACTCCAAGTATGTCAAAAGAGCCCCAAAATTCATGTTCATAACTGTCACAGATCAAAAGTGGGCATCTACAAAACCATAGAAAATTCAAATTTATGCTATAGAGCAAAATCTATCCATGAAGGGGTAATAAAACACACGTTTACTAAAAATGTAATTGTAATAAGTTGATTTATGCTAACATGTAATACAATAGAACCCAATACATGTAATTCCATTAATCATAGCTAAAATAAATATTAATCAATAATTAATACCTAATGATTTTTAAAGATAAGATGAGAGGGGGAAAGAAATCGACTTATACAGTGGTTAAAGGACAAATGTCAAATTGTGACAATATAGAACAAGGTTTACAGGGAAAACAAAGAGATCCTAGAAAAAATGTGGTGAACCTGGCATTTTAAAAAAGGCAGTGTTTAAAAAGTACATTGTCTAGACTATATATTTAATGGTATGGAGAAACTGCTCCAAATTGATTTTTTCTTTGATGACTGGAGTTATTTGTTTATGTAATTAGAGAACCTTGCTATTTTTTTGAAACTTCAGTTTGATCATTAGTAAATCAACCTTCTTTCTCCTAACCCTAGTTGGGCCGCCAATATCTAGATATATACAAAATTTAGGGCTTGTTTCAAATACTTGTGTCTCACTTAGCTTAATTGTTATCAAATCTCATAGTTTGATACAATAATGAAGATAACACACCAAGTATATGTAATATTTTTTACCTAATAAACCAATGTAATGTATTGCGTCTCTACTATGAATTTGAGTGCTTTAACGAATGTTTGATTTCTATTAAAAATGCTCAAAGATTGCCCTCTCCAACTCATTGAATGCCTTGAAAACAATGGATGCTTAGATAGATGCCAAATGCTAAGAGATAATATATAATAAATGCCAAAATGAATTATGGTGTTTATGTATTTATAATCAGTTGAAATTCAAATTAGAACCATTTTGGCACATGTGTAACGAGTAAAAAAAGTGACAAAGATAAGATACATATCAGAGGGGCTGCAAGGAATAAGGGCCTAATAAAATCCACTAGGAGCATGCACTCTATGTTCGTGGCATACCAGGAATACGAAGTCCACTTTGAGACATAGAGGGGAAAATCAAGGTGAAATTAGGGGGTTGGATGAGGTAATAGTGGAGGGAGTTAAGAAATTGTGCCAATTAAACTATAATTCGAACCCAAAATTGACAAATGCATAACATTATAGAAACACACAATTTTTTTGACTATTTAGAGCACGGGTGAAAGGCTCAATAAAATCCACCAAGAATATGTAGTCTACTTTCCTAGTACGTTCCAAACATGGAGTTCATTTGAGACATAGAGGGACAAACAAAGGTGAAATTAGAAGGGTTGGATGAAGTGGTAGTGGAGGCGTGCATGGAGATGAATAATGACAACTAGAAGTGAAGAAATTGAGCCAATAAAACCATAATTTAAACCCAAAATTGACAATTACATAACATTGTAAAAACATGTAATTTCACCGACAATCATATACCCCACATAGATTCTTAAATGTTTACATATATTTTTAACTTATACACAAATTCATTAAAAGCATCTATTTGTTGATGTAGCATAAACTTGGAGAACTTAAATTTCTTACCATATATTCGTTAAATAAAAATTAAACAAAAAAGTAGAACCTGAATATATGTCGGCTACGTTTGCATCCAAAATAAAAGTCATCAATCCATAATTTAAAGATTTTTCACAAACCCTAAAAATTCCCACACATAGTGAAGGGACCTAGGGTTTAGGGCAAAATATAGTTAGGGTTTACAAAAGTTATTTGACGGTATTTTTTGAGCTCTTTCTTTTCTCACAGCGTTGAAGGCGAACGAAAAACAGAACCAGGCGCAGGAGATAACGGAGAAGGCCGCCATTACAACAAATAAAATGGTATAGTTTTTTCATTTAAACCCTCTTTCGCAGAGATCAAATTATTCAGAAGTACATTCTTCATTTTCCCCCCAAGATAACCTTTTCTGTTTGCGAGTTTACCAAGCCGATCGACCTGCTATTCAGCTAATACCTTGCTTATTCAAAGCCCTTTTTAGGGCATTTGTATTTAAAATCAATACCCATCACCGAGTTCATAACAGTAATATTAATTTTTGCTTTATTTTATTTTATGTTTTTGTGTATGTTGCACCATAGAATTAATTACAGTTGCCAAACTACATAATATGGCCTCAAAATTTCAAGGGACTGACTAATTTGTTTATTAATTTGTTTTACTGCACTGGCAGTCCTGTTAACAGGGCTTAAGATGCAATGAGCTAGAATGAGTTTGCTTCAGATCTCGATTTCTATGAAACATTTCATCAACTTTTATGTGTAGTGGTTGGAGGATTCATTCCAGATTCTCTCAAATAACCCTGAAGTTCAAGTTTTAGAATGCCATGACTTGCCCATGGGATGTCTGAAGTCTAGATTTGGTCTTAGCCAATCCGTGCAGGCCAGGGGAGCTGAGCCAGCGTGCTTGTCGAAGAGAAGGTTTGGAGGTATCAATCCACACTCTATTAAAAATCAAATTGTATCAGGCTGGTACTTCGAGTGACAGAAAGTCTAGAGGTGTTGGGGTGTTATACAATCGAGTCCATGGTTTTGAACAATTGTGTTGGGTCGCATTTTTTACAGATTTCATGATTGATTCCTAGCAAGTGGACGTTTTTGACCAACTTGGATGGTTTAGTTATATTCCTCACATAAGTAATGCTGTTCTACCATGCCTATGTCAAAAAATGCCGGGTTCAATCAGTTATTTGTAGGAAAACAGGTTTGGGTTCAATAGATCTTTCAAATTAGTTAAATGGTTATGGACTGCGAGTCTCTGTTTTTGATAGTTTTTTGAATCAACATTGACACAAGGATATGATATAGGATAGACTCTTACCCCCCCTACTCTCAATAGATTGAGGAAAACTCTCTATATCTATAGTCAGCACCCTACCCTATGGCGGACCAGTCTGTAGCCTAGCTGGGCCCTGAACTCTCAATTATAGACATGTAGAGTCAAAATCTTAAAATCAAGGAAATCAATAAGCTCATTTGGAGTCGAGCAATAGATTTTCCTTGGGGAAGTAGTCTGTCAGATGACTTACAAGGTTTATGTTCTAAAACATGAATTGATCTTCGACCTTCCCTAAAGAGCATCTGATTGGAAAACCATACTCATCTTTATTGTTGCACAGGGTTTCTCAAGGTTTCAAGTTAAGTCAAAGTATCAATGGCATTTTATACCTCACTACAAATTATAAATTTTTCTTGCCATATTAATTTTATACTATATTTTCAATGCCAATTTGTTTCACTCCAAGCCTTTCTATTATTAACACCAATAGATACACGGTATTTTGTCTGCCAGTAGCGGTTCGTGTATTGCACTTTGTAGGTTGGTGCAATTCAATGTCTTGCTTACCAGATGCTTATGGTTACTTGTTCCTGAATGTTCAAGAGACTCTTGCAACTGTCTTGTATGGTATTTGTCCGGGTGTTGCATAGTTAATTGCCCAAACATGGTAAGTAAGTGAACTAATAAGATCAAAGCAAATAATCAAATATTTGAAATGAGCATACCTGTGACATTTACAACTGTCTTATATGGTTATTAGACTGGGTTCCGTAGTTAATTGCCTGAAGTTGGCAAGTGCACCAATAACATCAAAGCAAATGATTAAATACTCAAATTGACCATACTTGTGGTGCTCCCATCAACATCAAGTTTAAACCATCATTGCAATATTCATTCTTATGAAAACTCGTTTTCATTTGATTTAATTTTGTTCTATTTTGTGCTCCGACTATCCCACATATAACCAGTCATCCCATAACATGGGGCTGATTTTTTGATTAATACAGTCTAAATCAAGGTGGTCTGGACAACACCCGACCTTATTTAGGCTGCACCGGAGAAGCACCCACACTCCAATCTACACCCAAGATATGCCCAAGGAAAACTAATGCACTCTAGTACACTGGGTTTGTGTTGGGTGCCGCATACCTGCACCTTCCCCCGCCGCACCTGTGCACCCATGTAACCTTGGTTTAAGTAGTATTAGATTAAAGATTTAAGGCTTCTACAGTGCATTGCCGTTGATTAAAAAATTTCTAGATTAAGGTTTCTGCAGTGCAATTTTTTGATTAAAAAATTTCTGGACCAAATAGTGTTGATGTAGTATTTTTTTGAATCACGAACCAGATTTACCTGGATGCATTTTATGTTAGTCTGTAGCTGTGTTCATAGACTGCTCACCTGTACGCATGCCTGCATGATTAAAAATACAGAGATCAATTTGTAAGCCTTCTGTGTCTTTGATCAGATTTGATCCACATGCATCTGTACAGTTTTAAGTGAGGCCAGATCTGAAAATTGCCTTTGGTTCTTCATTATGTTCCTTATTTGTGAATGCATTGTGACAGCTTTTCTCTGGATTTTATGAAAGGCCCTAGGTCTTTTTGTCTATTTGTTAATAGAACTTTTCAGAGAACTTAATGCTCATCTTCTTCCTTAGTTGACCATTCATTTAAGTATGGCAACTTTTGATTCTTTGTATAACGGCGGGGGGTGAGGACTGATTGCAAGCAAATTACAAATGAGATTTGAAATTTGCAGTTAATACTTAAGAGTGTACAAGGTCGTTTTACAGAGTTTCTATGGTAGCATTTGATTGGCCGGGGAATTGACCATTGTTGTGATTATTTCTTTCATTTATTGTTTGACATCGGTGTTTCTTGTTGGTATTTGTGGGTTTCTGCTTTGTGCATTTTGGGAGTTAGGTTATTTGAAGCTAATGTTCATCTGCCATTTTCCTGATTTGTTTGCTTTGTTTGGGCATGATCTGATTTGATAAACAGTCATGTTAGTGGAAAGAAGGTGTGTGTGTGTTTGTGTTATTGTGTAATTGCATTTGCTTAGATAGTAAACCTGGGTGTAAAGGTGATTGCTTTGCATGCAAATATTAGCCCTGAAATATCCAAGGGTCCTCAATGGAGTGCTTTTTTTGTTTTAAACAATTGAAATAGTTGCATCATAGTACAATCTTAGCTCCTTTGCAATTAACACGTGATTTTTTTTTGGCTCATTGGCCATCATTCTGATTAATGATTTTTTGTTGGGCATGCTTTGATTTTGATTAAAGACTAAAGTAGATTCTAATTTCTGTTTAGTGGGAACTTGGGAAGATGAAATACATGTTATTCTGTAATTGTATTTGGTTTAGGTAATGGACTTTTGGATTTTAAAGGGATTGTTTTACTTGTAAATATCTGTCCCTTTTATATCCATAGGTTCTCTGTGGATTGCCTTGTTATCCTATCCTAAACAAATAGAATATTGACATTATACTACAACCATATCAGCTAGGGTCTGGAGATCTACCCATATGATGGTAATATTCTTGGCTCACATAAGGGTGTCCTTACGGTCCATTACATTGTTTCTAATTTAGAAACATGTTTCTTTTAATTTCAAGAACTGATTCTAAAGGACCAAAGTTTAGTCCCCATTTGTTGAGATCACAGGATAGGAAAAAAATTAAAATAAAAGTACTGTCAATCGTTATTCTCTTAATCAGATCTTTTTGTCAGGGTTTTTGAAGTTTATGTTGATCAGTTTTTCAAGGGCTAGGTGTTTAGGGCCGAGGTCATAATTCAGGCCTTCAAATGTTGGGTATTGTTGTGGTTAATTTATTCCATCTTTTTGTGACTTCTTTTCATGTCTGTTTTTAATGAATTTTTTCTTTTTCAAGTAAATTTTACAGGAAACTCCAGGTGCACCTCCCATTTCAGTATAGAAATGTTTTGGGCCCTGATCCCTGGGTTCCATTTCTGGGAACAACCTGACAGTCCGGGCTGTTTCCAGGATAGATCCTTGGCCCCACACGAGTTGAACTTTCAAAAAATTCAGAAAACAAAATTCCCAACAAACTTATCCAAATCCCACCCTAATTCACTCCCCTGTAATCTCTAACCGCACATAGCATTAAGAAAACAACACTCATTTCATTCCTACAGATTACCTCATCACTGCTGCTACAACTATCTCACAATTGCCTATTCTTTGCTCTCTAATCCGAAATATTTCATTGCAGCAAGGGCTATATCTGCAATCTGCAAGTTTAATCATTTCAAGTTGATTTTGGAGCAATCTTTGATATAGAGGAATGTGGTGATTTATTTGACAAGTTCTTGACTATTTTAGCATGATGCATTTTGAACATAAATCATTATCTATAAATCTATGTATATTATGTTTCTTTTTGTTTGTGTTTGTTTGGTTTTAAAGCTTTTATGCGTGAAACACAGATATTATGTTTTGTTATCATATTGACTGGCCATACATTTCCATGCCAATTTGTATCCAGGGTCAGAGGTATTTTTTTTGTTCCCATGCCTACAGCTGTACCAGCACCTGTATTCTAATCACTTGGGATAATGTTTTGAAGAGGTGATAATTTTCTTATAAATATAATGCAGCTACTGAGCAGGTATGCTGGGGAGTGCTAAGGGCCCTCTTGATTTTGTTGGGGAAAGGTTGGGATTGGGGGATCGCAGGTCAGGTCCTATGCTAGTATATAACAACCTGTCGAGCCTGTATAATTCTCCATCCTTTTACCCCAGACATGACAGCCATTTGCTTTTCTCCTGCCTGTGTTGCAGTCTTTATTTGTTGTATGGGGCTAATTATAGACATGTTAAAGAGATTTTTACTTTATTGTTTGAAATGAGTGTTTTTTGATGGCATTCTTGTGGTTCTATCATTTTTTTGTAATCATTAATTAGCATACAGGGCTCTGCTTTTTTGTCATTGGCCATTTTCTTGAACAATGTGCTTTGGGTGCACATGTTGTGGTTTGATTTAGCATTGGCTTTTGAACGGGAAGATGGTATGTGTGTTGTTGTGTAGCTGTATTTGCTCTTTCTAATGGACTTGGGTGCAAAGGGAAGGACTTTCTTGCAAATATTTAGCCCTGAAATATCCATAGGTTCTCTATGGAGTGCCCTGTTGCCCTGTCCTAAACAAATAGAATAGTGGCATCATGGTACAACCTTATCTCCTGAAGATAGTTAGCATCATTGTGGGTATGGTCTGCTCATATGAAGTTAATGTTTTTGGTTCACATAAGGTTGTCTCCACAGTCCACTACATTGCTTATAATTTAGGAAAGTTATGCTTGCTTGTTATTTTTTCTAGTGGATCTTTCTAAATAGAAAAGTAAATCTGATCTGAATTTCATTGCTTCATTTAGGAATGCATTCCATGCTTGTTATTTCTTCAGAAAATCCACCTCTTTAGGTTGAAATGATGATTGGAAGCTTGTGTTATATTTAATTTATTTCAATTTGGCATGGATAATAATGTTTGACGAGTAAAAGAGCCTATCATTTTCTGTTATGAGAAATGATTAAATTAATAAACTTGCATCTTATCATTGTAATTAGTGGAGCTAGTAGCTAGAGGACCAAACTACTTATATTTAATGTGTGATATCCTAGCATTGTAATTCGTGAAGCTAGTGTAGCTAGAAGACTGAAATCCTTTATTTAAATGTGTTTATATCTTTTGCTGGGTTGGATTTCAATCTGATTTGTAATTTTACAGTCCCAAGTAGCAAAATCATTTCATTCCCTGCAGCTGGGAAATTCATTTAGGAATGTATTGTGTGCTTTTTATCTTCAGAATTTTTTTCTCATCACCAGGGTAAAAAGATTATTGCAAGCTTGTGCTATATTTAATTTATTTGGCACGGATAATAATGTTTCATGAGTAAAAGACAAGTATATTATCTTTTAAATAGCTGAAAATAACCTGCTATGAAAATTGTTAAAATGGAAAAAAACTACTGTGAGCATTGTAATTAGTGGAGCTTGGTAGCTAGAAGACGGGACTGCTTAAATAATGTATGATATCTTTTACTGAGCTGGATTTCAAACCCGATTTATAATTCCCGGTGGCAAAATCATTTTATTCCCCGCAGTTGGGAAATTTGTGCAGGGCTTATGATGTTTTTCTTACTGAAGATTTTATACATTTATGATTTACATGATGAGTAAAGAATTATGGTCTGGCCCTCATTCTACTTGAAAAAAGGGGAAAAAAAATTCAGTTAAATATAACATTTCACCAAGATTGGGCTGCAGGCTCAGTATGCAATTGATTAAGGCTATATTTATTCCTAGAAGATTAAATATTAAAATCCCTGATGAAAATACAAGATAAGTTAGCTGGCTGCAAACCATTGCTTTTAGTAGGTATTTCTTTGGTGACAACATTGCAATGTAAGTGAAAGATGAAAGAAGGAAAAATTGGCTTGTCAGATAGAGGATGTGAAAATACAAGATAAGTTATCCAGTAATTAGTGGAGCTGGTAGCTAGAAGACAGAACTGCTTAATTAATGTATGATATCTTTTTCTGAGCTGGATTTCAATCTGATATATAACTCCCAGTGGCAAAAGCATTTTATTCCCTGTAGTTGGGAAATTTGTGCAGGGCCTATTATGTTTTTTTATTGAAGATTTTATACATTTATGATGTACGTGATGAGTAAAGAATTATGTTCTGCCCTCATTCTACTTGCAAAAAGGGAAAAAAATTTCAGTTAAATATAACATTTGACCAAGATTGGGCTGCAGGCTCATTATGCAATTGAGTGAGGCTACATTTATTCCTAGAAGATGATATATTAAAATCCCTGATGAAAATACAAGATAAGTTAGCTGGCTGCAAACCATTGCTTTTAGACATTGCAGCAATGTAAGTGAAAGATGAAAAAAGAAAAAATTGGCTTCTCAGATAGAGGATGTGAAAATACAAGATAAGTTAGTTGTGTACCTACTTTTGTGAAGCAGGTGTACTGGGAGTACTTGGATGTGCACCCTGTATCACAGTAGCACATGTGGTGCTTACCCATGTGAAGTAGGTGTACAGGGAGTACGGGGTGATCTAAAATGTGCTCGTGCACATCGTGGTCCTTAAAAGTTATTTATGGATTATGTATGTGTCAAATTGCCAGGAAAACTTTACTTTCCAAATAGAGGATGTTAGTGTATATTTATTGTAAACTTTACTTTACAAACATATGTTCAATGTTTATGTTTGATTTCATATTTAAATTTGGAAAAATGTAATCCTCAGTTTACTATGAAACGAGGTTTCTGGAATTGGCATGCACATCGCGGTCCTTAAAAGTTATTATGGATTATGAATGTGTCAAATTGCCCTGAAATTACTTTCCAGATAGAGGATGTTAGTGTATATTTATTGGAAAGTGTAACTGTACGTGTGTTCCATGTTTGTATGATTGATTTCATATTTGAAATTGGAAAAATTTAATCTTTTGGTTCCTATGAAATGAGGTTTCTAGAATTGGTATAATAAAGTTGTAGGCTTTTATTTGTATTGTCTTCTATTAAGCATTGATCCTGGATGGTAACATATTGAGGGCTCAGTTATATTGCAGTTCAATCTTGAATTGTGCTCCATCAGCTCAAAATCCTAAAATTAGGAGAGTTAAATGTTTAACAGTGATGAATATAATGTGACGAGCAAATTTACTTAATTTTAAGGTTAACAAATGAATTGTATTTCTGAACCAACATGAAAATTTATTGATTAGTATTTGAATCCATGTGTTTCCGGCAATGACTCACTATAATACAGTTGATTTAAACACAAACACTATAGTTAACTCAAATTCTGTTTAGTAGTCTATAAGGGATATTGTGAATGGATGAATAATGTAAATATATCAGGCATAGTGTTTTGTAATCAACTGCATCTGTTTATGTCACAACTTTAGTCAAGGATTTGTTTTAATATTTGGTTATGAAAGCTGTTTTTCTATAGAACCAATGTCTTTTGTGGATTATTGTCTTAGAGATGCTCTCTATAATACAAAGGTTTTAAAGCTATATAGGCTAGTTCTTCATTTTCTCAATCTTCTGTTTGACCATTTATACTTCATTATGTATCTTTAAGGCTGCTATTGTTCCATTAGTCATATTAATTTTACTGCTTTATGTTAACATTTTTCACCCTGGGATGTACTTATGAGATGTTCCTTTGTTAGGCCGCTGACAAACTCAAGAACCCGATGAGGGAAATTAAGGTGCAGAAGTTGGTTCTCAATATATCAGTTGGTGAGAGTGGTGATCGACTGACGAGAGCTTCAAAGGTATTTTCATAACCTCATTGTCTTTTCTCAAATTTTTTCTTTTAAATTCTTATGTATTATAGCTAGCTAATTCTTTTTTGACTATTTTCTGAAGGTTTGCTAAAGCACTCACGGCATTATTTTGTATGATATTTGATGAATATATCATGGAATTTTGAAATTCCTGCTTAAGACCTTTAGTAGGTTTATGATGCCTTAAAAAATAAAGTTCTCTATTTTTTGCATCACAAATTTGTATCAGCTATGTGAGTCAGTGCTGACTTTAACTGGTTAGAAGTTAGCATCACAAAGGATTCTGATTAAGAGTTTTATTGTTTTATGACTGTGGGTAGGTTTTGGAGCAGCTAAGTGGTCAGACTCCAGTCTTTTCTAAGGGTAAGATATTTAGGTGCTTCTGATTGTATTTATTCCTCCAAATTTTGTAAACTTCATTTGTTTTATGCCCTGGCTGTTGTCAATTGCATGCAGCAAGATATACTGTGAGGTCTTTTGGAATCAGGCGAAATGAAAAGATTGCTTGCTATGTTACTGTGAGAGGAGAAAAAGCAATGCAGCTTTTGGAGAGTGGGTTGAAAGTAAAAGAATATGAATTACTTCGAAGAAACTTTAGTGATACAGGCTGTTTTGGTTTTGGAATTCAGGAGCACATCGATTTGGGGATCAAGTGAGTTGGAGTTGTTTGAACTTCTATTTTCACACTAGTTGTACTTCAGAAACATCTCTTTTGTATTTTTTCCATTGTGAAGTTTCATTTTGGTGCCATGATGAACTTATTATCACTTTTTCTTTCGGTGTGGTAAAAATGGGTTTATAGTTGTTTCCTTTGGTTTGTGTTCTATTGGTTTTTGTTCTTTTTTTTGGTGTGTTTTTTCTGGCTTGGAGTACAAATAAACCTTCCATAAGTAATTACAAAAACATTAATCGGCAGTATCTGAGTTTTCTATGTCTCTTTCACAGGTATGATCCTTCAACTGGTATTTACGGCATGGACTTCTATGTAGTCCTAGAGCGTCCAGGATACAGAATTAGTAGGAGGAAGAGAGCTGTGTCACGTGTTGGCATTCAACACAGAGTGACCAAGGATGATGCTATGAAGTGGTTCCAGAACAAATATGAGGGAGTGATCCTTAACAAGTCGCAGAATATCACTGGTTAAATTTCTGGTCTTGTTAATTCCTTGCTGTGAGTAGCATGAGTTTTTGTGTACCATTTCCCCGACACCCAACAAAACGAATGTTCTTTTTCATTGGTAGAATTTTGCCTTTAAAGGATTTCGGCAGGTAATATCAGTTCTATTAAGGAGGAAACTTTTTTAAATATATTATTTTTAAAATTCAAAGAATCTTACTTGGATATTTTTTTTGGTTTGTTAAAGCTGGTAAGTACATAAGCATATGAATTGCTGAAGTAGAATTTTACCAATAAAGTCCTTTAATATGTTTTGATTCACCGTTTAAAGTCTGTCTTAATATGTTTCCTTACTGAATTGATGAAGTATAATTTATCAAATATATAACATTTTCTATTTTGATGTGCCATTTGAAGGGCTTCTGTATATATATATATATATATATATATATATATATATATTTACTGTATTGTATTATGCTTCAGGGAACATATTCTTGTTCAAGTAATGTTCATTTTTATGCTCCTTCCAATTTGAGCACTAGCTCAATTTTTGTTGTAGAGGGAATATATTATTCACGGGTTATTGAATGAGGTGGTGGTATGTTATCCTGTATTGCACGAGTAATTTTTAGAGTTCTTCATGGTTTTTAAATTTGTCACAAATGTTTTGTTTGTCAAGTTGTAAGATGGTGATGGCATGCCAGATGAAGAACATTTATTACAACTTTTTTATTTAAAAGATTATATGTTTTACTTATTTTGAGTTAGAGAAAGAATATTGGATATTTTTTAGTCAAATATAAAATGTTAGATGAGTGACTGGCTGTCTGTCATCTTTGGATATTTTGACTATTTTTCTCTATGCTTTGTTTTTGGTTGGGACACGTCATGTTTGTACTGCCAAATTCGTATTGATTGATTCTCCATTTATTTGAGATAAGCTAATTTGTGTTCCTGCCATGCTTTAAACAAGAAACACTGTATATGTAATTAATATTTGTAAGGGTTGGATTTCACAGTGCAAGGTTAAGAGATTGTTTCTGATATATAAACATTCCCAGGAAGCTTAACATACTAATGTTGCACAAGAATGATGAATTCATTTTTTCGGACAGTTTGACTATGATTCAATTCAGCCTATTTATGTCTTAATCAAAACTTTAGAATGGAACTGCATTTGCTCATAACTGAAATTTTAGTAATAGCATTTAAATCATTGTTTGTTATTGCTTAGCACCCTTTCAGGTTTAAACTACATGACAAGGCCAGATTATCTATAGCAAAAGCCATTGTCCTCTTAGTTCACTTGTGTTGTATGTGGATTTATTTTTCCCTTTGCTCCCCATTTATCAAATCATTCAATTTTCGTGAGTTTAGATTGTGCTTCATTTCTCAGAACTGTTGAATTTCCATCACATTAATTTTGACAATTACTTTCTTACTAATTTGTTACAACGTACGATATAAAGAGCTTACTATTAGCAGAACATAGAATCTGCCATAACAGACACAACAGGGGCTATTGTAAAGAAATGCTAGCTATGATTTGTAAATCACATAGGATAAATACATTCCTTCATTGTAGACACATCAGGGCCTGGGAAAGAGTTGTTTTTTACTACATCCATTAGTGCAACCTATTTTTTGTTAGGCGTGTGATAATTAATGGCATATAACAGAAAGGGTTTTACTTTTAACAGCACAGATACTCCATAATAGACACATCAATGTGGAGTTAACCAGACAAAGAACTAAATTCAAACAGACACCTCACAATATCCACATCCTATCCCCACTCAGCACATCCCACAAGTTGAGAATGGAAAAAATGGATTGCAATCTACTCACACAAGTAGAGAATGGAAAATATAGTATGTAATCTTCTCGCACAAGGTGAGAAGGATAACAATAAACTATACTAATACTTGGTAACAAAATTCTATAATAAGAAGGAAGCACAATGTATTGAATATAAGAACAACATAAGATAAAGATTAATGTCAACACAAAGTTTAAAAGTTTAATCTCTTTATTCCTTTACTGTAAAAAAGTAGAAAATAACTTGAATGCTTTAGGCATTCTTATATTTATAGAAAAAAGAGTGAATGAAAATAGGGACAACTTTTCCTTTTGACTAAATCCCAATATTAAAAATACCAAAGTAATAAATCAACTTGATTTACACTTCTAAACTGATTACACTCTGAAATTTTGAGCATGTTAAATACATATTGACCAATTTCCATGCAAAATGACTGTTAATTTACATATTCTACAAATAGATGCAAACATATCTTAGAAATTTACATATTTGAGAAAAAAGAAAATGTAGAAAAAGAACTTACGTCTTTATCATGCTTTTCCTTTAGTGTCTTGATTGTTCAAGATGTCAATGACTTAGGATTATGTACTCCTTTGCTTTTGTATTCATGATATTTCTCTACCATTTCTTGAACAATCTTTTCATCTGACTTGCATGAATATCGATTAAGTACCTCATAGCTATCAGCCACACCGATCAACTTTCGTAGAAGATTTTGCACCTTTACATTCTTTCTAAACTTATTGAAAACTTTTTGATATGGTACACGAATATCAATTAAGTACGTCACACGTATCGGCCACACTGATCAATTTTTGGTGAAGATTTTACACCTGTACATTCTTTCTTTAACTTACCGAAAACATTTTGATATAGTACCAACTTGTCAATAGGGACAACTTTAATTTTTTTCAATTCCCGAATCCTCTTTGAACAAGAATTTGAATTTGGAGTTTAACAATTTTTTCATTGATATCAAAGGTGGCATCTATCCCATCTCTTCTTGCTTCATGCAACTTCTCCACTCCTAAACTCAAAATCCAGATATGGAATTCAATGGCCTCAATCCTCAATGACATTGTATATTTTCTTATTTCCCACGGGCATAGGTTTCTTCTTCCTCCATTTCATCTTGTGTTTTTTCCTCATCCTCCCTAGAATTTTCTTTATCACCCTCTTCCTTGTTGATAATGTTCGGAGGTGTTTTTTGTAGGTGAATATGTTTCAACAACAGATTCCTTAGGATCTTTGCTACTTTTTGAACCACATTTTGTGGACGTGGGGCTTGTTGTAAGGAAGGGCTCCCATGGAGGAGTAGAAATTATTGGTGCACTTGTTTCTCCTTTTCCTCTTTCAGAAGCATGCACATACTTTTGACTGATCCCAGTGTTAGTTTCCATTTGCTCTCGTGTGAGTGTTTTTTTGTTAATCCCTCCTCCACGTTCTAGCCCTATGCTACTAGTTTACTTCAGGCCTGGCACGAAAGTCCATGCTTGTTTGACTAGAGTGGAATGTTGGATTTTCCTTCTCACCAGTGCAACATTATCAGAATCTTGTTCCTCTTCTTCTTCTTCACCACTAGTGGCATGCTCAGGTATCTTCGTTGGAATCTTCAGGGTCTTTGTGTTATGCGCTTTCATATTGATGTGTTTTCATTTTTTTAGAGCTTGAATTTCCTCATCTTCCTCTTCTTACCTTCCGAGGATTTGGTTTTCTTTCATCTTCTTGGGCTGGAGGAAGTAGAAAAGGCGACATGCTTCATTATTTATTATCATAATTTTCACCGAATCCAATATTGCATATATTTGTCTCGTCTCTACATGTGCCCTTTTCTATGAATAAACATACTTCACCATTAGCATGTGTGAATCTAAATCGGCGCAATGCACACCAAGACGAATCTTCTTGTAATGTTTAATACGATTCATGGATCTCTCAAAATATTTTGCGGTGAAAACAAACGACAACTTGGACCATGGTGAAATATTGTTGTTGACAAGTTTAAACCATGCTATATAACAATGTTGCATTATTGTGAAATGAACCTCATTTTTAATAGATTGGGCAACAACCTTGGCACGTGTCAATCATCATTGAGGGCATTCTTGATATGCCTAAGCCAATCATCTCGCATAGCCTTATATGCCTTTGTCAATGTTGTGGGGCCCAAATATTCTTTGTCGTGCTTGGTGGGTGGCTCTTTCTCAGTTGGGAACTTCCATGTAGGCATGCCGCTTCTTGTTGGAGCACTGATTTCATTAAATACTAAAAGAATTAGGATGGCGCCCCAAATAATTTTTTTGCCTACACTATAAACTAATTTAACATCCCACTCAATTCTCTCCGCAATTACTTGTGCGATGTTATATTGGGTTACATGGGATATCCTGTGCATAATATACATAAACTTTTCATTTACTTCACCTCACCGATCGATTCCTGACTACTTCGAATGTACTAGTTACATCGTAATCCTAGTAGCTAGGTTTGCAATGGACTCTACTGGGAAATATTCTCCTGTGTTTATAGTTCAGAAGGCCCCCTATTATTTTAATTTATTGTTCGTCTCACAAGTCTATGTTGAGATCATATCTTATATAAAGCAACTTGCTCACCTCCCTTATGCATGCCGCGGATCTTCTCATTTTTTGCTCGACATAGTATAAGTAACCCTCATGTATGCACTACAAAAATTTTTGTACCAACTCTTTTGGCTTACCAAAATATGACATTTCATAGTGCTATATGACCCCATTATTTTCCAAAGCACACTTTATGCTATCGTAAAAATTCATGCCTCCTTTGACGGTCTTCTAGTTTGTTTTGCGCATATAGTTTTTTGCCAAGGTAGCCTCTAGCCTAGGTACATACTGATTAAATTATGTGATTTTGCACTTTTGTACCATGGTTTTCCAACTCTCTCCTTCCAATACAAATTATGTATATTGCATTTCTAAACTCATCAGTGACATTAGCGCGTTATTCTTTTCCTTAGTTTTCTCTTTCTTACTGAAAGTCATCGTGCACGTTCTTTTTTTGTCTACCCATAGCTTTTGGCTTCATCTGTAACTCTACCTTCCTTTAGTTCCTCTACTATTAATTTCTCCTGTTCTTCCTCCTCAAGCTATTTGATTATGGTACTATCCAACTCTCCTTCTCCCGACATTGATTCCTCCAAACTACTTGAACTAGTCCTGCTAGAAGAACTAGATTGTTGTGTGTCCCTATTCTCACATGCCTCCTCTTGTCTAGTCCTTATGCACCTAGTATGAAATCCTTGTTTATTCACTTTGAGGTGGTTTGAAGCCCCAAAGTTCCTAATTTCTATGGCAAGAGGTCGATCTCCATGTTAATGGCAACTGAGGTGTTTACAGAACCTGGAGAATGCTTCCTTTTTATGTTTCCTTCATTGTAACTTGCAATCCAAACCTTTTTCCTATTTTTCTCACTGCTTTATAATCTTTTGTGTTAGCTTTAAAGAGCTCAACCTATTTACTTTAGAGAGATCATCTTCATGTTAATGGTGAACATGACGTCTATTGGGAACTTATAACCTATTTTTCCTATGCTTTTTTCCTATGCTCTTCTTTTTGGCTTTCCGTGCATTTTTTAATGCCTAAGATCTCCTCTAATAGCAAAAATTCACCAGTTTTATGTGCTTTGATTCATTTTTCAAAGCTTGACAATCATTTTATCTTTGGAACTTTAATTTCACTTGAGAGTAATGTTAGGAAAACTATGGTTAGTGCCCCATTGATATGCATGAGAGAAAAATAATTAAGTAATTATTATCTTGGTGAATATAAGTTAGTAAAATAGTAAATAATAATAATTAGGATAATTATTATTTATGTAAAAGTAAGTTAGTGATTTGTTAATTAGTTCTTATATAAAACAACTAATAACAAATATATTGCTATGTGAGTTTCAACAACTCATGTAGATAGATTTGAGAGGTTATAGCTACCTCCTAATTTATAGGGGAGCTATTACCTATATATATGGTTGCACGCAAAATGAGAATTGAATGAATATGAATTATTATTGTGTGTTAATTTTTTTGTAAATTAGTTATTCTTCTGTGATATTTTTGCAACTCTATTCGGATCCTCCTCCAAAAGTAAGGTAATTAAAATGTATTCTTTCACTTCATTTATATGCCTTTTACTTGGACATAATTAATCACATTTATTTCTCCCACATTTAAACTCGTGCTTTGCCACCTTCACCATTTAATGTGAATTTGTTAGTTGCCTTCCACTTCCTGTTTTGGCACATAATTGACTTCAAACTTGACGCAAATAACCGATGACTCCCTGTTTTTATGCATGCACGCATAAAATTAGTGGACTTGTGTTACATTTTCCTCACGCATCTACCTGTGTAGGTAGCTTATGTTCATGTCCCACATCAAATTCCTTATGCACATTACTTTTCTTGCACGCTTCCTTGCTCTATAACTTTTGCACAATCAATTTACCCTTTCCACTTCCATTTTCTCATGCATTTTGTTGGTTCCCATTTTAATCTTGTTGTATCCTAAGCACCATCTTTGCAAAGTTCCCTAATGCTTCCTAAGGCAGTCCATCCATTTACTCAGTGTTCCTTGAACTTGCAAGTTGTTTATTGACATGTTGAACTAACCTTGCTATTGTCCTCTTTTGGTCCTTGGTTACACCCGTGGAACTATTATTTAGTCCCCTTGGTTCTGCCCCCTTCATCGCTTTCACTAAAAAAATTGATTAAACAAATATTGAAATTAATAAATGTTGAATCTAAATATGTACCAAAATAATGATATAAACAGTTAAGTACGAATTTGATCCAAGCAAATAAGCAATTTAAATTTGAAACCCTAGTTGCAAGAGGGGATAAAGTACTTAGTCGATTGAAGTGATGTCAAAGCTATACCGAGCTGGAAAACTAACGGAATAGGAACTCAAAAAGTCGCAACTGATCCTAGAATAATGCAGAAGTGTTGGGAATGTCGGGATTAGGGCACCTATGTAGGGTCAACAATGCTAGAGACCTATTTTGGGTGCATGTGACTGCTCAAAACCTCAGGAAACCAATTTCCTAGGGTCACGAGATGTTCACTGGATGTCGCCTTTTATCGCCCGTATGTTGCTGTGCTTCGCAATTATTCACCTGAAACTTATAAGAAGAAAGAGCACCTGCAAAACCCCACAACACATCAATCCTAAAAATAAAAATATGCAAATGGGGAGTCAAACTAGCCCTGACGGTTACTCGACTAAGTGAACGTACGATCCAGGCGCTGCACAACATTTTAGACACCATGTAGTTATTTTGTGTGTAGAATCGTGCCCTAGGCGGCTCTTGTACAAGACACACTTGAATAACGAGCAATAACTAGATATAGAAAATTTAGATATATGTGCGTATGGAAAAATGAACGTATCGTCCTATGAAGTGTATACAGAAGAATGCAGTCCCTTGTCCTTTGTGTGGAGCTAAATGGATGCTTGAATGCTTTTAAAATGCACTTGGATGCAACCTTAGGTGGTGATAGATAATGCTTAGTGCTTGGTCCTTTATTATGACCACATAGTTATGTATTTATATGATTCCCTTGGTTGAATTTCGTAATTAACCACTAAAAGGCCGACTAGTAAAAAACAAGATGCCCAAACAGCTAGAAAAGACCCAAAAGATCCAAGAAAAGTACAAAGAGGTCGGGGGCACATGAGCGCTGGTGTCCAGAGTCAGAAATGTTGAAGTATGTGAAGACATATAAAATGTCGACATGGTTAATTACGATTAACCCGTCCCACAAATATCTCAACATCATCCATATAATATTTAATCGAAAGATTAATTATTATTATTTAATCCATTTTATCATATTTACCCCTTTATCATTTTATCATCATCATTTATATATCCCATCTCAAACCATAATCCTTTAATTCATTAATAATATCCTAATATCCTATTTTAATCCTTCATTAACATTTTATAAGAATTTAATATTCCTACATCTCACCTACCACCTACCCTACACATCCCTACACCTAGCCTTTCCATGTAACCTCACCCCTGATAATAATTTTATTAACCTAATCTAATTTTAATCATAATCCCATCCTCACACCTCTAAATCTAGAGGCTTATATTTCTAGAAGCCTCTCTAAACTTCCCTCCGTTTAAAAATTCAAATAAACCTTCAACTCTCCATTGAATCTTCTCTTAGATTCTAGAATTCTTCAATCTAGAATCCCCCATTCTTCTCATCAATTCTTCACCCTTGATCCAAATATAACTTGGCTTCATCTTAGCCATTGAATCTTCCACCCATTAAATATAAATTAACCTCTCCTCCTCCATGAGAGCCATCTGAAGAATCCATAACCAAATTTTTTCATTTTTATCATCCAATCAATCCATCCATTCTATCAATTCATCCTTCATCAAGCATCTAACAATTCAAGGCAATCAAGGGGAGGTGCTACCCAAGTGACTCCACCAAAATATGAAGCAACCATCAACAAAAAATCAAGAGAAAATCCAACACATCAAAGGAGTTTTTCAATCTTGTAGGTAAGTGCAGATACAATTTATCTCCCCCTTTCAATCCATTGCTCTATCAAAGGTATTGCTGAGAAGATTAGATTAGGAGAACAATTTTGCTTGTTTTCTTACATTAACTCACTAATATTTTTAACATGGGCATTTTTGGCACCCACCTTGGGGCTTACCCCCATTTTTAATCATTTTCCATCTTGTTTGATCCCTTAAACATGTTGTCCAAATTTCAAGATTTTTTGTTGACGTTTACCTCCTCAAAATTCAAAATTTCGAACTCAGATTTCGTTTCTAGCATGAAACAACACATATGCTCTGTGTATTGGTGCCTATGCATGTAAAATGACACCTATGACCTAAATCAACACCTATGTTCTACTTTGGCGCCTTTGTAGATGAATCAACGCCTTTATTCTAACATAAAAACCCACTTTTTTGCCTACTTTTGACTATTTTGACCCTATTTTCATATTTTACACAAAGAATGGTACCTATGTGCACATAATGGTGCCTTTGTACTAAAATGGCACCTATACAGAATATTTAGCGCCTTTGTAGAAACTTCAACGCCTTTGTTTTAGCACAAAACCCTATTTTTTGCCCATTTCTAACCTTATTTTTGTCCTACATTGGTGCCTATGTTGCATAGAATGGCACCTGTCCTAAAGTAGCACCTTTTCTGTACTTTGGAGCCTTTTTCATACTTTGGTGCCTATGTTATGTCAATCAACACCTTTGCAAAATCATAATTTTTGCTCACAACTATTAGTCTAATCTCGTTTTCAAGTGTTTTTGTTGACTTTTTGCAGGTCTAACATTTTGTTTTTGTAGGTTTATTGCAGTAACAGGGGGATATTCCATCCATTTTGATATTTATCTAATATTTTTTGGTGATTATAGGATCGAAAACCACTAATCCTTTTGTTTTGCAACTCGTTTGGTTTGAGATATTGGGTTCAAAAATTGAACTACTAACCCTTGTTTTGTAGGGCCTCCTCTTGAAAACCAAATCATCAAACTACTAATCTTTATCGTTTCATTTTATCATCTTTTATTTTGCATTTATCATCGTCCTCGTGTTTTTGCATTGTTGCTTGTTCATTATGGAGGCAAAACCGTGTATACTCTCCTCTCTCGTCTTAGGATGATCTTAAGGATCAAAAGTGGTTAGCCTTCCTTTTTTGCTTTTGTAGGGGATTAGGGCTATGAACGTTTGACTGGCAATGGAAAAATGCACGTCTTAGGCTTCTGTTCACCCTCCATCTACCTATTTAACTTAATAAATCTCTACACATTGGTTAGTTTGTCTTCACACACTGCCCATTAAGTCTTTACTCCAAGAGGTAATTAACCATCATAACTGCACACACTTTGATCTCGCTGAGACATGGGGCTCGTATGTTGCCACATATTGTTTAGACCTTGGTCACACTTCTATTTTAGTCCAACTCTTCCCTTACAACATCTGCCGTTAGGCTCATATTTTTTTCATCATTGATGTTATTTTCCTTCCATCCATCACATCCACATCATTTTTCCCTTGGATTGAACATCCATGTGCAGATGACGATTCTTTCATTTTAATCCAATCCTCATCATGTCCCTTTTCAACTATCATCATCATGACTTGGGGCAACCTTACTATCATCTGCTGGGGACATCATCCATTTTAGATACCCCTCACCTCCCATTCCACCCTACATGCGGGGGCAAATCGAACCCATCCATCCATCCACATAGGCCACCCCACTTTAGACTTGGGGGTACACCACATCTATCCCTCAATCCATTCCCCCTATACCTAGGGGCATACATTATCATCTTCCATATCCCCCATCTTATCCTATACCACATCCCTCATCTTATCTATCTATCTATCTCCTACTTCACACCCCATCTAATCCTAACCTATAAACCAATCCCTATCCTATCCAACCTATCCAATTTACCTCAATCCTTCCCTTTCATCCTACCCAAACACACTTTGGCACTTATAGCAGAAATTCACATCCTGCCTTACATCCCTTCCCATACCCCATCACCTATCCCATCCTGAATATCAACATCAAATAATCTAAACATCCAAAATATAAAAATCAAAACATCCAAAAATCAAAACATTCAAAAAAATACAAAAATGTAATGTGTGTGTTTTTGCTTGTGTATATTTGCTTGCTTTTTCTGCATTTACATTTTGGCCGATGATATGAGACCCCTTTTGTTTCTTTTTGTTTAACACAATCCAATGATATGAGGACCATCATTTTTATCTTAATCTGTCAAATGATATGAGGACACATGAATTTGGCAAATCAATCATCATGGTATTTATACCTTGATGCATTTTTCTCTATGCCACATAAATCACAACTGCTGATGATGATAACAAGTGGGCACTTTATGGTAACACACCCCCTTCTATCATCATATTTTAGCCTTATCATCATCCACACCTAATCCTCATCATCATCTTGCTAACTATCTAACCTCCTCACCCCCTATTCAATCAATCCTTAATCAACCAACCAATATACACAATCAACTCTTATTATCTCGCATCCAACATCCAAAGTCCTTACCCCTTGGCTAGGGCATCTTCTAACACCCTCTTATCAATTAAACTCGAACATCTCCTATCATCCAAATCGATCCAAAAACCAATCCTTATTCTCTCATCCAAACATCCTCAATCTTCAAATCCTCCAAATCAAACATCCTATAATCCAATACCCTACCTTCCTATCCAATAAATAAAACCTCAAATATAACATCTTCAAATCCATCATCCTCAAATCTATATCCAAAATCCTCGAAACCTAATCCCTTGATTGGGGTATCCTCTAATCCACTAATCCTGAATCTTCACCCTTGTCATACATCGTTGACTGGGGAATCCTCTACTCCAAAATCCAATATCTCCTTATCTTCTAATCCCCTACTTCCCTATTCCTCTCATCCTAATCCTACCAATCCTCAAATATTCTAATCCTCTAATCCTATATCCTCATCAATATCCTAATCCACATCAACAATCCTTTTATTCTCTAATCCTCAAATCCAATATCCTTAATCTCAACACCTTGACTAGGACATCCTATAATCCAACCCCTTCCATCAATCTTCTAATCCTCTAAACCTACTCCTTTGAATTCTCAAATCTTCTTGCCCTCCACTCCTCTCCCATCTACTAACTTGGGCCTCTCCTCTTTTTCAGTGGTTACCCGAATTGTTTCTCCCTGCCTAACCCCTGGAGGGGGAATCATATCACCATCCTAACATTTTCTCTTCTTTTCTTTGAACTGTCATTGCTCTGTAATAACACTTCAAAGAGGGAAAAATGTAGACATCTAAAATGTCGACATAGTTGATTAGGATTAACCTGTCCCGCAAATATCCCAACGTCATCCATATAATACATAATCATAAGATTAATTATTATTATTTAATCCATTTTATCATATTTACCCCTTTATCATTTTATCATCATCATTTATATATCCCATCTCAAACCATAATCCTTTAATTCATTAATAATATCCAATTATCCTATTGTAATCCTTCATTAACATTTTATAGGAATTTCATATTCCTATATCTACCTACCACCTACTCTATACATCACTACATCTAGCCTTTCCATGTAACCTCACCCCTAATCATCATTTACGAACCTAACTAATCCTAATCCTAATCACATCCCCACACCTCTAAATCTAGAGGCTTTTATTTCTAGAAGCCTCTCTAACCTTCCCCTTCTATCGAATTTTTAATTCAATAGAAGCTTCTTCCCTCCATGATTTTTGAATTCAAATTCTAGAGTCTTCCACTCTAGAATCCTTTAATCCTCACATGAATTCTCCACCATTGATCAAAATCCAATATGGCTTCATCCTATCCATTGAATCCTCCACCCATTAACTATAAATTGATATCTCCTCCTCCACGAGAGCCAAGTCAAAAATCCATAACAAAACTCTGCTATTTTATTCATCCAATCGATCCATTCTATCATCACTCTATCATCAAATCTATCAATCATCATTCTTCATCAAACAAAATCCAAGCATCAATCAAGGGGAGGTACTGCCCAAGTGTCTCCAAAATCTAAAGCAAGTTCATCCAATCCAACATCTTGAGCACATCAAATAAATCAAAGGGATCTATACTTTGGTAAGTGAAGGTGTTGCACTCAATTCCCTTTCCATCTAGCTCAATATGAGGCAACGTATCAGAGTTTAGATTAGCAATCATTTTGTTTTGGTTCTTGTTTTCATTTTTCCCTAACATCTCTTTTTGCATCTACAATATGAAAAGATGGGCTGGGTAAGAAGGAGTGTAAGACCAAGAGAGAAAACAAAAAGCAAGCAAAGAGGCCAAAGACAGTGGTCAATTAATACTTTTCTTACTTCGGAATCATACGAATAGTGGTATGTGATAAGGACTAGAAATATACCCAAAGTGCGTGATTTAGTCCCTACATTTGCCCCCACTTTATGTTGTTGATGAATTCTTGATAACATAAAGTAGATAAGAGACACATACTCGATAACCCTGTAGATCGATGGCAGACAGCGTGCCAAGGAGACAAGAAAAAGTGTGGATTGAAAAAAGTGAAGTGTGGAAGCTAGAGAAGAGGAAATGAAAATGATGATGACCCTAGGGGTAAAAGTGTATGTGTAGATGTTGTGTTGTACTTGATGTTGATGTAGATATATGCTTGATGATGTGTGATTGATGTGACTACTAGTTCCCATAAGGACGGACTTGCAAAAAGAGAAGAACGAACAAGTAGTCAAATACATGCATATGAAAAATTTGATCAAAACACATAAAAATGAATGTAAAAATGTGAAAAAGGAAAATGTGCACCTGATCTGTGTTGAGTAAAAGATATAGAAAGGATCTTGAATATGATGTCTAAGAATGCGTTTTTAGGCGATCTCACTCCAAGTACGGAAGAAGTGTAGGGAGAAAATTCTAATGTCATTATCCAATCTTTGACTGCTTCCCGAAGTGTAAACACCACTACAGATGGTGTGTGAAAATTTGATCCATTTTAATCCAGTCTAATCCAACGTGAAAGTATAAAAGAAGGTGTAATACATGCATGTTAAGTGTTGAAGGATTGGCTGTCCTGTAAAATCTGTTGTGTAAACTGCCAAAAACTGTGCTATACTAAGAAAAACTATATAACTGCCCCTAGTCATAGGCACTCAGGAAGGGTCAAGGGAACCCAGGCGCTACTGTCTGGTCCTGGGAATTGGTGTCTGTGTTGTGCTAAAGACCCAAGTCAGGTTCTGGGCCATTTTTGTGACTAAAGATTGTGCTATATTGGTACTGAATTGTGTTGTACTGTGACTGTGAACTGCTGAATGGGGTGATTGTTTCACCCAATGATGTTCCCCTCGTTTGGGTCGCATGCAACACTGCAAGGAGAATGCGGCCCAAAGGAGGACCGATCATTGAACTATGATTGATACCCTGCAGGGGGAGGGAATGTGCTTGGTGAAAACCAAGGCACACACAAACAAAGTGGCTAGAAAACATGTGTTAGTACAAGCAAGATAAACACGCATACAGAAAAAAATGTGTAAGCTAACACGCAAGAAGAAAAACTAGACAACGAAAAGTGGGTTTTAAACATGGGACATCACTCACAATTTCGCAAGACAATCAAGGCTAAAGTGTCCAAAAGCACACAAGCAGTGAACAAGTGAGACATAGGGAAAATCCTGCAAACAATGTCATACAATAACAAGTAATGGAAAACAGTGACAAATAAAGAATGCGCTAGCAATTGTAATGGAAACCTTGATAGGAGGTTGCAGCCATGGCGTAGATGGAGGAACACCATTGACAATAATGACTTGCATGTTGTGAATGAACTGTTATCCATATTTTACCCCTGGGTAAAATTGGTCAGCCACGACCCCGCACAATAGAAACTAGAGGAATCACGCTCAAATCCTACAATCATGGAAACAGAGGAACTCTACAATGGAGTGGTAAGGCCTGTGAAAAGATCAAATGACCCCGTGCAAGAAGAAATTCAAGAAACGACTCTATCGAGTGAACACATGCTTCAAATCCAGCAAACAGATTACAGGCGGGCTCTAGAAATGGAATATCAGGGTCGTGGTAAGGAGGCCGAGCAGTGTCAAAAGAACCAGAGGCTCAAAGGAAAAGAAACGGCATGAAGATTCAAAGTCTTAGGGCTTCACAAATGGTTCAGAATGGGCCCAAAAATGACTAAGTATGGAGGAGACAACGGAGGGAGCCAAGTGTCCAAAGTGGTGCACCTCCAAAGATTAAATCCAAAGGGGTAGACCCAAACAAGCGCCAAGCTTCCACGCGTCCAGAGCCCCAAAAAGGTTGCACCGACCGTTGAAAAGTCTTTAACTTAGACATGGAGGGTGCCAAGTGTCTTAAGTCTAAGTGCGCACATTCCAAAAGCTCGGGATCCAAGTCGGAGACTCAAACTTGTGCCAGCCCTCCATGTAGAAAATGGTCAACAGAGGTCAAAAAGGAGAGCAGGGCCCAAAATGACTAAGTATAGAGTGCAGGCAGAAGGCGCCAAGTGTCAACACGACGCATCCTTCAAAGGTGAAATCCTGAGCGGGTTTTCAAATGAGCGCGGACCTTCCACGTGTCTCAGAGTCCAAAAAGGGACAGAGTCAGGGGTTGAATAGTCAAGGCAGAGGCAGGCCAGCGGAGGGAGCCAAGTGTCAACATGACGCTATTTCATAGGTAAAATTTGGGGCAGGGTTTTCAAACAAGTCGCCAGATCCGCCACATGTCCAGGGTCAGACTTTTGGCCCTGCCAAGCAAAGAGACTCAGGAAAAATACAAAGAAGCGTTGTTTCAAGGAGCTAAATCTCTAAGGTGCGTTAGGCCGCCACGTGGACCCTGTATGGACAAACTCTTTAAAATATTGCATGCCCGTGATCCAAATATTCAAATGGCCATATCTTTTGACTAGAGACTCAGATTTGGGTGGGAGAAGACTTTTTGGAAACGTCTCGACACCCTCTACACCATGGAAACATAAAATATCATTCTTAACAGGCTTTGGTGGGTGAAAAATGGGAAAATGTCTTCCAGGCCATTAATACAAAGGCTGATTTCTCTTTAACTACCAGATCTGATTCGATTTGATCTACTGGGGAACTAGACATGACAGATTTGGGGTGGATTTGAGAAAGGCATTGATTGATAGTGGTTGAGCTTTCAAAGAAGGATTCAATGCGTATCTCTAGGTGGTTGAAGCAAGATTCTAATTCTTCCCTCTTCTCTCTCTTATTCTTCCTATATATTGTAATGAAGGGGCATATTCAAAGGGTTGGTCGTTGTTTCTCCTCTGCCCCCCCTCTCTTTCTTCCTTAGGGTAGAATGCTGAGTCTAAGCCTCCTCCCATGGCTCTGTAATGGCATTTTCTTGCCTCTTACCCACTGATGATGTATTGTGTAACATTTTGGAGCAATAAAATCTATGTTTCATGATGTATCTGCCCATCTTTGGCTTATTTTGTTATCTCTTCTTACCTCTCATTATTGCAGGGTTATAGTGTGCAAACTTTTGATGTCTCGTTGTAGGTCTTAGGAGCTGTGTTTAATGGGTTTTCAATGCGGTGTTCTGTGTGAAAACTATCTCTGGTCTGTGGTGCGTTTTGTCCACCCTCTCCTCTACTCACCTCTCTCCACTTCAGGCAGTCGGATTTGTGATTCATTCATTCCCTTGTTCTGGTTTATCACCGATTAGTGTAGGCTCTTTCACCCTCTCTCTCTCTCTCTATCCCCTTGGAAAGGTTAGATTAGGTTAGGTTAGGTTTTTCATGCACTTGAGTAGCTTGTGGCAGGTAGATTAGGAAGCAAGAACCGGTTTTCTCTGGAGGTCCATCTCAAGGTTTTGCAAGTCCCATAGCTTGAGAGATGGTCCCATGTTTTGCAATCACACAGAATGCCCCACCTCACAACCCGGGCCATTCGCGGGTGTTGTCATTTTGCACTAAAAGTTTTGGCACATCGGGTGGGACACTGAGGTTAGATATTCCATCTTTCCAAGGAGTCTCATTATCAACAGCAAATCATAAGCCACAGTGCGACCACAGTAACAATTTTGGCATGGTGGGACAGGTTTGAAGCACCTTACCACTTCATCTTAGTAGGTTGGTGTGTTCCTGTTAAGGGTTAGCCTTTTAAGGCACATGTAAGAACATCTGGTGACTCCATCTGGTCAACAACCCCATCCTCTAAAGTTGTAGACCTTTTCCCATCCATTTCCACCCATCTTTATCAACTTCTCTTCTTCCATATCTCCCATTTTCTTCCATTTCATGAAGTTGTACAATCATTACTTCATTCCCTTTATGGAATTCACACTTACAGCAGTGCAATCCACCTCCGATGCATTTTCAAACTCCTACAGATCATCACTATGATTAGATCCAAGGTACCATTGTGCTTACCCATATGAGCAGGGTCAAAGTCAGTTTGGCCATGGAGCTTATCAAGAACAAGGGGACGCATACAATGGTGACAACTATGTGGAGAATGTTGGTTTATTGGAGAAAATTCAAAAAATGGAGGCTGGCATGGTTCAGTCAAGGGGCATAGCACAAATGAAGGCATTCAAGATTGGTTACATGGCACCTTGTCCATGGGAAGGCCCTTTTCCAAGACATTACATCCCTCAGGAGAAGCTTGGCTTCATGGTTGAAGTGCTGCCTCAACTTACATAGTGGATTAAGGACATTGAGGCTTATGAGCAAAGTGCGAGACAAATTTGTCAATGGGTACGTCCACCACCTCTTAGCTCTTCATTTTCTCTTCCGTGGTCTTTATCATTTCAGCATGATCAAGAGTCAAGCCCCTCAGTTGTTGCCCCAAGTGTTAGTTTCTCTTCTCCATCCCCTGATCTTCCACCTCATCTCAGTTCTTCTGCCCTTTTGCCTTCCAAAAAATCATCCCCTCCAAACAAACAGGAAGTTCCACCTCCCTCCTCACCAAAAAAAATTGCAAATATGGTTGAACCCCAACCTGTCACTCCTCTTTCTTTCCCAAGTCCATGTTGGGAAGAGAATCAAGAATCTAGTCAAGGAAAACAACAAGAAGAGGAGCCCAACAGAAAAGAAATAATAGACAATCTGATGAGTTGGGCTGCTAAATTTGTGTTTACAAAGATCCCCTTGATGCTCAAGCCAATAGAGGAGGTCAAGGTTGAAGAGCCAGTGGTGGCTGAGGTTGATTTTGCAGCACAGGAGGAGGACCATATAGTTTCAAAGGCCCCAAGTGTGGAGCAGGTTGTAGAAGAACCTTCAGTTCTTCCTCCACTTCATCCCCTTCATGCTCTGATGTTGAAGAAGAGTTTGATCTTTTAAACTCCATGTTTGAGGAAGAGGGAAACCATGGTGAGCAAGTTTCAGATTAGGAGGACACCATGGAGGAGGTTGAGCACATGCAACAGGACAACAACGAGGCAGATTATCTGTCTGACTTGGAGGATTGCTTTATGGAGAAAAGCCCATGGAGATCACTTCATTTTCTCTTCCATCATCCATATTCCAAGCATATGAACCTGCTACCATGAAGGAGGGAATTCAAGAGCAGCAACCTATGTCTCACAACGTATCTTTAGAACCAAGGTTGGAAGATACAATTCTTCCATGTTCTTCACAAGAGAAGGAAGAAGAACAACTAGCTCCAAGCCCAATTAAAAAGGAGCATATCTAGATGACCAAGCCAAATTCAGAGGCACTAAATCTTCAGTGTGATCTTCCTCCATAATATCTCTTTGAAGATTCTTCTTAGTGAGTGAAACCCAAGGCATTTTGGGATGCCCTTAGAGAGGAAGTGTGAGAAACATGTCTGGATAGAGTCCGGATACCACTAGATTCAATGAAACCATTTATCTTCCTTTTGAACCATTCCATTTATCTTTAGATTACTACCACAATCCTCTCCTTAATATCACATGATTCTATAGTATTCCACAGAGTAGGAGGAAGGGGTGAAGATTGCACTGCTTGGTACTCAGGATCAAACAAGTTAGACCATCATATTTTATCCCCCAAATGAACCAATCAAATTTGAGATCCCTCATCTCGTCTACCGTCATCCACATATAGTCCCTTTTATGTACCTTGAAAGCATTCATGAAATTGGCCCAGTAGTCTTCAATTTGGGGCGTATGGTGTAAACCTTAAAAGGTGAAGGTCTCTAGATTTTTCCTAATATCTAAGTCATAACTAGATGTGTAGGAGTAGAGAATGAGGGCAGTGAAGGATGCTACAATGTTCATCACATATGTTGAATTATTGCATGCATTTATTCCCAAGGAGATGGGAAATGACACACCTTTATTTTTGGTTTTCTTATACTTGACATGAATCTGAGCCATCTATCTGCACAACTCAAACATTATGATTTTTTCACTCAGATACCTAGGTAGCCTGTGAAGAGTAAGATCATAGCTTACAACTCTGATGCAAGTGAAGGCAGGGAATTGGATGAAGTGGATCCCATACTTTTCAATTATTGCAACTTCTTGAGAAGAGATCCTTCATTCCATATTTCCCTCAAGGATGCTAATAATGAACATGGTGAATGCATCATTCACCCTAACATAGTGGGAATTTCTCTCCTTATGAGTCAACTGCAGATACTGCTTGTAGGTGATTTTTTAGGCACATGGGGAGCTTTGGAAAATCCTTTGAAGGGTCTTGTGAAGGAAAGGGCATACACCAGATAAGAAGTCATGGTGAACTTCTTAGTGGTGGGTAAGTACATCAGTTGTTGATGGATGTTTTCACTGATAATCTGCCCCCAATCCACCACTTGGTTTCCTTCAATAGCCACAAGGATGAACTAATCCATCCAATCTTGGAAATTTTTATTGTTTCTTCCCCCTTCACTCTTCTTAGTATAACAACGACATCATAAATGCCTCATGAAATTCACTCATTGACATGTTCTTAGGAATACGAGAAGGATTTATTCCTTATTTGAGCCACAAAATGAGTGTTAGGCCTTGCCAACATGAATCAATCCTTTCCCACTCATGTGAAGAAAATTATTTGGTTATGATGACCATGTTGCTATTGATGGGAATTTTCATACACTAAGTAATGTCTTTTGGTGTGATAACGTCGAGGAGTGAGTTGTCATTTTCCCAAATTGTTCTAGAATCAACCTCGTAGTGTTGTGCACATGCCAAGACTAGTTCAGAGATTTGAAGAGACAGTGGATGCCTCCTACCATAAACATTCCAATCAAGAAGATTTTATCCTCCATTGGTTCATGAGGTCCACCAAGCATTCTATTTTTCAAGTCTTCCAGGTCCATATGAGTGACATCACTATCTCCTACACTAGTGTATTAAGTGATCAAAGTGGAAATTAGCTCTAGACTTGCATACTTGAACTTCATGATGTAAAAAATCAGTGAGACAGGAGGAATGTGAGTTGGCACAAGTGAATTGAGCTCAATTACAAGACTTTCTATTTTAGCAAGTCGTATTTAGGACAATTATTTTTAGTCAGTTAAAAGGAGACATGGTTAAAAGGATTTCAAGAAATTGAACCTAAGCTATAAGAGGTGATGCATTTAAAGGAATGTTGAACACCTGCTTTGCATGGAGATGAAAAACAATAAGTTTGAAGGGGATGAAAACCAATAAGTTTGAAGGGGATGAATACACACCACAAGTCAACCAATTGCTATGAATTCATTCGCCATTAAACACAGACCATTAAATATGCAACACAATTTAACATGCATAATTAACCAAATATGCAATGAGAGATCAAGATAATATAATGAACACAAGAGAGGGTTAAATTTCATCCACATACTTATATTATTGCTCCACAGATTTGATATAATGTATTACAATGGCCAAGAGGCATAAATTTGCATTACAACTTGAATGGGGGGTTTGAACTCAACAAATTCACTTACAGACAAGAGAAGAAGGGAGGGTGCTAAGCAAGATTATCCAACCTCTTGAAATGAGTCCCTCCTTACAATATATAGGAAGAATGAGAGAAGGGAGAGATAGGAGTTCAAAATCTTGCTTCAAACACCCAAAAATGCATTAAAATCACTTGCAACAATGATGGGTGCCACTGCAAAACCCATGCCTCCATGTACATTGCCTTGTTGGGGAAGAAAGGAAGCCCATACTTTCATTATTTTGGTAGGTGAGAAATATGGAAACATCCCTCTAAAATGGCGGATTGTATTTCTTCATTTTAAAATACTTAACCTTACTAAAAATAAGAAAACCAGTTGTAGTTGTGTAGAGGACATTGAGAGCTTTCCAAAAATTCCTATGCTATGCAAATCCAAGCTCCCAATCAAAATTTATGGCCATCTGAAGATGAGGGTGCTTTTCTGCAATAAATGCCAGTGGTTAATTTGCCTTTTCGGACTCCGAATTTGCATCGCACCCTCCAAAATTTGAAATTTTGGACTTTGAGGATTCAGAACTTTGGGCTTTTCCATTTCAGAGATCACAGTGCTATTCATCACTCAAGTTGGCTTGAGAGTTCCAAAATGCCAAACCTCCAAAGTCTAAAATTTGGACTTTGGAGTTTGGACTCCAAAACCATGTCGCGTGACACTGTTCATCATTTGAGCCAAAAGTTCCAAAATTTCGAAACCCCGAAGTCCAAAATTCAGACTTCAGGTTTCGGGGTTTCAGGACTTCAGGTTTTGGACTTCTGACTCCATTTTTTCATGTTCATTTCCTTCGAGTCCCCAAATTTCACTTCGGCCTAACTCCAAATGATCCCACCTTCGAAGTCTAAATTTTGGACTTCAGAGATTCTTCATTTCTTGAACTCCCCTGCAATGTGCTCGGTCTACTTCATTGACTTGCTCAGCTCAAGCTCAAAATGTGAGCTCCCATGGCCGAATTGATCCTCCGATTTTCTCTCCATGGGGGCTTGTTTGTCCAATTTCACTCGAGGGGCAAAATTGGATAAAAATTTGATTGGGCAGCAAGTCAGATGCAGATAAAAAACATGTCTATATCAAACTATTAAGAAAATATCATGACTATGTTTTGCTTGGTCCTATTCTAAATACGAAGACCATATAGGGAGGATTTATGTTTCAGCATGTGATAAATTTAGATCCTTAAACCAAGCCCTTTAGGCAGAAACAAAGGCCAATCAACCCCAACCTTGTAACAAAAATGCATAGAGAATAACTTTAGAAACTCAAGGATGGAGGAATTATTCAGCATTTGTAACAAACTTCTGCATGAGTATATTCTAAATACATTTTGGCACAATGCTGAACAGTGGAAATCTCACAAAAAAAATATTCATCCTACCAGGTATTCTTTATGGGTTGCATAAATGGTACCAAGTAGAAAGGAGAATGGGGATATCAGATTGTGTGTTTAATTCAATTTTTTTAATAAGGCTTCATTGAAGGACAACTACCCTTTGACAAACATGGATAATATTTTGAAAAAGGTATAGCAGGGTCAGAAATGCTTTTAACATTGGATGGTTTCTTTGGTTACAATCAAGTCGTGGTGAAAGAAATTGAGATCAATATAAGAAAACCTTTACAACTCCATAGGGAAACCTATGTGTATGTCAAGGATTTCATTTGGGTCTAATGAATGCATGAGCTAATTTCCAAAGGGCAATGGATGTTGCATTTTCTGAATTCATTAATGAGTTTATTATGGTGTATTATGATGATATAATCAATATTTTTCAAGAAATAGGAGTGATCAATTAGATAACCGTAAAAAGATATTTCATAAGGTGTAGGGAATCTAGTATCTTATTGAATCCTAGGAAGTACCATGTTTCGGTGTGTAAAAGTACAAATCTTTTAGGGAATGTTGTGTCTTAAGAAGGGGTTATAATTGACCCTGGAAGAGCGGATGGCAAATGAAAAAGTTCCCATCCCCTAATACAAGAAAGATGTACTAATGTTTCTCTGGTCAAATCAATTTTGTGAGAAGGTTTGTGTCTGAAATTTTGTTGAAATCACTTTACCTATCACAAGTATGTCTTACGAAATAATCATATCATCAAGGTGGGGAGATGAAACAATGCAAACATCTCAAAGGAGTGAAAGGATGCATTTGAAGACTACTCCTGTGTTGGGATAGTCCCAAACTATAAAAAGGAATTTTAGATTTTCTCTTTTTCATACGAACTTAGCTATTGCTTCCATTTTGCTGACAAAGGGATGATTATGGCCATGAGAAACTTACTTTCATTCTTTAGAAATGCCTTACAAGGGTTTGAACAGAAATATATAGTTATGGAAAATTAAGACTTTTGACTTGGTATAGGCCACTACAATTTTCAGACCTTACATCTTGAGCTCAAGGGTTGTTGCCTATGTGCCACACACCATGGTCAAAGACATTTTGACACAATTGGAAGCTTCAAGCAAGAGGCGTAGTTGGGTTAGCAATCTCTGAGAATATAACATGGACATTCAAACCATGAAGTTAGTTTGGAAAGACTGATGGCAGAAGCAAATACATAAGTTTTTGAAGAAAACAATGTTGTTGTTGATTTAGGGGATCCTCATGAAAATTTACATGCTTCCATTTGGTACAAGGACATTGCGTACTAATTGAAGAATTTGAATTGTCCTTTTGGCCTAGAACAAGAATCAAATAAGGAAATTTAATTTTGTGTCCCAAAAATACATCATGATTGAATTTGGTTTAGCTTGGAAGAATCTGGAAGGGGTCTTGTTAAGATGTATAACTAAAGATGAAGCTCCTAGGATGATTAATGAGTTTTGTGGAGGCAGTTTGTCAGTGGTCATTATGATGCTAAGGTGACTTATCATAATATTTTAAGGGTAGATTATTAGTCTCCATATATATTTAGTGATGTTGCTCAAGTTGTGAGGAGGTGTGAAGGTTGTCATATGTTTCTCAAGGTAGGATAATATCTTCAAGATACCCTACCATTGCAACCCATTTCAGTTGAGGCTCCTTTTAGACAATAGGGGATGGATTTTATTGGTAAAATAACAAAGGCATCTAGTGTAAGACCACAAATGAATTTTGGTTTCTACATATTACTTCACCAAGTGGGTTGAAGCAATCCCTTCCAAGAAAGCTACTCACCAAGTGGTAATGGAATTCCTTTTGAACAATATCATTTGTAGGTTTTGTGTCCTATTCAAGTTAGTTGCTGATAATTCCATGATTTTTTAGATCTAAACAACTTGTGGTAATGTGTAAAGAATATGAGACAAACCTAAATTTTTCCTAAAACTATAAAACATAAGGAAATGGGAAAAACTGAATCAAGCAACAAGAACTTGATCAAGATACTTAAGAGGACCTTGGAGGTATCAACAAGAGGAAATAAAGTGAGAAATTGAAATTTCTGGTATGGAATGATATAATCACAATCTAAAATGTCAATTGGAAAGAGACTATTTGAGATAGTCTATGGAACCCAAGTTATTCTTCCTTTTCATATGAAGTTATTAGTGTATCAATTAATACAAAAATTTAGTGAGAGGAAGAAGGAGTTGGTATCCTTATACAAAAAGGATGAACTATGATTGTTAAAAGTCGATGAGGTTAGGAGAGAATCTCACCAATCACACATAAAGTTCAAGGAAAAAATTGAAGAAGATATTTGATAAGAAGGTCTCTCCAATAATTTTCTAGATTGGGGACTTGGTATTATTATAGGACAATATGCATGAAGATAATGGAAAACATGGAAACTTTGATGCCCTTTGAATGGGCCCGTATTCCACAGATATCAAAATTGGAGAGCATAACTTCTTCTTGAGAGATTTGGATTGTGAAATACTTCAAGTTTCCTATCAATGGTAGGAATCTCAAAGAATTATTGGATCATGTGTATCCTAAATCATTCCCTTTATACAATGTATAAGTACTTTCCTTTAATTAATGTTATGTTCCCTTGTTTGTTTTGTGTTTCATCTGTTCCCTTTTTGTTGTTCTTGGTAGGTTTTTGTAACTCATACGATCTAAAAAATGTAAAAAATCCAAGCATTTACCTATTTGAATCATGTTGCCTAATGGATATGCACTTGGTCTACTTCCATGAGTTTTATGTGGTTCTTTAGAAACCCACTGGGGGGTGTCCATCCCCAAGCTAGAGCCAATTTTGGTGCCCATTTTAATATTGTTGTATTATTGGCACCATCTTTACAAAGTTCCCTAATTATTCCTGAGGATGGTCCTTCCATTTCCTTATTGCATTCATTGGAATTGTCAGTTGTTTTTTCACATGTTGAGATAACCTTGCTATTTTCCTCTTTTGTTCCTTGGTTGCACCCATGGAAATTTTATTTGGTCCCTTTGGTTCTACCGCCTTTGACCAACAAAACAATGTTTCACGACTTTGAACAATTTTTTTTTTTATGGATTTAAGACAATGTAGTGTTCCATGGGATTGAAGAAAAAAGAAGAAGTTGTAGTATTCAACAGGTTAGTGTTTGACAGGTGTAAGGAATTTTCAAAGGAAATACACTTGAAAAAGGAGTGAAGAAACTTAGTACTTCACAAACTTGATGATTATAGTATTCCGTAGAATTAGTTATTTCTGTGAAACAAAAGGTATCGTCCACTCAGCAGAAGCCACAATGCTAAGAGAAAGTGCCACAAGGATCCATGAAGTAGAAATAAGGAAGTTAGAATGTGACCAAGTATGAATGTTGCAGAGCCAATAATTTAATATTCTGCGGGTTTATCAAGTTATAGTGTTTTGCGAAGTTACAAAATCCATGGGATGGAGAGACATGGTCGCGGGAAGAGAATACCACGATACAAAGGAGACCCCACGGAACAAGAAAAATCCATGAAAGAATTGAAAGATAAAACCAAATCCACATAATGAAATAAACACTTAGAGAGCCATGAAGCAAATGAAGATTGCCTTGAAATTCGCAGAACAAGGGAGTTTTTCTCAGAATGATTGGATTTACATTTTCCCCATAAATTTCAACTTTTGCATCCATTTCACCTCAAACCAAATACATTGGAAATATATTGGGAAAACCTTCCCAAAGTGATAAATTTTAAAGGGGATGGTGGAGTATTTTGTAAAGTTGCAATTACAGAAGTTTTGGTTGTTAAACGTCATTTTCAAGAATCATTTTATGCCACTTATAGTTATAGATGCCATGATTAATCCCCCTCCACCATGAGATGATTCTAAAGAGGAATATTCTTCCGTTTCCCGCACCAAATTGAAGTTTTTCATTCGAGAAATGTGGAATGTGTATGGCAGGAAAAAATGTGTCTAGATAACATGCACTCTCATCATCCGTTCAACTAGGGTATCGAGGCAATGAGTAAGAGACACACCAATACCGACACACAACATATATAATTCAAAGGGGGTTTAAGGGACCACTAATATCACATACCCAAAGGGAAGTAAACCTTACACTAAGAAAACCTAGGGTTTCTAAGGCCCTAGGTTGCAAGAAAGAGGAAGGAACACCTATTGGGGTATCGACACTATGGGGGTGATTAAGAATAAAATAAACATGCAATATCTATTCTAACCAAAGTAAATCATGTAACATAAGATAAGGATTACTGAATACAATATGCTAACCTAGCATGTGCATAAAATACTAAGCTAACATAAAGTAATAAGAAAATATAGGAGACTACTCTATACAAAATGACAAGTCAGAGTTAGAGACACTTACCTATTGGGGGGTGGTCATTGATGCATATATTTCCCAAAGGACCATACACTAAGAGAGAATATATTTTGGGTGGAGAAGGGGAAACAATCCATGTCCTAACTCACTATAGGTGACCCAAGAGTGCAAGAAAACCAATCCAACCAAGAAGAAGATCCAATCCAAGAGCCAAGATGCAAAAAATCCAAGAGTATGAGTGAGCAGATGCAAGTTGATGCAAAAGAGTCATAGAAAATGAAAGTTCTTGTATGTATTTGTGCTATCTACATTATGTATGTGAAATTTATCTTTTTGGTATTTATACTGATTCCATCACCCATGGGTGATTAGGGGTTGACCAGGAATTTTGAAAATGACCAAGACACAATCACCCATAAGTGATGATGTTGGCTGAGGAGGGGAAATGATAAATGGGTGTGTGTAATGTGTCATGAGAAATAAAAGTAATGTAAGGAAAAATAATATGGTCATGGTGAAAGTAAGGTGTCAAAAGGATGTAAAGAAAAGCAAGAAGATAAGAGAAAAAGAAGGTGCATAAATAGGACCAAAATCCATTCTCTCTCCATGTATCATCCCTAACCCAATGGTTATGTGAATAACCATACCCCTATCCTAGAATGATCCCCTTAAGGCATCCATTCCTAGAAATAGATGCATTAGCGACCTCTAACCTGGAAGAGAAATTGTTAGTAACATGTATGAAAATATAAAGCATGAAAAATTAGGTGTATACATATGCCCCAGTTGTTTATTACCACATGTCACAATAGCAGAAACATGGGGTAGTCAGTGAAAAGAATTGATACATAACACAGAAATCAAAAGTAGATGCTGAAAGTAAATAAAAGACTAGCTGAAATGAAATATACCCACCAATGTGTACCTGATAGTGTTAGTTATCCTGCCATGTATGGGCACAATCCATGTTGCTAGAACCCTAGAGAAGCAAAACTGAAAGGAAAACACTAGAGGATCATCAGTAAAATAAGACATAAATCACCTAGCTAGGGGCCCATGGGATGGATGTCGTAGGTTCTAGAAATTGGAGATATAGGGTAAAAAATGTGATTTTTGGCCAAAGAGTGGAACAAGGTGTATAATATGTCAAAAGGAGTGGGACAAAGATCATGATCCCAACGTAATAATGAGACAATTTTTTCAGAGATAAAGAACTAAAATGATGAGGATTTAAGATTGAGGGCCACCATGACAAAATTTGAATAGAAATATTAGCTTATATAGGATTTTTGATTTTTATTTGCTTATTGCTATTTCACAGAATTGAGAGAATTGATCTTAGGAATTCTAAATTTGGAGATTAGCATGATGATATGGCATAAGTATGAGGAGGAGGGATGGGTCGACAAGGAGGCTCACGCAACATTAGTGCAACCATGGGTAAGTTGTTCTATATAATTTTGATTAGGTATATTAGGAACAATTTGGTATTTTTAGAAGTATGAGGATATTAGAGCATCATTTTATTCAAAATTATGTCATTAGAAAGGGTATGAAAAAATGTAAGTGGGTTTGGGAGGGATTTACTTTATCTAATTTTTTGTAATTTTTTGCTATTTAATTTTTAAAAGTCAGTGGTCATATGGAAGAAGTGTGGACACCATGTAGGCCCCCCTAAAACAACAATAGAAGGGCCGATGGCATCAGGGAAACTGTCAAAAATATTGACAAGGGCCGATGGTGTAAGACAAAGGGATAATTGCATAAGGAATTTTAGAAAACATAAGTTGAATATTTTTATAATTTTAGATATTAAATTATTTTTTAGGAATCTAATGCCAGGATTTTATTATTTGTGAATGCATGGAGATCAGAGGATCTGCCTATGGTGGGTGGTTGATGTGGCATGGATTAATGGATTGATAAACCAGATTGAAAGAATGTAGAGGTAGCACAACTATATGGATGGGGCTTTGGGGGCATAGTGCAAATGCCCAAGATACCATTGAGTTATAATTTACATTGTAGATGTTTTTGATCGCATGGGATCCTCGGGCCAACACCTTTCAGTGGTGGGTAGCAGTGGTCTAGATAGTTGAGATGACATGAACTTCATGATGTGCATGAGTTATATTGGGCTTTCTGATTAAGTTTATGGGGCTCACATGTATTGTGAAATTTACCTCGATAACATTGTAGAGAGGAAGAGATTGTATGGCCACAAGAAGTGAGTCAATTATGATAAGGATATCTTCAACATTCAATGGAGACGTAAATATATTTACGACAAAGATTCAGCTATCCGGAAGGTGGTTATGTGCATTACTATGGCACACATATTGTTCACAAGGAAGATACAAGACCATTTATGTTGTATCTAGTGGCCATTTGCAGAGATGTGGTTGAGAGGAGGTACATTATTCAGTTGTGAAGGGACCACTATATGGGTGTAACTGGTACATGATTTATACACGTTCCAATGACTAAACATAGAGGACCATGGGTCCTATTATATTATTGATGGCATGGATTCAAGATTAGAGATATTTCAACTAATGTATAGGCCCACAGGGATGCCATTGATCTCATAAAATCAGATGCCTTGACATTACTTCAGTGGGCACATGGGTCAAACAGTGAGAGTACTTCTAGTGATCAACTTTCTATGACAAGTACATTCCTGTGATGATGTCATATGGGAGTCCTACATAGGGAATGTTGATTAGTGGCCCAGTTGGATAAGGGAAGAGGACTTGGATGTAGTTGATGAGGTCCAAGACATTACTTGCATTAGGTAGAGGCCCACCTAATGGATATGGTACCAAGATAATTTTGGCGGCCAAATCCTTATTGTGGTACCACCACTACTCAGCCTACCACGAAGTGACATGCAATGGAGGATACATGTACAATGGATAGATTACTAGCAATACAGCCCCAGAGAGTATGCCATCATAAGTAGACAAGGCCAAAGGAAGAGACAGTGACAGAGGTGGGGCAGCTTAGGATTCACCCAGAGATCATTGTAGTTAGAGTTCAGATGAGGGATCCAATGGAGGAACTACCAGCACATGGACCCATAGGTGGGAGATATAGGCAAAACTAATACTAACACATGAGGGAGATAGGAAAGACAACTAGTACCATGGTTGAGGAGCATAGGATGTGATGATTGAGAGGTGGTTTCCTGATGCCCTTGGGGATAGAGATGGCCTTACAACTGTGAGATAGGCCTAAGACCCTTCGAAGAGGAGATATGATTTTGGTGCCTTGAGATAGATGGGAATAATATGTTGGATGGAGATCCCATTAATGTGATGAGGATGGAGGTGGTATTGGGTCAGAATGAGGAGATGGTTTGACTATCATAATGCAGAGAGCTGGGTAGATAGGTATGCATGATTGTGATGATTTTATTTATAAATGTAGATGATATCTTTGATAACTATATCATCAAGAATTAGTATTGATTATGAATTTTAGGTTTTGTAGAGTGGAAGAAGAGGAGTGGAACTCCTTGATAGAAGTTTCACACCACAAGATCCTGGACACATTATTGGATATTTAGGATACCTCCAGTCATGGTGTACCCCATAACATCATCAGCTTGTGAGTCAGTGTGAGAATTTCAGTTGGTTGGAGGAGGCTTTCAAATCATTGTAGAGATTGATAGATGACATAGGCATTAAAAGACACTGATAACATAGATATCATGGTTTGTAAAGCTTATTTTAGGCATAGGCTTCCTTGGTTCAGGAGCAGGAAGTGCATATTTTAGATTTTAGGAAAGCTACAGAGAGTATCATAAGGCTAGAGGAGAACTAGCAAGATAACATGGAGAGTCCTCCATATCCCAATCTATGGTAGAGTCTCTATCTCACACAAGCCAAGAATCCAGTGTAGAACATTTGGTACAAAGCATCTAGAGACCCCCAAGGGAGTGAGGATAATTGAACCACATTGTATAGATATTGATGATGGATTATGATGTATTTTTTCAATGTATAAAACTGATTTGAGATAGTTATATATATATAATGATTTTGATTATGATAATGGTATTTATTGTTATTATGTGAATGATGCTTTACTTATCATTTTCCTTTCTTTCCTCATGCATGTATTTGGTAATACTCATGGTACTTAGGAAGAATGATAATGATATTTAGGCAAGAAATTTGGTAGGAGGGAAGATAAATCCAATCCAAGTGTGAAAAAGGACCTAAGAGGATGAAAAGAGGCCAATAATAAAAACTAGGGTGAAAGGTTATAGAAGAACATAAATCCATGAAGGTCAAGAACCTATGTGAGGATACATAAGACTGGTGAGATTCACAGAAAGGTTAGGGAAAATCTAATCCAAAATAGGTGGGATAAAGACCACAACATTCCAATGGTAGGAAATTATAGTGAAAAGAGAGGTGATGATAAACCCAATTGGGGATAAGATTTTTGGAGATGTGTATAAAACCCAAGGGGGGCTAAGATCCCAAGTGGAGGTGAGAGCTCATGGACCAAAGAAAATGTTGTTGAGGTATTTATAAAGATATATTAGCCACGAGGGGTAAATGATCGTAGAGTATTAGTAATAATATCATCCACTTGATTCAAGATATGGCTTCAGAGCATGAGTCATGAGGTCTTCTATGGCGTGTTGTGTGATAGAAACTTGTCGGTGAACCTTTGATCTCATGGAAAATAAGGTGTCATCTATCTGATCCTCTAGTCAGGTAAGAATATCACGTGAAATATTTTCATCATGGTGGATGAGGATCAGGATGAGGTGGTGGTCCATAAGTTGGTTGATATTGAGTTGGTATGGGGGAAGGATGACAAGGCTCCAAGAATAGTAGACTCTATTCTTTCTTCACATGAAGAGGACTTGGGAACTAGGTTCTTGTTACACATGACCGATAGTTGTTGGTATGCAAGTAGTAGCCATGGTACAAACAATAAAGTGGGGCCAAGGTGGAAGGTTATGTAGCCTTATAAGCTTGATCTATTTTAACCTCATCTTCAACCTTCTTCATGTGTCTTTTGTAGGCTCTCCAATCAGATACATCATGCCTTGGAGCCTCATGCCATGTACAATATGGCTCTACCCAGAGGTCTAAGGATCCATAAGGATGAGAGGTAGGGGAGGATGTAAATGGTTTTATATGGGTCAAACATGGATGATGTTGACACATCTTGTACTTCATCATCCATAAGGTCATCAGCTTCATAGTCAAAACTAGATATATACGCTCCCCTTCATTTAGATGAGGAGGTATGTCACATTGTGATCTAGTAGTGGAATCATGAGGAGAGGGCCGAGGCCAGTGGAGTTATCTGAGGCTCAGGTGTCTGTTCTACTAAGAGAATTATCGACTGAGTGTGAGGAGTCTTCTTGTATAATAATGACATTCACATCATGAGCAAGCATCATTTGAATGGTGTTTTGGTAATGCCAGACTTCTCTATCCTAAATTTGGGAATAACTTTGGCCAAATGGGGATCATCCAAAGTGTAACCATCATCATAGTCAAGAGTAGAGATATCTATCACACAAGAGTCAATTATGGTTTCTAGTTGAACCATTTACTCTGGTGGAGGTGGAGGTGTATGTGAGATGTATAATGGGAATGGATGGATCCTTCTTATGAGGCCACAAGTTAGGAGGAAGTTGGGATATGATGAGATCTGGTAAATCATAGGTATTGATCCTAACAGTGATCTCATCAGGCTCGTTTCATCAGAAATCCAAGATATTGGGAGGCATGCGCCCAACCAATTCTGGATGACCTGCATTACCACAAAGAGATTCAACAGGATAGTTGAAGTGTTAATATTTGTGAAATGGGATAGGAGATGATTCTTCAAGGGTCGGAATTTATATGTCCCTTTTGTTGAAGAGTGTTGTAATTCCAAGGATTTGGTCACCTTAAATCTTATATATATCCCCTTGATGAGAAAATTTGACACATTGATATGCAGAGGAAGTGAATACATGCATACGATGGGTCCAAGGTCGACCTAGGAGGATATTATAAGATAAGGGGAAATTAAAGACCATGAATTTTACACATACAGTCCTAGGAGGAATAGTGATGGGTAGCCAAATGTAACCCATGGGAGGCATCTATCGATGATCATATCCCTTAGAAAGTAGTACATGTGGTCTTTAGGTTGTTTATTGAGTAACCAAGAGCCTTGATGAAATCTAATGAGGCCACACATGTTCCAAAACCTTTGTCGATGAGGACATACTTAACTATGTTTTGATCGATTCCGTATAAAGATGAAAAGTGGAGGATCATCTTCCCAAAGCAAGAGTTCATCTGGAATCATATTAGCTATGGGGAAATGGATACAAGTTTGAGTGTCTGTGGTAAGGTTAATACAAATGGAAAGCTCCTCACATTGACGGTGTATGCTTTCTTCCAAACCATGTAATGTAGGAGACTCCCCAAAGTAGGAGGAAAATGGATGTTCATATCAAATAGAGAAGTCATGAGGTGCTCACGATGGTGAGGTGACATGCGACAATAGAATTCTAAAAAGGGAACCTTAGACTTAGGAAACTGAGAAAGTTCTTCTAGAGGATCCCACTTGTCATGGTTGGAATGAGCAGCATGATGAGAGTGTTGATAGGATCTTCAGAAACTAGGCTCAGAAGGAGGAGTAATCAAGGATACTTCAGGAAACAATTTTTGTTTAGTCTCGATGCCATCGGCTGAGCCAAAGGCATCTGTACTTAGAGGAAGGGTTTCAGACACCTTGGACCTTGTAGCAATTTTTTCATAGGGGCTGATGGAATCTGTAGAAGATGGATTTTTCTTTGGGATGTATGATTCTGAAAGACACAAGGGTAGATGACTCTATGAGTTCTGAGGCTGAAATGATGGAGGATATTCAGGTTCTATGTATGTTATAACACGCCTCACATCACTTATGGAACAATGTTTTCTGGGAGGATAATTAGGATTAACTACATTTGTTGTAGCATTTTTTGATTTCTTAGAAATTTTTCATGTACTATGGTTAGGCATAGGGTCAGAGAATACTTTGATCTCTTCGTTAGCTTTATTGATAGCATTATGGTGATCATTTTTGTTTTTGGGCATCATGAGCCTTGACTACTTTGGTAAAATGCTCTCTAGTGATGGCATCATGATCAAATTGAGGACCTAGGAAGAATTTAATGGCAACCATGTGAAGGGCATGAAAATTTTCATGAGAATGGCCCCAGTTAGTGTGCCACCAACAAAACTTGTTCTCATCATGCCATTGAGGGATAGGTCAAGAAGGATCGAGGATATGACTAAATGGCTTAGGCATGTGTCATCTCAACTCATCCTTGGTCAATGGTTGATAATAAAAAGGATGGTTTTTACTATTATTATTTTTGATCAATATTAAAGACATTTTTACTTGAAGAATCCATAAGAGGAAGAGTATTTGAGACTCTGTCATCTGTGGTGTTCTTTTCTTTGTTAACTCTTTGGAGGATTTTTTACTTTTTTGGTTGTTTGTTTTTTAGGAGGCGCCTTCTCAAATTCCTTCATGAGGTATTCTTTCCTTTTAGCTTGTTCAAAATATTCATCTAAGGAAGTAGGAGAGAAGTACCTAACCTTATATTGAAGACGAGGTTCTAGAGCTCGAAGGAAAAGTTGGAATAGGCTATCATTTGGCATATTATGTTCTTCTTTAGTAGACAAATTTTTCCAATGTTTGATAAAATACTTGCGTACTGAATTGTTCTCATGTTGTTGACAATTAATGAAAGCATTGATATTATTCTCAGGAAGATCATAATATTGGAACTCATTGACTAGGGTTGTTACCAAATTATTCTAACTCCACTATGGAGTTAGGGGTAAAGTATGATACCAATCTAAGGCATCCCTAGTAAGGGTCTTAGATAAAATCTTAGTAGTAGTTAAGGATTTAAATTTAATCCATTCCTTATAAATATTACCAAAATATTTGATGTGGAGAGTGGGATCGGTTGATCCATCATAGGAAATGGAAGGGATCAATGCCTCCAATATCCATGCTAGAATATAGGGCGCTAGAGGCTCTTGTTGGACTACCTGAAAAAAATTTTTATGAATAAGAGGTTAGGAAATAGGTTCCCCATTAGGTCCATTAGGTAAGGGAGGGGAATTGCACCCCTAGAGCCCTTAGTTGGGATGATTAACCATTTGAACCATGTTAGTTTGCATTTGGAGAAGTTGAGTATGTAGTAGCGGTTTGTTGTTGGCTCATTTTGTCTATGAGTTGAAGGATGAGATTAGTAGGGATTAGTAACTAGAGGCATTCTTAGATGATCCTACCATAGTATCCTTCCCATTATCTACCCTAATATCAAGTTTCTCATATACAAAGTCAAGAAGATTTTTGGATCACTGATTCGGGTTCCCCCTTGTATTGAGGAATTTTTTCAAGGAACTTTTGGATCTCAGGTGGAATATCAAGAGGTATCATCAATCTAATCCTCTTCCTCTTCATCACCTAAGATGTTATTATTACGGGTCTTATACTTATTTCTATTGGCTCCTATCACACAACAATCTGAGTAGAAATGAAAAATTGGATTCTAGATGATTGGTTTTTGAAATGACTACACTTCAGAATTGGAGAGCCCCAGCCCAAATACTCCATGATGGAGTGTTGATTTGGCCTAAAATAATACTCATAAATATAGGCTACTGACATAATCATCCCTTTAAAAAGGGTTACAAAGAGGTCAAAGGTGTATGTGATGAAATTTGGACAAAACAAATAGGATTAACCCTGCACAAAATTGACATAGGGGCCAATGGCATCTGAGAAAAATTAGTTTTTTAGGGTTTTTTAAATTTTTAAGGCTGAAACAAGATAAAATTAAAATGGAGTCTTTTAACGAGATTGTGCTCGATCAGAAGGTACAAAATAAAATTTCATGTCGGGTTCACCAAGGATGTATGGTGGGAAAAATGTGTCTAAATAACATGCACTCTTATCATCCATTCAACTAGGGTATCAAGGCAACGAGTAAGAGACACACAAAGATTGACACACAATCAGATAGAATTCAAAGGGGGTACAAGGACTGATAAGATCACATACCCAAAGGGAAGTAACCCTTACACTAGGAAAAATAATTGTTTCCAAGGCCCTAGGTCAAGAAAGAGGAAGGAACCCTATTGGGGTATCGACACTATGGGGTGATTAAGAACAAGATAAACATGCAATATCTATGCTAACCAAAGTAAAGCATGCAACATAAGATAAGGAAGTTAAATACAATATGTTAACCTAACATGTGCATAAATACTAAGCTAACATAAAGTAACAAGCAAATATAGGAGACTACTCTATACAAAATGACAAGTTGAGTTAGAGCACTTACCTATTGGGGGGCGGTCGGCTGATGCATTTATTTCCCAAAGATAATACACCAAGAGAGAATAGATTTTGGGTGGATAAGGGGAAACAATCCAATGTCCTAACTCACTATAGGTGACCCAAGAGTGCAAGCAAACCAATCAATCAAGAAGAATCTCCAATTTAAGAGTTAATATGCAATAAATCCAAGAGTTGAGTGAAAAAATGCAAGTTGACACAAAAGAACATAGCTAATGGAGAGTTCATTGTATGTATTTGTGATATTTCCTATTTTTTGAAATTGTATTTTTGGTATTTATACCAATGCCATCACCTACGAGGAAAAGGTATCAGCCAAGAATTTGAAAATGTGCCGACATAATCACTTGCATGGGAAATGTCATTGGCTAGGGAGGGGAAGTGATAAAGGGGTGTGTACAATGTGTCGTGGAAAACAAAGGGAAGACAAGGCAAAAATAATATGGTCATGGTGGAAGCAATGTGTCAGAAGTATGCAAAGTAAAACAATAAGATAAGAGTAGAAGAAGGTGAATAAATATGACCAAAAGCAATTCTCTCTCCATATGTCATCCCTAACCTGATGGTTACGTGAATAACCATAACTTTATCCTGAAATGAGCCCCTTAAGGCACCCGTTTCCAAAAATAGATGCATTAGAACCCTCTAAGCTGGAAGATATTGTTAGTAACATGTATGAAAATAGAAAGTGTGAAAAACTAGGTGTATACAGATTGGACATTTGGAAATGTTTTCTTCATCCTTTTTCCTGATTGTATATTTTTCCATCACTGGGGCCTAGTTGGAATTGAGGGTGGGTTTTTTCTCTAAGAGTAAGGGTTCCCTCTTTTGGGGTTTGGTTCCTGCATAGGATTGGATGCTTGTGGTTATATTCGGGTTTCATGATAAGGTGGTTACAACTTTACAACCATTAATAGGATTTTATAGCGCCACACACGCACGCACACACACATATGTGTCTCCCTTTTATTCTTTAAAAATAAATACACAAGACTGTTGTGCCATGTAAACTTTTGTTATCTCTTGTTGTAGAAAAGACTGAAATGAATAAATACAGACCTTCCTTTGTAATTATGTGTTATATCATGTCAAATAACTACAGGGAAGCATTTTGTAGTGGAGTGTTTTATTGGGTACTGAGGGAATAACATTAAGTAGTGTTACTTTGCATCAGTTGTAAATTCCTCTCTACAATTTCTAGAAATGAACATTTTTTGTCTCAGGGTTTCTTGTATGTGCTAAATTTTTAAGAATTATTTTTTTATTTTTTTTATTTTTGTGTGTGTCCATGAAGGTAAATAACCTTTACGGGGTTGAATTTGTTTGGTTTTAGGTTTTAATGCAATAGGAATTATCAGGACAATATTGATGATGTAAATAATTCCTTCCATTAGACTCTTATTCCCCAATTATCATCCATATTCACTTTTCATTTCATAATAACTTTTCCCTACCCTTGCATATTTCATCATTCATTATAAATTCAACATGATATCTTCTTGGAAAATCAACATCCTATGCATATTTTTTAGTGGGGTTTCCATGATTTGTGAAGCTTAGCATCTTGAGTATCATTCCATTCTAAGTTGTCAACAAATTCCTTTAAAATGATGCTTCTAATCACCCTAAATATGTCTTTAGTGGCTTGTGTCTGATGTATCAAGTGTTTGAAATTATTGTGTGACCATTATTTTAAATGAGCATTGCATTTTTAGGTTACATTTGATATCAAATTGAGGGTTCCAACAAATTTGACGTGTTTAAAACATAGTATTTCCCTCCCCCCTTTCATACCACCCCTTAGGTCCTCTCACCTTGGTTAAGGAAAAACCATAAAGTAGTAGGTGAACAACCACACCCTTAGTCAAGTGTCTCCTTATCATCTCCATAGACTAGGTCATGAAAGCAATATGCATCCATCCCTGATAAAAAACAAAAAATTAATAGATCCATCATTCTTCCTTTCCCCTTATCTCATGAAAATTTCCCTTTAAGTTTTTATGGGGGATTAGATTTGGAACCAGCACGTTCCACTTTCTCCTATGCTACTCCAATGCTCCTTGTCAAATTTTTCAATTCCCAATTTATATACACTAACTATATCATTTTGTGTCTTGTCAATTTATTCATGCCAAGCACATTACCTTCACATTCCCCAAAATGTTGTAAATTCCAAACATGTTCCAATTTCTAGCACACACTTCCTGCCATTTTCTTGCGCACCCCCACTAAAGTGATACTCCATTTTTTTGGATGCAACCATATATCAATACCCTTATTCCTCCTCTCTGTGCATGTAGATATTTCAAGCATCAAGATTTTGTCTCTTCCATGCCATGATTTTTAATACGTGCAGGATATCAGTTTCACCATTTCCCACAACCTTTTATTTTAGAAAATGTTTATGTGTTTTCTGAAAGATGTCGATAAATGACATGTGGGGAGAATTGATCTTTCTATCCTCTAAAAGCTTTCTATTTGATTTTAAGTTGTGTAGTTCCCTGATGGAAAACACGAGGCCTCCATTGGTGCCACCATTTTCCACATATCTTTGAAGTTTGGCTTCACCTCCACTATTATGATTTATTACATATGGTGTGCATTAGTGTATTCTTCTTCTGTGAGCCTTTGAAGCTTAATGTGTAGGTATATTTTATATTCCCTACTTAAATTACGGGTGCAATCCTCCACACATTTGTTTATATAAAGAACTTATATGGGAATAAAAAATTATAGCGCTTTCACACTTCAATGTTGAGAACAACATATCTAAATATATCATAAGGATTTGATTCTTACACGAAACATACACGCTTATTACAAAAAAAAAATACTTTAAAGAAAACTATTCTAAGTGCAATAAAGAAACTACCCTAGGAAATTGAAATAACATATTTCCTAATGGCATACACTTTATTTAAGTACAAACAAGACCCTTGTTAGAAGTATGGTTTAAGCCTACTCCAATTGAAGTGACTTGGTAGGAATTATACATTAAGTCCCTTCAACTTGCATGCCCTCGTAGGTAAGATCTCATGTATTTAATAGGGCCCTAGTAAATGTTTTGAAGTTTCCCAAGGTTTTGCGCAAACTTAGAGTCATATAACAATACTTTAGTGCCTAAAGTTACGATTTTGTTTCTTATACATCTATTATGCCAAGATTTTTGGCACACTTTCTCCACCCCTTGGCTCCATCTTGCATGCGATCTTCTTTCATACAACTATAAGAGTTTAGTAAGGCATTCTATAATTGATTACTCATCATCCAAGTTTGCAATGTGTGTTATCCTTAGCGATGGAACCATGAACTCAATAGGAAACACCGCTTCTTTCTCAAACACTAACTGAAAAGGAGTTTCTCTATTTAATCTTTTGTATGTTGTTTTGTACATCCACAGAACTACCAACACTTTATCATCTTAGTATTTACTTCCAACATCACATATATTTTTCAATGTGTTACTTGGTATCTTGTTGAAAGCTTCGTCTGCCCCATTTTCTTTTGGATGATATGGGGTAGTTTTATGGCACATGACCATAAATTCTTATAAAAGTATGTGCAGTGTTTCATTAAGGTAATGGGTTCCTCTATCATTGACAAGGTGTAAAGGAAACCCATACCTATTTATGATATTCTCCCAAATGAACCTTGTTTTTGTGTTTGTACAATATTTTTTTGGCACGACTTCTACCCACCTTGTTAAATAATTTGTTGTTGTAATGATGTAACACGTGCCAGTTCTATGCGCAATAGGATTTATTGGTCCCACAAAATCAATGGCCCTTTTTTGAAAGGTTCATGTGCAATAATTGGTTGCAAAGGAATTACATCTCTTTTATTAGGTTTTCCAATGCATTGAAATTTATCAGATGTGTGTATTCCTTTGTGTCATGGAATAGGTTTTGCCACCATAACCATGCTACTAAAATCTTGTGTATGGTTGCATCACCATACCAATGTCCACCTGTTATTCCCTTATTTTCTTCTCGCAATATTTTTTCATGTTCTAGCACACAATACCTTTATACTTCATATCACCCCATTTTGTAAAGTGCTCCACTAATAATTTGATATGGTGCAACCTTGACAACAAGTTATTTATTTTGTTGTGTACTCTAGTTATTTGACAAAATTCCCCTTTCAAGGAATAACAATATATCGTTGATTTCTTTCAGTGTGTTTTTGATTTGTAGCAAATGTGCATCATGTATCCCATCTAAAATTGTAACCACCTCTTCTCCAATAGTTATGCATAGTAGATAATCATGCCTTGCATTATTTTTTCCTGACTTCACTACTACCGAGAATTGGAACTCTTGAAACAAGTTTTTCCACCTGCATATGCTCCCATGTAATATTGATTTATTTACCATATGTTTTAGTGTCATATGATCTATATAAAATACAAAGGGTGTTGTCAAGAGATACTGTCTAAAATTTTGTAGTGCAAAAATAATTGAAACCCCCTATCTTTCTATAGGAGTGTAGTTATACTCCACGCACGTCAGTTTTTTACTTGCAAAGAAGATCATATGATCTAAGTTATCTTCCATACCTATGAAAATATTACTCCCATTATTGTTACTAATGAATCCACATGTACATGGAATGGTTTATTCCAATCAAGGAATTGTAAGATAGGTACACTTGACATTCACTCTTTTAACTCATCAAAAGCCTTCTACTAATCTGTACCCCACTCAAACAGACCTTTCATTTTGAGAATTTTCTCCAATGGTGTGACTATTTTTGCACATCCTCGGATGAAATTTTAATAATATTTACAATTTCCGAGGAATGCACGCAAGTCCCTTTGCATTTTTTGAGTCTCTAGTTACAAAATTACCTTTGTCTTCATTGGATCAATGAGTAACCCATCTTTGCAAATTGTGTGGTCTAACAACGTCCCAAAAGGATTCACAAACATGCACTTATTTAGGTTTAATGAAATTTACAATTTTTGGAAACATTCAAACATAAGGTACAAACATTCACAATGGTCCTTGACCAAAAAGTAAACTATCCAATTGTGCAAATAAATCTACAATAATTCGAGGATGAAATTTTCAACCACTGCCACAAAAATGTGTGAGAAAACCGTTGGCACATTAATGAGTCCAAATGAAATTACTATGTATGTGAAACACCCCCACTCATTTGCAAAGGTTATTTTTGCGTAGTCCTCTTTAGCTATATTTACTTGATGATACTCAAAAAATCCATCCATAAATGTGTAGATATCCCTTCCTGCCAACCCTTTCAAAATATCCTTTGTAAAAGGTGTTGAGAATGGAATAAATACACATACGGTATTTAGTGATTTGTAATTGATGTGGATCCTTATGCACCCATATTTATTGATGCTTATGACGATTGAGATTACCCATTATTATTCCTTTACGGATGCAATTACTCCTACATCCAATATCTCATTTATTTCTTCCTTGACCTTGGTGTGCAAGTTTGAGTTCATTTTATAGGGTATTTTGTGCACTGGTTTTGCACCTTCAACTAATTTTAGGTGCATTTTCCCGAGGATGGGTACAACCCTTTCATCTCTTGGAAATTTTGTGGAAATAACACATACATTCTATAATATTAGCAATTTCAGCCTCGTACCAATAGTCTCCAATAGTTACAATTTCCAGTGCTTCTTTCGTGCCAATATTTACCTTTTTAGATTTCAATGGCTCACTATATTGTGTAATATTTATACCATTATTTTCAATGAATGCTTGGAAACATACGGAGTTTTAAAATCTAAATGGTTAGTATATGTCTCTTTAATAGTTTGGCGAACCATATTTTTTTGGAAGCACAAACACTAAGAGGGTGGGTGAATCAATGTGCATACAAAATTTTCATTCACTTTAATCTTTAACAGTCATCAACCATTCAACTTATATTATTCATTAATATTGATCAATATAACACAACCATCAAATCATTTTCAAGAGGAACATAATAACACATGGACACAATATTTAAGTTGGAAACCCTCAAGGGGAAGAAAACCCACTGAATCTCTGCATATATTACAAAACAAAAAGGAATCCTATGTATATTACACAACACAAGATATTTCTATAGTGAAACACCCACTTCACAAGGAGCACCAAACCCTTGTTTAGTAGAGCACCAACCCTATAAGGAGCACCAACCCCCTAGATGACTCAACACCAAAAAAACATTTGAAATTAATTCAATCTGTGAAATTTTTTTCACACAACTGATGATGACTCAATGAAGCATACTTCTCATTCCATCTCTCTAGCCTCCATGCTAAAGACTACTTCCTTTAAGATGATTTCAACACCTGACCTAGCTCACCATTACCTGATCTCTCTCTAGAACAAAATAATATCCTCATTTACCTCTCAACAAGGTCAAAAATACCTTCTTTTCCTCCTTCAAACACCCCTCTAGGTCACACTTTTCTCCCTCTTACATAACTAGCTCAAATGAGCTTTCTAACTTGCCTTTATACCTGTCTTATGAACTTAAAACACCTGGGTCGGCCATCATAGAGAAAAATAAATCCCCACATCATAATAAAATAAAATAAATAGAACACATAGGAAAATATAGGTTTCCAACATCACCTAAAGCATTCTAGACCACCACTACGACTCAAGAAACCCTAAAACACCAAATCAAAAAACTGGCCAAGAAGGGAATGTTATAGACCAAAAAAAATACAACAAAGCATGGAACACACTTAAACATGTTGTATAAGCATTCAAAAACCTCAAAAATCATGAAATATACTAGAACAACATCTCAAGCCATGCAACCTACTTGATACCATGCACAACCAAGCACCCTCAAAATTAGCCTTTAGAGAATAGGCCATAAATTCCTCAAAACTCATCAAAAACTCAATATTGATATACCATTGGAAATATATTGATCTCAATATCATCACACAACTCAAACCAGACCATAAAAATTATTGTAGCACCTCCAAAACAACTATGCACCTAGACTGCTCCAAACTGCCCAAAACTGCCTAAAAACCAGTCTTCAAAGATAGGGCACACTTGACCTCTTAAAGAATAAGAAAAAATCTGAAACCATCATGGAAATGAATAAAAACTCCCATGCTTCCATAAATTCTAAATTAGGCATAAGATCCAATGGATAACTTTTCCACAAACTGAACTTTTTCAGAAACTAGCATTTTTGAGTGGGGCCCACATACAACCAAAACCTATGAATCACACCAAAAGAAATATGGAAGTTTCCTATACAAACTAAAATCATCACATTTTCAAAATGAATCAATTATGGACCACTAAAACCAATTTCTTCTAAGTCGCTACCAAGCTAAGGTTTTGAGAGGGTTAAAAAGTCGTTTACCTTATTAATGATTGTTCATAAAAACGTGACGATCAAACACCTCATTCCATTTGGAAAATATTCATAACTGAACTATTCAAATTTACCCATAACATTGGGTTCCAATGCAAATCATACACTCTCCAACGAGAATTAGCAAGTCAAAATTTAGCCTTGGTTTTTTACCTTCATAACTTAGTTTTGGTAAAAATTCAATATCTTGCAAAATCTTCAACATTAGGTTCTCAAATTTGGACCACACTATCATATCAACCTAAGAAACAATATCCAATGCCAACCTTTCCATTTCCATGCTCAAAATAGTCCAAATCACTTCATTAGGGCATACTTTCTCAAGGATTAAGTCTAGTATAGACCTAGAAACCATGAATTCTCCTTATATCTACACTCTGAGACACTTGTGAGTGTCCATAAACCTCATCCACATGATTACCATGCTATCACCAATCTCACACAACTGCTACATGCTTTATTTCACCATTTCATGCCTCATTCTGCTATCTAGGCCTCACAAACAAGCACTTGAAACATGCTTGTTTCACTGAATTTGACCTTCTCATCACTTAACCAACCTTTCACACCTGCAATGACATTCAACACACTCTATGAAATCATCCAAGCATCACCACAACACTACATCACATCTCTAAGCCCTCAAACTGACTCAAGAACCCATGCACCATCACTGGGACCAAACAATCCTCAACAAGAAAACTCACCCAGAATTGACACTACCAATCAACCTTCATATTCCACAAACCTTTTGACATCAATGACACTCAATGAAAACACTTGAAAACTTCTCTCTTTTACATCAATGACAACACATGGCCAACATATTTTTTTCCTTTTCTAGTCCAATTTTGTGTCATCCAAGTATCGTCGTCGTCCTTGCTAGAATCACTATTTGTGCTCCACTCTTCAATTTTTTTGGGCAGTGTCATGCCTTTTTCTTTGTGAATTCTTAACATTAACTCTTTCATTATGGATTCAGTCCCAAAAAATAATTCTTGATAATTTGTAGCGAGGGGTTTAACTTGGACATCTTAGAGATAAAAGAGAATGTGTGCAAAAATTTAGGTTTGAGGTCCTCCCAACTAGATGTTCCTTTATGCACCTCGTAATCTACATACCACACACACACCCAAATTCGTAATGTATGGTAGAAATTATGAGTCGAAAACTCTTATTTTAGAGTTTCAGTGCCTGAATGCCAAGCTTTTGCACATTTTTTTAGTGGGCCTCTAGTTTTGTTACTTGTAACTAGGAAGCTTTCGTGATTGATTTCCTTGTTTAAACTTGAAGTACATGGCCTTGCATACTTGGTCCCATAATTTAGGTGTGAATGATGAGTATCCCACCATATTTTCATTGTACCCCTGATTGTATATACCATACAATTATGCACGCTTGTTCTGTGGACATGTATGTCTCCGTTTGTTGAAGATATAATCTATCCTTTGACACTTCTGGTATTGACATTGCACACTTGCATGCACAAATACACCCTCCCCACTCTTGCTTAGCACACCCTAATAGCTCTTTGGTCACTTTTTATCTTTGCATGACTTTCTGATCAATTTATGAGGTTTAATTACACAAAACATACCTAGAAACATCTATCCCCAACTCCATGAATTCAAAGTTAAGTTTTTTTCCTCTCAGGTCAAAAATGTTGGCTTTGGTTGGTTTGTCAAAATCTACAACTCGACCCTAGTGTACAGTTTTGGACTGACACATTGTGCACTAAAAATTTCAATTGCATCATCTTCATATGGACTAATGTTCCCTCTTGGTCATCCTTTCATGACATAATAACCATCAAAAGCCTATATAAGCAAGTCAATCATACCTCATTTAGGGTCCTGACACTTTAAGAGCTCCTCATGTAAAAGAAAGCACAAAAGGCACTCCAAGCTCCCAAAACTATGAAATAACTCATGCACATCCATTAGGGCAATACTCTCTACAGGTATGAAGTTTCCTACTAGGTCCAAGAGTCTCCATCTTCTCTCCACAAGTAAGCAAAGTGACCCTTCCCAAGTATTTGAGAAAGTGTGAAACTCAAGCAAGGTATTGTCAAAGAATGTTTTGTCAAATTCTGATTGCACTATGGTAGATATCACATGTTAGGAGAAAATGTGTGGTTTGATCCCTCTTTAGAGTAGTGGTGATGTCGGTGGTGCACAGGGGTTCCCACAACCCACCTAACTTTTTTTTGTAGGAACTCCATCTTGCACTATGAGGTTTTGAGGGTTTGATTAGAGTTACAGAGCCATTCTGAAGAGAGTGAAGAAGAATACTGACACACAACGAACAGTCATTTCTAGGTAGGCGAGGAACATAGAAAGTTACAGACCCAGAATCCAAGTAGGTCCAAGACCGTACAAAGGGTCAGGACCATACAGATGCTTTTGACCTAGTTGTATGGTTTTGACTAGGTACAGTTTCAGGTGCCAGTTTCAACAACGAAGCAACTTCAGTCTCATATCAAGTCATTGTTCATACACTCAGATCACTCAGAATCTCCCTAGATCCACACATAATCAACTAAGTGCAATCTCTCCTTTGTGTTTTGATAGTTCCTAGATCAATAGTCACTTTGTAAAGTGTTATTCTGATTTGGGAAATTAATGTTGGAAGTTAATTAAATCAGAGTAGCCTCCTATTGCATTATTTCATCCTTTTTATGTATGTTAATTAAAAACACATTAAAATCTTAAAAGGGAATGAAATAGGAAATTCACAAAAATTGAAATCATTTGGTGAATTCAACCTCTAATCAAACATTGTATCCCTAACCCTAGTGGCCTTAGGGTTTCATTTGCTATTCAGATATGATTTTTTGGCATTAATCTCTTATCATGTTGATTTCCTTTTATATATGCATCCACTAGTGCTCTAATTTCTAATCATAATTATTGAGCATCTTGATGCTTTCATGATTTCTCCTGGATATGAACACATATGTAGTGCAATGATATTTATTCTCACTTGATGTTTTTACACATGAGGTTCCCTTATTTTTAACCCATTGAACACTCATATGATGATGACCATAATGAAGACCAATGTAGATAAAAATCAATAATTTTAATACTAATTCTAACAATATACACAATTTTCATGATGCTCAAGAACGTGTTAATCATTTACATCATTTGAGCCTATTATCAAATTCTATCCTGACCAATTGATTTCATTCAACTATCTAATGCAAGAGACCAACTCAAGCATGCCTTCATCAAACACATCTACTATACCCACATTGTTGTGTTTACTTCCTTAGGGACATCTAGCATACCCATGCAAAATGTGTCTATGCCTATTCCTACAACCACTATTACTACTACATATCTCCTATTTATCATCATAATGGCTCACATGCATCTTCATCTAGCACACAAGATCTTGAGTCCCTTGTTCATTCTCTCCAAGCACAAATTTTACAATTGCAATAAGGTGTCTCTCATACTTCTAATGTTATGGAATCTTCTCAATTATTACATAACCCACTTGCACCTGATGTTGTTTCATACCTTTTTCCTATTGGTTTCACTGCACCTAAGCTTCCTATCTATGATGGCAAGGGTGATCCACAAGAACATCTTTGATATTTTCATGTTGTTTTCTTTGATTATGCATCTAATGATATATTTCTCACTAAGTTATTCCCTAGGATCCTTAAGGAATTTTAATTGCAATGGTTTCTATAATCTCCCCACACATTTTGTGTTCTTTTACTACATTGGAAAATCAATTCTTGGCACAAAATTTTCAATCAACATTGGGGATAAGTTATCTTACACACAAATTGTCCAAAATCAAACAAGGATTTGAAGAGCATATCATGTGACTATGTCTTGTGTTATCACACAATGCTTACTAAGATGAGTAATATATTAGCTGATAATGAGTTACAAGACCTTTTTGTTCAAATTTTCTTCCTCCCTTGCAAGAATTGGTCATATTTCAACAAGTTTCAATATTTTGACCATCTATGTCATACACTTGAAAGAGTGTGAAGCTAAGCTATTACATATGAATAAACTCAAGTATGTTACTAGCACCTCTAATTCTTTACAATGCCAAGTTCCAAATAAAACCTACTTTCAAAGGAAAACTCATGACCCTAAGGTTACTTCTAAAGACACTGTCAATGTTTTTCTCAACCTACTAAGCTCCAATTACAAACCTACAAGACAACAATTTACATGATTACCTTGTGCTCCACACATAGTTTTAAAGCAACTACTTGAATGCAATCTTGTGTCTCTCCCTCCACCATTTGAGGTTGATATGAGTAAGCCCCAAAGTAAGATATTTGATGTTAATGCCTATTGTGATTACCATAGATGCATTGGTCACTCTACATATCATTGTTCTTAAGTTATGACACATCATTTAGGATCTTATTGAACTCTAATGTAATTGAATGGGATGAGCCTACTGAATCTTCCAAGCCTTTCAATAACAATACTAAGTTGAAAATATTCAATGACCCTCTTCCTAAGAATGATAATGATCCATCTACCTTGGAATTTCATAACACACATCATGTGGTGCCACCACCACCTTCTTATGATCACCCATTGGATGCTATGATTGACACTATTTCTTGCACATCCCCTTCTACACCAGTCATTTCTTTTGATGATTATGATATAGATGACACACTTATCTCTGATACATTATCTATTCTAATCTCTATTCATCAAATTCCTATTCAAGGTGTTTTGGTTACTCCACATCATACATATAACATTTGATGCATGGCCCTTACTTCAGTCTCTTAGTATCTCTTTTGAGATTCTTGTACACTTGATTTTGATCCACATTTTCGACACATTACACTACCAATCACCATTGGATCTATCACTACACAAACTTCATTCTTGGTTGCTAAATATATTACTACTAGGGTATTTCATTTAGGTCTCCCTTGGCTACGTGCTCTTAGGGTTGTCCCATCCATTGTTCATCAGTGCATCAAGTTTATTAGTCATCAGAAAGGTTGTCACTATCTGTGGTGTTCCTTTTAGGGATTTCTCTCCTCATGTGCCTTGCTCTTCTGCACATTTCCATCCCACTTCCTAGTGCATCTACAAATATGCCTATTGCTTCCCACTCTACCTCACATAGCACTAGTCCTCCTAGGTCTCATCATAGGCCCTTGATTACACACAATATTCACATCATTCTAGGTATCTTGATGGGCCTTTAGTTGCACATGTTACATCACATAGTTCTAGGGCCTCTAGGTCTCCCCCTAGGCCTTCTTATGTGCACACATTCTCTCTAGTAGTTTCAGCCTCATCCTATCTTACATAGATCTTCTAGCTTTATGGCTTGCACTACCATTTACTTCTCATTGGTCTTCTAGGAGTTCCATTCTTCTATTCTACCCCATAGATATGATACATTGCATTCTACTCAGTGTTTTTTTATTTCTAGTTCTCCTCATAAGCCTTTTGTGACACATATCACCACCATGGTTCCACTTGCACTTGCATCACATTCTATGACACATTCAAGGCTTGACCCTCCATCATCTTTGTAGTTTTTACCTCCTTGTAAGGTTTCTTTGGGTTAGTTCTCATACTATCCCCCACTCATTTCCCGATGATGCACTTGGTCTATATGTTCAAATTGAATTATTGAGGGAGCAGTTCTACACCTGAACCTCACTTGCACACGCACGCACGCGCGCGTGCACACACACACACACACACACGCACACACGCGCACACACGCACACACACACACACACACACACACATACACACACACACACACACACACACACACACAATCACACACACCACATCCTTTAGTTGCTTTAGTTTAATAATTTCTATCTATTCCCCTTCATGGGGGAATTCTTGGATCACCCTTCCTTCTCTTTGAAGAATAGGTTTTCATCTATGCCCTCATAGAGGGCCTAAAACACAAAAACATTCAAATATTGGCAAAAATACAAAATCAAGACCTATTTTTATAGCATACATTGTTTGCACTTTACATTATACATGTTGTTTACTCCTTTGGTTTGATAGATAACATTTCTTCTTTACACACATGCATTCATGTGGTATATTGAGCATGATGTAGGACATACACAGAGTGGTACATGATGATAGGTGTTGGCCTACCCTTTACCCAGACTGCTAACCTCTGGGGCATCTTCCTTTTGCATACTACATCCAAGTGTTATATTTCCATTATAGTTCCTTTCTTTCCTCATTACATTTGATTACATATATATTTGTGTATTTTCTATCTTTTGGACTAACATGACTAACACATGTGTCTTGTGTAACACTTACAGTTATTGCTAGCTCTTTCATATATCATATATCATATGTTTTACATCACATCTTTCTATGATTATTTTTCATCCATGTTTTCTAGTTTGTGTGTGTATGCTTGTTTCCTACTCTGATTGTGGCCTAAGGGCCTTGATTGTCTTGTGACACCATGGGTGTCCCATGTTTATAGTGTAATGCCTTGTGTATGGTTGTGTATCTCTTGTTTTACAGGCCCAGGGCCTTGATTGTCTTGTGACACTGTGGGTGTCCCATGTTTGTAGGAATTTTTACCTTTTTGTGTGACATTACTTGACATGTTTTGCACTTGTTTCTACATTATATGTACTTGTTTTCTACTAACACATTATCTTCTATTGTTGTTACTATTGTTTTGTTGCATTAACATTATTCTTGTTATCATGTGCTTCTTGTTCTTATTGCTATTGTTTTGTGCCATGGTTTCTACCATGCACATCCCCTTTACAGGTGTAGTTTCTTCTTGGTGGCCACCACATCATTCATTTCAAGGGTATACACAAGATTCTTTCGACACTCAACTATGGGTTTCCATCTTTTCTTTTGAGCCACACACTCAAATTCTTCATTCACACACCTCAAAAGAGGGGGAAAACATATGGGGTTTTATTCTACATTTCCATTAGACACATGCATATTTCTGGGCATAGGACATATGCAGGGGTATGACAAAAATGTCTCAGAATCAAACTCAAGCACAAAAATTATCAAAATCTACAAATGGTAAAAAACGTACAACCTGGTTAGGACCATATGGACGGTTCTGACCCTACCATATGGTTTTTCCTAGGGGAAATTTCTCCAAATTTGTCATCATTTTCATATTTATCATCATTATTACAACATTCTTATGTGGTTTTATATTCAAATTGACTCAGTTTAGCACATAGTTTCAGGGGGCATGAAGTATTTCATTCTCTCCTTCTCCATGGTACTCAGTTTCACTTCATTTTTGGACACATTGGGGCATGGATATCCTTTCTCCACTCATATTTTGGCATGCAATCAAGTTCTATTCAGTTTCTACTCAGTAGTATGACACATGGGAAGAGTATGGGGCACTTATTTCTCTTTTCTACTATGTGTTTCAAGTTACAAAATTGGGCTTATATCCATCTGTAGTGGTATGGTCTATGGGGTTATGGAAGGTAGTAAGTAGTAACTAAGTTCTTTGTGGGTAGATTTCCTATCCTCTTTACAATTAAGGGGAAGATATCAGAGTTTTTGAATGGATTTGATACATGGTCTTCCTCCTTGGCAGGGGTGCTTTCAAATCCTCTTTTTTGGTTCTTCTCTTCAACATTCATGTGTTGGGTTGGTACACCTAACACATCAACCTCTCCTCAACACAATTAGGGACTGATCACCCCCAATTCTTCATCAAAGTTCAACAAATTTTAGAATCTCCAAAGCAACAAGAATGGGAGCACATTCCCTCTGCAAAAAACATGTGTATTCCTTCCATGTTTTGCATCTCTTTTGGAATTTCTTATTGCACATTTCTTTACAGTACTTTCATTACATTTTGAGTTTAAGTTTAGTTTCCTATCTTGGGCATTGACTACACTTATGTTGTAGGTTTCATTTTGGAGTGTCCAACACCAACACAATGGGACACTACAAAACAAAGTTATTATGAGAAAAGACAAAGTGTGTCTACACGCTCAGGTATATTTTCCTTTAAGCATGCAATTTTCATTTCATACTTAAAGGGGGGAAAATGTAGAAACTCAAAATTGGTAATCTATCCTTTGACATTGTTGGTCTTGACATTACACACTTGCATGCACAAATACACCCTCCCCACTCTTTCTTAACACACCCTAGTAGCTCTTTGGTCACTTTTTTATCTTTGCATGGCTTTATGTTGTCAGTTTATAAGTTTAATTGCACAAAACATATTAAAACATTTATCCCCAACTCCATGAAGTCAAAGTTAACTTTTTCCTCCCAGGTAAAATCTGCCAACTTTGGTTGGTTTGTCAAAATATACAACTCGACCCTAGTGTACAGTTTTGGACTGACACATTGTGCACTAAAACATTCAATTGCATTGTCTTCATAGACTAATTTTCCCTCTTGGTTGGCCTTTCATGACATAATAACCATTGGAAGCCTTTATAAGCAAGTCAATTACACATCATTTAGGGTTTTGGCACTTTCAAGATCTCCTCATGTAAAAACAAGCACAAAAGGCACTCCAATATCCCAAAACTATGAAATAACTCATGCAAATCCATTAGGGAAGTACTCTCTACAGGTCTGAAGTCACCTACCAGGTCCAAGAGTCTTCATCTTCTATCCACAAGCAAGCAAAGTGACCCTTCCCAAGTATTTGAGCAAGTGTGAAATTCAAGCAAGGTATTATCAAAGAATATTTTTGTCAAATTATGATTACACTATGGTAGATATCACATGCTAGCGGAATGATGTGTGGTTTGATCCCTCTTTGGAATAGTGGCATGATGTCGGTGATGCACAGGGGTGCCGCAACCCACATAACTTTGTTTTGCAAGAACTCCATCTTGCACTATGAGGGTTTAATTTGATAAGAGTTATAGAGCCATTCTGAAGGAAGAGAGAAGAAGAATGACACATAACAACAGTCATTTCCAGGCATGCGAGGCACACAAAAGTTCCAAACCCAGAATCCAAGCAGGTTTAAGACCGTACAGGAAGGTCAGGACCGTATGGATGGTTTTGACCTAGTTGTATGGTTTTCACTTGGTACAGTTTCAGGTTTCAGTTTTAAAATTATCACTTTTAGTCCTAGATCAACTTGTTATTACATTCAGATCACTCAAAACCTCCCAGATCCACACAAAATCAGCTAAGTGCAATCTCTCCTTTGTGTTTTGATAGTTTCTAGATCAATAGTTACTTTGTAAAGCATTATTTTGATTTAGGCAATTTATTTTGGAAGTTAATTAAATCAGAGTAGCCTCATATTGCATTGTTTCATCCTTTTTATGCATGTTAATCGAAAACACATTTAAAACTTAAAAGGGAATGAAATAGAAATTTCACAAAAAGTGAAGGCATTAACAATGATCTCTCTATCATACTCCATTATTTAGACAATGTGATTTCCTTCTTTTGTGTGTGCCCTAGTTGTTTTCCAAGTGCCATATTCCTAATCTGGTGCAACAACCATTGGTTAAGTAGAGGAATTACAACTTCAGTGTGCAATAATTTTCATACTTCCCAATACTCATTCCCTTTCACATTACCAAATTCAGGCACCCTCTGTGATTCATTTCTATCTCGTGCTTCTTCTCTCAGTAATTCAATCTCTCCAACAATTCGCGCACTGGTTCCTTAGTCTCTGTAGAATCTCCTCTTGTTTCCTTGAATATGGATAGCCTTTCTCTATTTGGGGATTCTCACACTAAATATTTTCCAAAAAAGATTCTGAAGTTCACGCTACGAACCACAACTTCTCTAGTGCTTATTTGTATTTTTGGTCCTTAGCTAAACTTTTGGCGTGTCTGCCCGTTCTAGACCCTATGTTACATTGCACATAATCTTGATCATTCCTGCACCCTTAGCATTTTTTTTCCATACATGGCCGCGTAAAGATCAGGGAAATCTTCCATCTTACGCTCCTTTTAACAATACCCACATATAGGAAATGTTGGAAAATCTTGTTGATAACGATCTGACGAGCTACACTTGTAATAAGTCCTTGGTGGAAATATTCCTCCTCCTCGCTCTACCTCTTCAATAACCTTTCCATCATACATTATCCATTATGCTTACTCATGATTGTTTTTGTACTTGTGGATTACCTTAATCCCAAGTGATCATGCCTCATATATCTAGTCAATTATGCGGAAAATCTTTAGTGTTGTGTGTGTGCATGTCACAAATATTACAATAGTAAGACATTTTCATTTGAACCACACACTTATAATGAATAGTGAATTTTCCTATACATCATGACCATTCCCACATATATCACAAACCATCAAGCATTTCCTTTACACTAGTGGTTGAGGACTAGGTATTCCTTGTATGGACTTATACCTCACAATTTGTGCACACAATTCCATTATGTGTTATGTTGGAATTATTTATAGTTAATATTTTCCATTTGATTTTCCTTATATGTAATATATGCTTTATATAACATGGAATAATTCCATGGTATCTAGACTACTACCAAATACTTTAGTTTGTAATGTTGCAAAATCTAATGCTTCTTATGGGTCTCTAAATTTTTTATAGGTAACAAAGTGCATGTCTGAATGGTAGAGGTAACCCCCTAACAAACCACTGTGTATGTTGGAATGCCGAATGGATCTCATAGGATAGACTTGGAAGATCAATGTTTTGAACCATGCATTGTATATGTGTGAAAACTTTCAATAAGCTCCTATGTTTAATTTCTTTGAGTGACAACATAATCTTTGATTCTCAAACTCAGGGATATAAAATTCCTTTAAAAAGACCTCTTTTAGATTGGTCATAATCTATGAATTCATAGTTGTGGATCATGCTTCCTATAATAGGTATATGCTTGATTTATAAAAAATATGGGAAAATTGGATTGCTTTTTTTCTCTAAGGAAGTAACTGCCATTCATGTACGCCATATTAGCTTGCACTTATGCACATGTTACATAATATTCTCAACTCCACAGATACTCGTGGAAGGTTCAACGATATTTCATAGAATATTTATGGTGTTGGTATTTGTTGAGCGTAGCTTCTTAGAACTCACCCTTGTGATCTTGAGATCCAGCTCATGGTGATTTAGAAGAGTCCACCTCCTCTACCACTTCCATTTGATCATAATGTTATTAATGACTATGCACATGGATCAACCCACTTGTCTGATTATTTACCACTTGTTGAAATGGTATAACACCTCTAGTTTCTCCACTGTCACGTGCTACTAGCTACCTAATTTGTTTATCTCAACATGAGATCATTTTAAACTTGCGCTTACCTTTAGTATGTTAGGAATATCTATAAACTACAATTTACTTGCAACATTTGTCGGTGTATATGTGATATCCACTAAAGCATGAAGGGAAATCTCTCGTCATAGTAACACGTCTCATGATTTTTTATTTCCCCATACACATCCTCACTATTTTGTATCTATTAGTACTTGGTTCTCAATATCCATATAGACCCAGTCGCACGAGCAGTCATGGTAGGTTGGAAAAAGATGTCATCCACATTATACAACGAATAAATTAATCATCAAGGAGTCTTAATTGTTTTGGCATGCTTTTCATATCTTCTCTAGACATCTTCGAAATTCCCTTCTTCCTCGCACCATAAGCACTCACTTTGGTTTTCCTTGGTAGTTCCTGAGGTTGATTCGTCTTCTCGAAGATGTCCTTTCTTTGGTAACACCTTGCGCAAAGCTTCTTCATAGTGTTGCCTCCTCAATTGTCGCTCACTTGATCTATATTGCACTTAATTCCTGCTTCCTTTCCCTAACCCAAGGTGCTACTCATGCACACGAGAGATTTAGTTAGCCATGTGGAAAGCTTCAATCGTTTATATCTACCATAAGCTTCTTAATCTCCAAAGCTAATTTTGTCTTAGGTATGACCCACATGACATCCTAAAGTAATTGAATTATATCTCATCTATGCAGGAGAATGTAGACACTGCGTATTCCAACATGTAAGTTTGTAAAAGTTGTTTTCCACCAATAGTCAACAATGTGCGTCAAAGTTGTGTTGCTATCGAGCAAGTCTCTTTGTGCACTCTGATGTCCATGAATATTTCTTCCCCAAGTTGAGTCTTTTATTCATGCAGTATGCGGCTAACCAAGCATGTAAACTCCTTAGGAATTCACTGAAAAAAGTTTCACAAAGGACATTGTATAGATTATTCTCCACCCAGGTCCTTGGAGAACAATTTTTGCAGCTTGCGTACTTTTGTGCAAAATCTTCCTCCACACGATCCAATCAATGCTCAATAGATTCCTTAGTCAGATGAATCATCTTTCCTCCACTTTTCCATCTTTAATTCAATGACGACAAGCCCCGACAACGAAACGAAAATGTTGAGCGTCTAGTTTACCACATATCTCCTACCCACGCATGCACGAACCCTTTATACACTGACGGCGTGGTCAACTATGTTTCATCACCCATGTTGGCCTTATCACACTAAGAAAGATCCTATGTGCTCACCCAAAGCACAAAAGAATGCAGGTTCCCATCATGTTTAGCAAAGATGGAAAAATAGTTCATACACACAAATCATTACCAAGGAAAAGAACACTTAGAGCATACATTCATGAATCGAAAAACTTTACCAAGCAAATAGCGTAATAGATACACAAATCCATTATGGCATTCATCATCCATGGAGTAATCCTTGCTCATGTTGTCTCTCTTCTCCATCTCTGAGTTTATCTCTAAGTCCGGTGTACCTTTGCCTGTGTGTTCATCTATCTCCCAAACAACGAACCCTCAAGGGGTATTTATACTAGTGGGGACTTGCCCTTCACTAGTTTGAACAAGAATTATAATTAGCCCTTGAGTTCTATTTTTTAACAATTAACTATTACATTAAGGCGGGAGGATATGCCACACATCGTCATATCCTGATTTTACTTCTTGCATGGAGGTTTATCCTTTGTTGTAAGGAAGTTTTGCTTCTTCAATGACCGCTTCTTTGTTTTGCATACTTCTCTAAGTATTCTTGGAAACTCTATTTCTGTCACTCAACCGCCTTCCACTATCACTTCGTGCGTCGCTTTTTTCTTTCTTCACATGTAAATGTTTAGAACTGTGTTTGCTTTTTTTTTAGCACAATTGTCCTTTTGGTGCGCCAAACTTTCTCCCCGTACAACTTCCTTGTGGTTCCAACTATCTACATGTGTTTCCTTTTTCTATTATATTTACGCACATCTAAATTTGTCCTCATGCTCTATTTGCGTGTAAAAATTCCTTTATTTATCTTGAAACCTGTACGCATCTTTTGTATTCTTCTCCCACCAAATGTGTGCACCCAAAGAATAAGAAAAAATAAAGAATATGAATAGTTACCCAATGTGGGACTTAGCCAATAAATGATAAAAGAATTTTACGGGATCAACAAAGGATATGAAAACTTATCATGAAACATTCATTTTACAAATAGAGAGATGCAAAAGCTGAAACCTTCGAAATTTTGTGATTAATATATAATATTTCCATGGAGGAAATTAAAGGATTCTTTTTGTTTATGGTGTTTACATTAGAGTGTAGGAATCTTGGATATTAGTCTACGGAGATGAATATAGTATATCTAATTTATTTTTAAAAAATATATTGTTTTGGGTTTGCTCCATAGACCAAAAAATTCTCATGTGTTATTATTGTTCTCTTAAGCCTCGATTGCATAAAAGGCAATATAGCCATGGTAGTCTGTTATTTTGTGTTTTTACTGCATTTACTTTGATTTGCAATGTATTTATCACACGTACCAATCTTAAGATTATGAGTGGGAAATTCACTAAGATTTCAAAACCAACGTTGTTATCCTAAGCACCAACATGACATTCACCAACATAGGCGATATTTACATAAACTATATTTAATTGGAGGATAAATCCACATATAAATACACAAGTGTATTGAGACATGAAGATTTTGTATTGGAAGTTTAAGTTATTTAATAGTCGATTAACTGATAAAGCATTAGCAAAATAGAAGCTTGTTGTCTCGAAGATGGATTATTTGTAAATTATTATTATAAAACACTATGATTATGCAAATTACACTTATGGTGCTTGCTTTAGCCTCTAGCTATTGAGAAAGGTACACATAATAAATTCTATAAAAGATATTTAAAAAAATTAATAGTAATAGGCAATAAGACTTGATGCAAAGCCAAAAACCATGTAGTATAAGATGTGAATGTAGAGTTTTTTTGGACGTGCACAGCTGTTATTTTAGTGCAACTTTTTCCTTCACTAAGAATGTTGATTTTCATCTTTAAATGCTGCCTCTCCCGGAATTCTTTGTGCCGAAAGTTCATAGATATTGCAATGCTATATATACACAACACCTATTGTTACATACAAAAAGGGATGCACTTATTTATAGATAAAAGTAGTACTGATTCTAGCTTGCAACAAATTAGAAATTGTGTGTCTGCTCCATACGTTGCAGAGGCATAGAAACTCTCAAATGAGAGTTCTTGATCTGCTTTGTTTCAAAAGATCAAAGAGAAGGATCGAGTGCTTGATGAAATTAACAAACATCAAGAAGAGGAAAGATGACAAACTACTTATTTGAGAGATAAAGAAAACACACAGTTGCACAAAGCTTTTGTTGATTAAGAATCAGTTTTGCTAATGCCATTTGATGTGTTTGCAGTGCAACTAGTGGAAAGGCCATAGTGACAACAAAGGAGCAAAAGTTACATGGACAAAGAGATCCACCAACATGACCTTCTCATAAAAATAAGGCACAACCCAATCTAAACTGTAGACCCACAGCAAATGCCTCGGCCCTATCAAAAAACACAGCCTTTCTCTGTCCCTAAATCTCATGCCCCTATGGGCTTCGTCAATTTTGTCACTCAGAGGCCTTGGGATGACAGTGGCCCCTTTTCTCAAAAACCGGAAGCTTTTTGAGTGTAATGGCCACACAGGAAAACAAAATCCTTCTACTCCATGTGTTAGGGTTAAACTTACAGGGGAAATTTTAGTAAAATCATAAAATAGGGCTCCCATTCAGAACAGGAACTCATAGGGCAATGCTAGTTTTTTTTCTAAATAAAAAAAATATTATCGTTAAAAAATGCTGATTGATTGTAAATTGGTATCACTGTTTGAGAAGAAAATGACGGATTTTAAATATGCCTCAAAGCAAACTACTACGGGTGCAACCCACAACAGTAAAAAACAGCAGGGGAAATTCTAAAAGAATCCACATAGGACCACCAAATCAAACCCAACAATTATTAGAAAAGAGTGTTTTTCGCATTTTAAGATCTCTTTGAAACCCTCAGGACTTTGTTGACATAGAATAAAACTAGTCTTAAAGCCATTGCACAAAAAGCAAGAATATAAAAGGGACAAGACGGAGAAAACCCTGCCTGAAGATACTGCCATTGCCTTTCTCCACCACTCAGATCTCTGCTATCACCTTTCCCCACCGCTCCAAACCTCAATACAACTAGCCCTATTTCAAATCCATTGCCAAAATCGCCAAGGCCCTTCCATGCAATAATCCAGGCGCACCTCATGCAACAAACCATTTGTCCTTAGCATACATGTCACCATCAACATTCTCTACACATGCAATACAAGGGGCGGTTGCCACTAACATGAGGGAGACCCAAGTTAATTCTACGGATGTGCATATATGCCTTCACAATATGGGCCAAGGATGTTTTGTTTCCTCCCCCAACATCCACAAGGGTTTTTAGTATTTTACATCTATAAAACCGGCATAGCAAGTCGAAACCCGCTTTATCACAATGCAGCCAAATGAAGCCATGGCAGCATTGAAAGCATTATTGAGATGTGGATTGTCCCTGGCATAAGACCACAAGTCTTTTTTATAAGCCTTTTTGAATGTTGGGCAACCTTCCAACACACATCTTACACAGATTGCTAGCAGGGGAGTCTTTGACCATGTCAGTAGATAAAACGGAAGCGAACAAAGTAACGGAACCGTTGCTAGACAAGAACAACGAAAACCCGCTAAAAAGCCAGGCCATAAAGTGCATATGGCATAAATCATTGATAATTTGAGCATGTCACTAAAGCCAAGGTATGAATGTCACATTTTCCTAATAGGAAAAACACATTTCAATCATTCAATAACACACATGAACTGTCATACAGCTTGCATTCATTCATTGTGAATATCAATCAAGGCATATGCAATGAACAATCAATGGTAGGAACCAATTGGTTCAAAGATAGAATATTTTGCCACAAAAGTCACTCACAATCTAACTAAAATCACTAGGTATAACAGGTTACATCTTTTGCACTCACAAAATGACATTGCAATTGATTCTTTGACTTTCCCCTTAAAATTGGTAGAAAAGTAATCGCAACTTGTATAAGCAATCATATCTTTTGGAAACTAATTTCAACATTGACTTAGAAGTAAAGTGTCCCGAGGGAGAAAACATTGTGGATGGGTATAAAGGTTAGGGTTTTGTGACGGCAGATTGGCCAACTGCTACATTTACTAACCCTTCTTGCTATGCACCAACTCCACTAGCACCTCTCAGATATGGGGTTATGATGGTTGCTCTCTTATGTGGCTATTCTGCGTCCAACTTCAGATAACATGGAGAAATGTAAAATATTGGCAAAGTTCATAACTTGTGCCAATAATGTGAGAAATGAAGATCTCTAGATAAAATCAGTATGGATTAATGCAGCTGAAGAAGGGCAGATTATCACCTTCAGACACAATGTGATTGAATAAGAAATGGCTGCCCTAACAAATCGGGGATTAATCTACAAATTTGTAGGCCGAGGGCCTTGTGTAAAAGAATTGCGAGCTTGGGTAACCAAGCAATGAAAGCTGCAAGGGAAGATTAATATTTGCCTCAGTGCACAAGGGTTCTCTTCATTAGTATTTTTTCACCAAAGACATAGAGCTAATATATTTGAACATAGACCTTGGTTCTTCAGAAAACCAGGGTTATTTATGACACTGTGGTGTCCCTATTTCGACTTCTCTCAAGAGGATCAACGGTAGCTCCAATCTATGTAAACTTTTTAACCTCCCAATGCTTGTGTGGGAAAAAGCTATTTTGTTAAAAATTGGCAACTCCCTTAGAAACATTATCTACATTTCTTCTGTAACTCGTAGTTAAAACCATATTGCTTATGCCTAAATTTGTGTTCAAATAAATGTGCACAAGCCTCTTCCTAGAAGAGTATAGTTAAAATCCCCTGAAGAGAATTGTTTCAACCCTTGGACTACAAAAACCTCCATTTTTTGTGTCTGTGGTGTCACAACCATGGGCATTTAGCTCAAAACTGCCCCTTGACTGCTAATAAAGAGAGGGATGTTATTGTTGAAAAAGAGAAATATGAAGGACTTCCAATTTGTTGGTTATAAAAAAAAAAAGCAAAACCCTAAGCATGTCTCCAAAAGGATAGATAAAATTCAAGAAAGAATGACAACCACCAATCCACGTGATGATCCAAGCTTCAACTCTTTGAAATTTTAGGCTCACTGGAAGATGACCTTTAGAAAAATAAGATTTTGAAATCACTAGAAACCCAAAGGAAATTGTGGCTGCAACTAAGGTTAATCAGGGTACTTTAGTTTAGGCTTATGTTAAACACCCTTTAGTGTTGCAAGGTGATTTGTATAATTCTATCACATTTGCATTCTTGGGCTTTAATGATTGTCCTTCCTTGTGAAAGCTATAGTTCAAGGGGAAGAGAAGAGAAGATGGCAGGCATATTACCCGTTCTCCTAAAAAATGAAGACTCTTCTTTGGGTTTGATGTTTTGACCAACCCAAATTGTTGTCGTTTGGCATGAATCTGTTAATTTTTGCTCCCTAGGCTCTATTGTTCGGTTTAGTGGTGTTTTTGTGGCATGCTTTCATACCGTCTACATTTTTTGTGAATCATCTATAGTATTTCTTTAAAGGTAATATAGATCTATTTCATTAAAAAAAGGCACACATTCACTCAACATACAACAGATGGTGAATCTTTTATCACCTCTAATAGAGTGCCTCAATATACAAGTAGACCACTCATCAATTCATCAACTGCAGCATTCTCCAAAAGCACAAGATGGGGGTTGATGCTTCAAGTATAACTAATTACCCACGAGTATATAATTAACACATATAGTTGAACTAATTTATTTATATCTTCTTCCCGCATATGTTCAAAACATTGATATTCACATCATTCATTTAGAGAACCTATACCAATCACAAACAACAAATTTATTTTTGTTAAAGTAATGGAGAGTCCCTAAACGTACTTCACAGAGATTTTTGCGCTTAAGATTGCATAAATATCAGAATCCAGCAATGTCAATGCAATTAAAACATTTTTCAAGTCTTGGTAAGGATAAGTATATGTTGAGTCACATAATCACTGAAATAATTTGTTGAGGTTGAAAAATGGCATTTATGGATGACTAAAAAGCCTATTCAATATACAACATTTGCATAAAGCACAACCAGCAGCCAAGAGATCAAGCAATTGTAGAACCACTAAATTTGGAATATTCAACAAGTGATTCAATCTATAACGACTGCATCTATTAGAACCACAGTTGATTACCATTTGAATTACTGCTGGCACAATTGATCAAAGGTGCCGGGTTTTGCAAAAACTGAACAAGTTCATTGACCATTCACAAGGGATTAAAAACAAAGATAGCAAAATCAAGTTCACAAAATGCTTTGGTGTCATTTTTTAGTGGACATGAATATTCAGTGTCATCTCAGATTACACTTGTTATCTTCGTATCCTCAGGCAACTCAATCTTCTTTGCTAATGCTTGCTTTACCAATCTCAGATGTTGTTTCAGAGGTAACTGCTTCTGGTGCACTAGGTGCAGGTTCCACCTGCAAAAGAAAACCAGGATAATTAAAATTCCATTAATAAAATGGCCACAACAACATAAAGAAGAATTGCTTGCAGCAATCCAAAAGAAAACTGTGTACGCAAATATAAATTTTCAACAATGAAGACAACACCATTAAAGAGTGAAAGTTTTGAACAAACTGAGGACATAACCATGGGTTCTCCCCTATCACTGGTGATAGCTAATCTGTTTATAAAAGATCTTGAAATGAAAGCTTTATGTTTGAGCTTTGTTTCCTTTAAAGCCAAGGTGGTGGATCAGGTATGTGGATGACACCAACTTAAACTGGTTACAGTGGAGGGAGAATTTGAATTCTTTCAGCTGCTTTGCACATTAGATTCCCAATGGAGATGGAGGGGAGTGGATGTCTTCCTTTCTAAGATGTTTTGATGGCAAGGAGACCAGATAGATCTCTCTTGCATCAAGTATAAAGGAAAGGAATGCACACAGGCCTCTACCTTCAAAGCACATCATATCATCATCCTTCTCAAAATATGGCAATACTTAACAAACTGGCAACAAGGGTGGGTAGGTTCTCAGGCAACGAAATATCTCTCTAGGTTATTTAAGGAAAATAGATATAGTGAGATATAGATTCAAAAGGCATTCCAAATTGCATGTAGATAAATCGACAACCAAAATAGAGTCTTCACATTAGAGAATACTGAGAGGAGAAGCAGGTAACCGTCCCATACATACAAGGCACTACAAGAATTTCGGAAAGAAGCTTAAGAAGAAAGTAAATAAAACAGCTTTTGCTCCATTAAATTCTCTTGAAGGCATGTTGATCATTGCTAAAGAGTCAAGACCCTTATCATCTGGTTATACAAAAAGTTATACTCAATTTATTGTTCTTATGGAAAGGAAAGTATTGGTGAAACAGGGAGGACGGTACAGACAGTACTAAAAAAGAATTGCACAAATCTCACTCACAATCCTGTAGAGAAATCAGCACTTGCAGAGCACTTTACAGGTTCAAACACCAAATATGTGCAGTAATTGGCAGCTGTTGGAAACTGAAAAAATCTAAACTAGAAACCTTAGAAACTTCCAGAAGAAATCTGAAAACTGAACTTCTGTACTTCTTTTCCTTTTTTTAGACAACCAAAAAATAGAATTAAGTTTCACTATTTCTGGAATTTAGATCTTATAGAGAATATAAATAGGATTACTCTTTTGAGATGGTTTGGACGTCAATCAAGCCCGACTCAAGGACAGTATGAATGCTTCCTTGGCCAAAACAGTGTGTCAGACTTATGCACAAGAACTGCTTTCAAAAAACATGCTCTACTCCTACCCAAGAGTCTATTTACAGCATTATTCCATTTTTAAATCTTCTGCCTCATGCGTGTGTGATATTTTCAAATCGATCCCACATAACTGGTTCCAAATGGACCCACAAAATTGGTCCCAATAAACCCACAAGGTACACTTATAAACCAAATCCTAATGGACCTCACTGACTGAAGTGCACAATTTTAAAATTTAAATATCATAATAGTCCAAGGTTTATAACAAATGGGTAAAAAGGCATGAAAAAGAAGATAGTAAGCAATGAGAATGTGAACATCCTGTGTTTACTTTTATAGTTCTAGAGACATTTGTATGTTTTTTAACATTGCGTCTTCACCGCTTTGAACCGTGTTTTATTTTTATCTTTTCCTGAGAATGAGTTCCATAGGTAAACATTGAAAAGAAATGTAATTGATGCAGTGTTGCCAAAAATATTCAAAGACAACACTACCAGTATATTCTGTATGTGCAACAAAAAAGTAAATACAAAAGATAGGAAAAATAAAAAAAGAGCAAGGGTTATACAATATACAATGAGAAAATGTTGTCTGCAATGAGATTGAGTGAAACAGAAATATTACATCTGACACGTCCATGTATTCCAGAATTACTTCAATGAATGAGAGCTTTTTGAATATTGAGATAAAGGAAGGATCGGTAAAATATCATCTACAAACCCGATTTATTTCTGCTCATGAGAAAGCATGCTCTACCAAAATCATAAATGTAATAATGGATCCCAAATAAGTGTAAGCTGAATAAATTCCTTGAATGACTAATTTTTTTTTTTCCATGAGGCTTATATTTACCAGTGTTACGCAGGGACGCATCCTCCCCCTGAAACCCAGGTGTCCAGGACACCCCGGACGTTCTGGGGACACCGAAACGTGGGGGAAACGTCCCCTTGCTTTTTATTGGATGCCAAAGGAGAAGGTGAATGTCACGGGGACGATAGGGAAAGGTAGGAAACGTCCCGGGGACGTTTGGGAAAGGTAGGAAACGTACCAGGGACATTTGGTACTTGAGGGGGACATCAGGGACGTCTGGACGTCCCCGACGTCACAGCAGCTTTTTTAACAATTTTTCTTTAAAAAAACACTGGTATTTTCATTAAAAAGTATTTCTATAAAAAAACACTTGTATTTCTATTAAAATATTTGTGGTAAATACCATTTGAGAAGCTATGCATTTCTTAATGTCTGTTCCCAAATACAATGGCCATAGTCTAAGTTTGCTCTTCAAATGTAATTCTATGAAAAGCTCGTAACATGTATTTATGGGAAAAAAAAATCATCCTGATTGTGACCTGCATTATGAGCTTCAAATAAATCAAGCAAATTTATAATATGAATATATACAAGTGTAAGATCTTAGATAATTGATTTATATTCCCTCGCTATTGGTTTGCTAATTTAATGTTATTTGTATATGTATGCTAGCATGTTGATGTCTAGAACTATACATTTGCTACTTCCAATTGCCGGCTTAATTAGGTGGCGACTCCGTAGATGTACCTTTGTCTTCGATAACAAAGACATTGATTATCAGAGTATAGATGTACCTATGTCTATGATATCAAAGACATTGATTTTCAGAGTATCCCTAAGGTTCTCTGGTATTTCCCACAAATACATGTTATTTCATCTTATTTAAGTCTCAAATGGTTTTATTTCAGCTTATATATATAGTTTAGTTAATATATTTTTATATTTTAAATATTTATATTTTTTTTTAATCAGCCGTCCCGGAGTCTTAGGCAACACTGATATTTACAGCTGAATGAAGAAAACAAGTGCTAAGAGATCTCCATGAGAGTATCACTTACATAGAAGTAGCAAATAATATAAATAAAACTAAACGCCCAAACTAAAATAATCTGTACTACAAATGAAATGTCCACTCATAATTCCCAACCCCTATCAAATCTGCCTAAGGTCTCCTGTTACGTATGGGGTGATAACCAAGTAATATCTGGAAAAGCATTGGAGAGGCAGTTGAGTCAGATGAAACATCTCTCCTCCTAGTTATCATGTTTCAAAAGTTCCTATAAGACCCAACAGCCCTAAAAAAGGAGCCGCAAGGTATTATATATTGCTGAGGACCATAAGGATCATATTTTGCTTTTGCTCAACCAAATATACATGGAGAAAACAATGAGATGTGATGTGATAAAATAAAAAATCCATTAGTTATCCCTTCTCAATAAACAACACCGATGAAGAAAAACAAGATTTAAAACACAGGCTTATGCATTGATAATCTTAAAATTAAGGAAGAGATTTAACTTCCTCAATCCTGAAAAGACTAATACCTCCTTCAATGTGAAAACATAGATGTTGTTAGAAAGTAAGCAGTGAATGGAGACAATCATGTTTTGTAAAATGGTAGATCCAAAAGACAAGTGAATGTACAGTGAATTGGAGACACAAGTTTTGTAAAATGGTAGATATCATCCACTGCAAATTGTTCTATGAAGAAAATACGCTCCAGCTCCAAACACAATTTCTCCTTGAATTCTACACTTCAACAATGGTCAAAGTTGTGAATATCATTGATTTACTAGCACAGACCCATTTATTGGGCCCACTTGATCCCCACCATGATGGCCTTAATTAGACCCTTCGGATCCCCTCTTGGCCACATCCTTCAACAAACATCACAGTGGATTGCAATTCAATTTATTTGAGGATCGCACTGCTAATGTTGTGGTGGAAGTATTTGAACCTGGGTCACATTCATATGAGTAAAAGAGCAGAAAATTGATATGAATTCAAAGAAGCAGTCATTGATGCTTCTGGTAATTTATATTGATAATCACAACAAGATCGCTCCATCTTGTGCTTGTTAAGCTACTACTAAAGAGAAACATCAAATCATCTCTACTATAGATGGCCATATCTTAATATTTAAGAAATCATCTTCAAATTAAATCAAATTGAAATGTAGTAACTCCAACATTCTAAGAGTAGCAATAATTCTTCAAACCCTGTCCAAGGGGTTGTGGTGTAATGGCAACAAGAGACATGCCTGATAGCATGATATAGGTTCAAATACCCCACTGCTATAAGGCGGCCTACAACTCGAAGGACATGCAGTGAAGTTGTGGTACAAACCATGAGGTACCAATGTTTGCAATTTTTTAAAAATGAAATAGTGACTAGTATTTACAGATCTTAATAACGGGATTTAATCTTTATAGAGATGCGCAAGAAAAACGGTGAAAAGATTAACAATGTTTGATTCAGAGTAAAGTCGATTTAATCTAAGCAATTGACAACTAGCCAAGAATGAAAGATTTGTTAAAAAACAGCCGATAACCTTGCTCTAAATTTCCGACGAAAAACAAAAATAGTTCAAACCGTGAAATGTTAACCCTCGAAAAATAAATTTCCCAAAAAGGAAACTTACATTCTTATTAGCCGGCTTGTAGGGACATGCGGGTGGAACACGTTCTGGACGCCTGTATTCCTTGCCAAGTAGAGCATAAATTTTGCCCTAAAATTAAAAAACCAAACTCTGAATTAGCAAAGCAAAGGCAATATCCAGAAAAAAAAAATATATGATCCATCAGGCGCGATGATTTAATAAGTCCTTACCACAATAAAATCGAGCAGTATGGGCAGAAAATTGACAACGGGTATCAAAAAAATTGGTAACAGACACGCCACACAAACCTGGAAAATTGCAGAAAGACTGTGTTATTAACATAAATTGAAATTAATAAAATAAACTGTGACAAGAATTTTTTGAAGTGGGTGTCGTTAAATTTTGAGTTAGCTAAGTACCATTTTTTTTTCTTCGAGCTTCCGGTCAGATCAGTAGATGACACAGAATTTCGTTGGAGAAGATCGAGATGAAAGAAGAATTTACAATGAATGCCAAGGATTCGTATATTCTTATTAATATTTAAGAAGCATCCGGGCTTTTATTTTTATATTTGAAACTAACGGATGGTCAGGTCAACAAGAAAATAAAAGCCAACTAAGTAGCATTGGAATGAAAGGGGTTGATGTTAAAAAATGAAAACCGAACAAGAATCACCCTTTCTTTTGTATTTGAAATTAGGGGATGGTAAGGTGAACAAGAATGTGAAAGCCAACTAGGGTAGGGATGGGGGTATGTTTGTTAAAAACAAAATCACAACATTCTGGTTGGGAAACAAGAAGAAGCTCTACGGAGCTCTGTTAAGGTTTAATGTTCGTGTTGATTGTTTCAGATTGGGATTCTTTTGATTTTCATATGGTTGTTAATATAATCAAATCTAATTATGTGTTCTTAGCATTTATTGTTTTTTTTTGTTTGGTCTTTTCATGTTAGGGCGCCCTATTGTCTTATATAAGTCGAGTAGATGAAGTATGCCACTAAGGAGAAGGCGCACATAAGATTTGCACGCTGGTAGCAAGGAATATTTGAAGGCGCGGAAGGATAGGGAAGGAAGCACGCGTGAAAGATAGATTGAATTGGGACTTAGCCATTTTCATGGTTACGGGCTATTTTTGGAGATAGCGTATGGAGCACACAACGGGATGGAGACTTGCGTGACACATAAATGCTATTTTGGGAAGAGCGTCTACTAAAGCACCATGCATGAGTTTGAATTAATAATAGAATTACTACTACCAGTTAACTGTAAGAGATCTATTATTAGCACACTTGCATGTGTGCATGTTATTGTAAAGGCACATGAATTATTTTCAGCATGCGACCTATTTTTGTAAGTGCGTAAGTGGTGAAGGGAAAGTCCCCACCCTTATAAATATGTAGTAATCTATGTAGATTAGTAGAGAGTGTTGTGTATGAGCTATTGTGGAGTTATGCTGCCAGATCTGATGCACGCATAAACTTATGATACTACTTATTGTAAGAAGCTTTTGTGTTTATTGTGTTTTAATATAATGGAGTGTGTTGGGTGAATAATGGTGTTAAACATGACTGAAACTAGTTCTTACATGGTTGACTTCGTTATATCTATCGCTTAATTCATTATTCTTTTAGATCTAGATCTGGAATATGCTCTGTGGAATATTTATGTTGTTTATGGATATGAATACATTACATCTTCATCATGTTCACATCCTGTACAAGTCAACTCTAAGGAGGGGCCTGGTACCTTTGCGTGCTTTGGGTGAGTGCTCAGCTCAGGCTGGGTGATGTGCCAGCGTGCCTGGGTTGTTCGTGGTAAATTCTAGGCTGCATCATTGGTTCCATTGTCGGGACCTCTTTTTCAGTTGTTTTCAGGATGGTTCGCGATGAAGACGTACTGGTTGACCCTAGCAAGTGTTGAGGAGTGGATAAAAGATCTAGAAGAAGAGTACGCATGGAGATTCAACACTGGATCTGAGTTTGATGCATGCACGTGGGTGGAAAAGAATCTGTATGACTATCTGTATGAGAGCTTCTTTGTTATTTTCCTGGTAGAACTGTACGAGTGGCTGGTTGCTTATGCGTCTAAGTGAAACTGGAGGTATCACACACTTGTCTGGACACAGGGAGAATTTCAGGCCTTATATGACGTTGATCTGATTTGGACACGCATTGTGGATACTTGGTTCTGTGGTGTTTTGAACAACTATATCTAGAATACTCAATTTCCACTTATTCTTGCCCAGAGGTAGCTGAGTTCCAATTTTTATGGTATCCTCAGGGGAACTTACTTGTAAGGCATTCCACTGGTGATTAAGATCTTGATGGTAACCCTGAATTTAGAGGAAAATCCGATGGCCAGCTAAACCCCACCACACGTGGGGGTAGGAGCAGGTTTGGTGAAATATGGCGGACCTAGCGACAGAGAGGCAAAGAGAAGAAAGGCAACTTAAGTATAATGAGGGTGCGCGAGAGGGAGATAGAGAAGCAAGCGTGACATTGCAGAGTGGATGGCGTTGAGGAGAGAGATGGCTCGTGAAGGATTTGGAGCTCACGTAGAAGGTGTGGAGCCAGAGCATCAGGAACTCCCCCATTTGGGAAAGCATGAAAGGGAACCCTCCTCGGCCTCACACAGGAGCGCGCCAGCAGAGACGACTTGGGCCACAGGCATGCATCTGAATCTACCTGGAAACCTAGCCCTTGCGCTTGGTTTTCCAGTACTTAGTACATCCAATAGTCAGCAAGCTAATTTGGGCAGTAGGGAAGCAGGAGTAAGTCACATAACAAGTACATCGATGGCAGGGAAAACATCTTCATTTTTGTTTGGAGGTACCTTTTCAGGTGCATCATCTACACAGAATTCGAGCACACAGAATTTGGGGCTCACTTCTGGGAGTAGTACCACCACTGCAAACTGTAGGAGTTCAGTACAGTACTACTATTGGGACACAGGGAAGTACATCTTTTGGTCCACTTCTGGCTATGGGTGGAGGATCAGGGGGTGTAGGTGGCTCTAGTTCTGGTGGATCTGGTGGTTCTAGAGGTAGAGGCAACACAGGGGGTTATGGATCAGGTGGGCAGGGTCCGCACCAACCCCAGAATATTTACATGGAGATGTCTCTTCATATTCCAGAGTATAGGGGCATAGAAGATGTTGTTGAACATGTGCACATGTGTGAGATACTATGGCATGCAAAAGGGATCACAGCTTCTGAGCGCAAGGCAAGTCAATTTGTAACTACATTGCAGGGACGTGCACACAATTGGTACAAGGAAGTTTGACCCTGATCAAACTTGTGTAGATTATGCAACATTCAAAGATGCATTCCTTAAAGAGTTCTATATCCTTGAATTTGAGCAGAAGAGTATATGCGCTCAAGGATATTAAACAAGGTACTACTGAAAGTGTCCAGGAGTATGATGCCCATTTAAAAACACTTTTATCTAAGCTTTCTTATGATATTCATGCAAGCCAACATGCACAATGGTTCGTTGGAGGTCTGATCACACCTTTTAGAAGGGATTTGTCACATAAGACATACACTGATCCATGTGAAATCCCTTGAAGCAGCTTTGCGCTGAGGCAGTCGGGAGTATAGACACTAGAGTCAACCCATTCTTGGAAGCACAAATTGCAGCCATGGAAAAGTAGTTGGAGAAACTATCGGTGAATTTGGCACATGAGACGCACACTGGGATTTGGTGTACAGACTGTGAAGTGGAGGGGCACACCAAAGATAGTTGTCCCCACAGAACAATACGTTCATTATTGCTAGACTGTGAGATATGTCACCTGAACCATGACGTCAGTCGTTTCCCATTATTACAACACGCGATAAGGAAGAATGTATCCTGTTATTGTAAGATTTTTCGGTCCACGACTCACGATACAGAAGACTGTAGGTTGATTGGTTAGATCCATGATGCTATAGATATTGGTGTGTGATAGACAAGAGTATCAGATAACTCTAAGGGTAAAGGTGAGCATCAGGATCAAAATCACAATCAAGTGCATTATGATCGGAATGAGGGGCGCTATGAAGGAGGACGTGGCAGAGGTTGAGGATACCATGGTAGATTTGGAGGTCAAGGCCGTGGTGGTGGATGAGGTGAATTCCCTCATGGAACATGCTTTACATGTGGATCACCTGACCACTACAGGTGTGAATGTCCTCAGAATATTACATGTTCTTTATGTGGGAAGAATCATAGCTATGAGGAATTACCAGATCTATATGAGCATCTTAGCAAACAACATAAACAGGAGAACAAAGGCACAAGGATGGTTAGGATACAACACGCTATGGAAAATCAGTGGATGCCAAAGTTGGAACCAGAACCTGAGGTATTTCCTGTAAAGATCACTACACGCGCTGAAGCTGTGCGCGCTAGAGAGGCATTACCACAGGAAGCCTACCATCATTAAGGAGGACATTTTGCATGCAAGATACCTGGATCATGTGCACCAGAAGGAGGTTTATCAGGAGACCATGGAGGTACTCAGAGACCTTCAAGGGGAAATACAATGTTTAAAGGAGAAATCAGGAAGATGGAACTAAAGAAGGCAGCAGAGATGGTCTAGTTAGATATTGATGACTTGAAGGAGGTATGTAGAATGTTGCACCAGGAGAATATTATTCCATTACTAGGGAGTTGGCTAAAGGGAAACACTCCATGTGTGAATACTGAGAATGAGGTCAGATCCTACATGCAAATCTTCCCCCCCCATAGCTTAGATTATGATAAGGAGATCACTCTGAATGTTGTTGTCGATGGATGGCTCTTGAGTAATATATTGATTGACACAGGCGTGGAAGTAAATGTGCTTACTTTAGATGCATGGGTATAGATGGGGAGACCTACATTGCAGCCATCTTCTAATGTATTATTTATGGCTAATCAAACTAAGGCCACTCCTATCGGAGTTTTAAAATATGCATCCATTACTATACAAGGGGCCAAGTTCACTGGGGATTTTGAGGTTTTAGCACTTGCAGAAGTAGACAGTTTCCCTAGCTTTGCTTGGATGCCCTTGGTGTTACGCAAATAATGTTGATCTTTGGTTCAACAAGGGATATATCAGTTTTGAGAACAAGGAGGAAAGAGTTATTATCCCTTTAACAGATGGAAAATTTGTGCCCTATGTTGAGCCTTTGAGTGAGGAAGATCTGAATAGGATTTATGTACGCACCATTCGGGACCCAGAAGTGCTCGAAGCCATCTAAAGAAGGAATCCTTCAGTGGGAAGATGCACAGTCTATTAGCGATACTACAAGTGTTGTTTGTGATAATTGGGCTCATGGTACTTATGATATGGTTGGGCGCGAAGTAAGGAGCACATTTGTGTGGAAAATCAAACCTCGTTGCGTCAGGAGGATAGGTAACAACTCTGTACCTCGGTACACTGGGGAAGGAGACCCTACGGTATTCCTGCATGCCATGGAGGAATAATGGATAAACCAGTTGGAAAGAAGAAGTATGTTAGCATATACCCTGTGTGGGACAACAACACACTGGTGGGTGGTTCACAGGGATAATCTTGTAGAATGGAATGAAGTCAGGATTGCTCTTACAACTCGGTTTTCCAGGAGCAATGCACCAACTCAAATCTGCACATATCATGGTAATCAACCTGTTCAGCACCACATTCAGTAGTGTGAGAGGCTCTGGATAGAGGGGAAGGAAGATTTACCACCTTTCACTATGGGTGCACAAACTTTATTCCACTTTACAAGGTTGTGCATGCACTTGGTATGTATATGCAGAGCTACATAGAGAAACTGGAAATTGGCAGGATTTGATTGTAGGTATGGTCTAGGCTTTTGACTACTTCTCTACTAAACCTCTAGTAGAAGAGGCATTAAGGGTTATAAAGTGGTTAACTATGGGAGATTGTGCAAAGGTGGAAGAACTCATTCAAGAGTTATTTGATGAGAATGACTCAGGAGTGTTTTGCTGAAGGAGCAGAGACAGATGCCACACTACTTAAGCATGTTTGCTTTGAGAAAGAAAAAGGGAAGATGATCTACATAGTGGATGATGAAGAAGTAGAAGATCTAGATATAGATCATTCAGTAGGTACGCGCGAGGTCTTGGACAGTGCAGATAACAACACACGTGCCTATCATGAACCTATGAGGACCAAGAAAGTGAATATTGGTACAGATGTTGAACCTAAAGAGGTAATAATTGGAGATTATTGGTCTGAATCTGAAGTAGTAAAAATAGTGGAGTTGCTCTGTGATTTTTAGGACTTATTTCCTAGGGGCTACCATGAATTGAAAGGAGTGCATGAATCATTAGGAGAAATGAAGATAAAGCTTAAGGAAGGTGCATGCCTGGTCAGGAAGAGACCCTACAGGATGAACCCCAACTTGCGTGTAAAGGTCAAAGAAGAAATTGACAAAATGTTGAAGTCTGGAATCATCAAGCCCCTGGAAGAATCGGAGTGGGTTAGCCCCATGGTTATCAGTATAAAGAAAGATGGTCGGATTAGGATTTGTGTGGATTACAGAGAACTGAATGATGCATGTGTGATTGATCCCTTTCCTACACCTTTCACAGAGGAGATATTAGAAGGCGTTGCAGGGCACGAGATCTATTCTTTTACAGATGGATTCTCTGGGTATCATCAGGTCCAAATTACATAGGAGGATCAAGAAAAAACAACTTTCACCACTGAATGGGGAAGTTTTGCATATACTGTGATGCCCTTTGGTCTGAAAAATGTGCCTGCTGTATTTTTCACGAATAGTTGTTCAAGCATTCCAGGATTTTATTCATATTTTATTGCAAGTTTACTTGGATGATTGGATGGTGTATGGGCTTGTTAAGGATCATTGTGACAATTTGTGCTTAATGTTTGAAAGATGTAGAATAGTTAAGCATCTCTTTGAACATCAAAAAGTGTGTGTTTGCTACACCTTTTGGCACTCTGTTAGGGCATATCATCTGTAAGGAAGGTTTGTTATTAGATCCAACTAAGGTTGCAAGTTATTGTCGGCCTGGAAGAGCCTACCAGTTAGAGTGAGGTGTGTGGATTTTTGGGTCACACTAGGTATTATAGAAAATTTATCAAAGGATATGCTAAGGTTTTTGCACCCTTGGAAGAGTTACTAAAAGGAAAAGGGACATTTTATTGGGGAGAACCGCAACAATGCGCATTTGAGGTACTAAAGGAGAGACTTACTACAATGCCTATTCTGCACTTTCCCTCATGGGACCAACCATTTCATGTACATGTGGATGCCTCTGGCATGACCATTGGCGCGGTGTTAGCTCAGCCTGGAGAAGGTATTATAGATCATCCTATCTATTTTTCTAGTAGAAAGTTGACTCATGCAGAGTAGAATTATACAACGACAGAGTGCGAAGCCTTGTCCATGATCTATGCACTATATAAATTCAGACAATACCTTTTAGCAACACCATTCGTATTTTACCGATCACATGGCATTGAAATACTTGGTAAAAAAGCCCATTTTACAGGGGCGCATATGTCGATGGGTGCTTTTATTCCAAGAATTTGATTTCACAGTTGTGGTAAAACCAGGTAAAAGTAATTCTAGCCCAGACCATTTATCACGAATTCAGTTGGGGGAGGACGTGCAGACAATTGAAGATACAATGTCAGATGCACAGTTGTACAGGTTACAATACGCGCCTTCAGAATTAGAGGATATTATTATCTTTTTACGTACAGGTGTGGCACCAGAAGGAATGAAATCCTTGGAGAAGAAACAACTTGCAATTCATGTGGCTCCTTTTATGTTGATTAGTGGTGACCTATACAAGTTAGGCCAAGATGAAGTATTTTGCCGGTGTGTACTAGAGCACGAGCGCATAGACATCATGGAAGAGGCTCATGGTGGTATTGCAGGTGGGCACTATGTAGGTGACTGCCACTGCGTGTAAGATTCTACTTGTTGGATTATGGTGGGAGACCCTCTACAAGGATTGTAAAGCATATTGTAAGGTGTGTGATCATTGTTAACGCGTTGGTAAACCTGGGCAAAGAGATGAAATTCCTTTAAGACCTATTCCTAGTGCAGAGTCATTTGAGAAATGGGATATAGACTTTGTGGGTCCTATTTCACCATCCATGCGTAGAACTGGATCGTGCTACATCATCACTTGCACAGATTATCTTACAAGGTGGCCAGAAGCAACACCTACCAAGGATTGTACATAGAAACAATGGCTAGGTTCTTATGGGAAAATGTTCTTACAAGGTATGGATGCCTGCTGAGTTTGACCAGTGATAGGGACACACAATTTTTGAATGAGATAATCAAAATTCTATTGGATGAGTTCATGATTGCACACCATAAGACTACACCATATCATCCTTAGGAAAATGGGACTGCCAAAGCCTTCAACAAGATTTTGAGCCAGACATTGACAAAAATTTGTGATGTTGGAAGGAAAGATTAGGATGATAAAGTTTCTGTCATGCTTTGGGTGTATAGAACAACATACAAGCGGTTGAACAAGGCCACACCCTTTCAATTGGTGTTTGGTGCAGAAACAATTCTTCAAATGGAATTCATGTTACCTTCTTTGTGTATTACGCACACTAGAGGTCTAGCTGATGAGCACACTTTGGAAGAAAGAATTGATCAATTGATACAGTTGGATGAGAGGTGCGCCATAGCATGTTGGAGCTAGAAGTAGGAAAAGGCCATAGGTAGAAGGCATGGCATGACAAGCACATCAGGGACAAAAATCTTGAGATAGGACAAGATGGTGCTTCTTTATGACTCTAAGTTTTTGTGCCATCAGGACAAGCTTAAAGTACATTGGTTGGGACGTATATTATCACTCATATACTTGAATCAGGTGCTTGTTAGTTAGAGACACTTGATGGAATATGGTTACCTAGTTACTTTAACGGGAGTAGGCTGAAGCCCTACTATAAATAAGTCTTCTTGGTGTTTGTAATAAGGCAGTGTTTCCATTTAGACTAGGTTTTCATTTTTGTATTTCCTTAATGTATTTCCTTTTTGGTCACTATGCTTTGTCAATTTAGTTGGTGTTTTGTGTAATAAGTGCGTTTACGTGTTGGAAGCTAATTACCATTTGAAGAAATTTTATGCGCAGAGGACTACACATACCATTGGTGTGGGGTGGCTATTTACAACTGGGTACACATAAAGGAACAAACAACTACAAGTGTTATTCAAGTTTGCAGAGGAGTGGTTAGAAAGGAGATTTCTTTAAAAATATGATTGTAGATGGAGATAAATGAGGGAACAATATAATGCGAGGTAAGCAACGGCCATAGAGACTACCAGGGGAAGGTGCAGTGGTGAGGTACTCAGGCGCATGGAAGTGCGTTGAAGAGAAGTCTATAGCCAGAAGGTAGGAAGGTGCGCTAGAAGGTTATAGCTGGGGTGCGAAGATGTACTACGTGAATATTGTGCAAATGGTCAATTAATGAGAGGATTGTTGGTAGGTGGAGGAGCAATAAATGCACTAACTTTTTGAAAATCTATATAAGGAAATGATGTGGGTTCATTTTTACCTTTACGATCACAAGTATTTGAGAGCTAAGTGCTAAGCTGAATCGTGTTAAGGTGCAGAGAGTTGTGAAACCAGATGTGGAGAGCAGATTGTTGTGTGAAGAGGCTTGTGTCCCCATTGGTGAAGGGTTTGAGTGAAGCAGAAGCATTGAGGAGGAGCTAGGGCATGCAGTTTCAAGCTAGGGCACACAGATTTAGCTAGGGTTTGAGTTTTCTCATTATAGATACAGTGAAAAGGTGGATTTTTCGATGGCACCAAAGAAAGCACCTACCGTAGGCACTAAAGGAAAGAAGAAAGTAGAAGCAGAAGTTGAAATTGCTCCCGAGAGTAATTTCTCAGAGATGTAGTATCCAGAGGGTGTGATAATTGGACAAGAATGGGATTCCCACATCCACAAGTGCAAGATAAGTGACTATAACCACCGCACATCTGACAACAAGAAATAATTGGATGCATTGTTGAGTACAAAGACCAACAAGTGCATGGTGGAGGATATGCCAGTGTATGATGATGCTGGAGAGAAATTGTTGAAATAGGTAGGATTCTATCAGTTGTACGAGCTCCCATATTTTGGCAAGTATGAACCTTTATACCAGTGGCTGATGAGCAGAGTCCATGAGGACTTCTTCTATTTTGTCAGACGAAGGGTTAGAATCACAACAACCCTGATTTCGACACTGACAGGATTAAAAGGCACAGGGGTAGACCTGTCTAGTGACCTGACTGATAAAGCATCAATCATGGAGACATGGAAGGAGTTAGGGTATAAAAAGGGTCCACGTGGAATGGACATTGATAAATTAAAGAAGTACCTAGTGGTACAAGCAGTTGCACATCTGGTGACCAAGTTAAATGATCAAGAGAGATGGTCACAAGTAAATACCATGTGGCTCCATATCGTGAGGAAAATGTCTCAGGGAGTAGTCTATAACATAACAGGCTACATTGCAGAAACCATTATCGAGGAAGCATGCACAGGTGATAAGATCAGTTTTAGCGCTATCTTACTTTCTCTAGTATTTATGGAAATTGGAGTGCCCGATGGGCCAAAGAACAAGATTTGGGAATATCCCATGGAAAACAAGTCCCTTGCGGAAAGGTTTGACAAGTATTTATGTGAAGGGTCAATGAGTGAGCCATTTAAACAGAGGGTAGAGATGTGGTATGATCGACTCTATGTGGCATTTGAAGAGGAGTGGCGCATCCCCAAGGAGCTACCTTCAGTAGTTGGCAAGGTAGTACAGTTCGCGGTGTACCAACACTTCTACATCGCGTGGTTCGCTATGAGGGATGGGACATGGAGCCCATGGTGCAAACTGTCATATGCCTTCACAATGCTACTTACATCAGTCCACCACTTTACTGATGCACGCCACCTGAGTTTTATTGCAGACAAGGTAGAATGTGACTACCACACTCTGAGGAAGACATATGTATATCCAAGCCAGACTGCCTATGTTGAGAGGCTCATTTCAAATGTTATAAGCATGAAGCCTGTAAGCTTGGAAATTGGGGACATTAGAGCAATGCTCGTATACCTTCAGCTTAAGCCCAAGCTGGAGAATAACAAGTATGTGGAGAATGAGTTCGTGCTCCCAGGGCCACCTAAGGGAAAGCATATAATGGAGAACGTGTCAGCCCCAAAGCCCACAGAAACTATAGAGATAGATGATGAGGAGGAAGATGAAGATAGTGGCGGCTTAGATCATAGAGGCCAGAGGCAGCCCACAGACAAAGTGGAGACTGAGCGCGGGTACTCCACCACAGGCATAGGAAGAAGACAAAGACTTGGACGTAGAAGCATTCCATGGAGAGCGCCGCTTTAAAAGGGTATTTAGAAGAACAAGGACCCAAGGCATGAGAACCCACAACCTGTGAGGAGATCACCACGAATCTCTCCTTAGAAAGAGGTAGTTGAGAAGAAAGGGAGAAAGCTAAAGCTAAATGAGGAGGTAGAGGAGTCTGCAGAAAGTGCGCATGTCACCCCTGTACAACCAGAAGATGTGGAGGAACCCAAGGATGAAGATCTAAAGGATGAAGAAGAGGGAGTAAAGGTGGTAGAAGAAAAAAAACATGATATTTCTCATAACATCGAAGATCCAACTCCAAATCTTGGTGCTCAAATTCCTAAGGGGCCAAGAACAAAGAGAGCAAGTGGGGAGTATGTTGTATAGAGTATGGGCTATGCTGAGGACACAAGTAAAATTGTCTATGCCCATTTCTAGAGTACAATGGACCTTAAGGGGTTGTATGGATGGGATTTGATGGACCCAGACATGGCCACTACACGTAGGGAAACAATTGTCCTGGTCTATGCAAACTCACATGGATGAGCCTGATTTTGATGTATGTGAGGATTCATGTGTGTCTCAAAGAATGAAGAAGGCATCACAGAGCATGCACATGACTATAAAGCCCACTCTCATGTCTAATGAGCAAGTAATCAATGCCTTAGTTAAGGTATCTATAGAAGTGGCGTGGAGGAACATAGATAAGGCTGCCACTATTAGAGCGCTATGAGAAGATAACAAGGCCAAAGCTACATAAATAGTGCATATACAAGGAGAAAAGGACTTGGAGTAGAAAAAGAATGAGGCCTTGATCAGTATGGCAGAAGAAATTGCTGACCATGTCCTGAAAGTAAGACCACACTTAGAATCTAAGGTACCTGAAAGGTTTCCTTCAGCTATGCATTATGTGCGTACCCTAGTAGATTTGGTGCTTGAAGATGGACCAATTCACATGCCAGCACCAAAGGACCCTGAACAGGAAGCAAAGAGAGCAAGGGCCTCAGTGGTTAGAAATATTTCATCTTACGAGGCATTGCTCCAAACTTTGCAAGAAGAGCTGAAGAAATCAGAGCAATCATTGAACATTTGTGTAGCTCCAGAATCAGTAATCCGAATAAGAACTATATTGGAGGATAATGAAGTTTTGAAAGCAATTAAGGATGATACTTTAGGGCACATAGAGAGATTAGCGTTAGTGAAGCAAAAAGTGTGAAGACCTTGCAGCAGCACAACATCCGCATAAGGAAAGGTTGGATGAGCTTGGAAAGCTCATAACACAAAAGATGGATCTTTTGGAGGGACGAATGTATGCTATGGCTAAAGTTGTCATAGTATTACAGAATGAAAATGGAGAGATGACCCAGGATGAGTTGGAGGGCATCTCTACAGATGTCCCAGAGAAGACCAGGAATGTGCTAGATGATTGGCAAGCTTTGGAAGCTAAAATTAAGGAAGAATATCCAGAGTTGATTCTCTTGGTGGAAGAGGAGGGTACTGGAGAGTAAAATCTATTCTTTGTACATCAATTCATTCTTTATATTCTTCCATTCTTATTCTTTAAAGCATCAAGAGGCAACCATTGTCAGGGTGGAAATGTAGTTTAGTGTGGGGTAATGTTGAGCAGATGAAGTATGACACTAAGGAGAAGGTACACATAAGATTCACGTGTGGTAGCAAGGCATATTTGAAGGCGCAGAAGGATAGGGAAGGAAGCGTGCATGAAAGATAGATTGAATCGGGACATGGCCATTTTCATGGTTATAGGCTATTTTTGGAGATAGTGTACGGAGCACACAACGAGATAGAGACTTGCGCAACACATAAATGGTATTTTGGGAAGAGCACCTACTAAAGTGTCATGCATGAGTTTGAATTAATAATAGAATTACTACTACCAATTAACTGTAAGAGATCTATTATTAGCACACTTGCATGTGTGCATGTTATTGTAAAGGTGCATGACTATTTTCAGCATGCGACCTATTTTTGTAAGTGCATAAGTGGTGAAGGGCAAGTCCCCAACCTTATAAATATGTAGGTAATATGTGTAGATTAGTAGTGTTGTGTATGAGCTATTGTGGATTTATGTTGCTAGATCTGATGCACGCATAAACTTATGATACTACTTATTGTAAGAAGCTTATGTGTTTATTGTGTTTTAATATAATGGAGTATGTTGGGTGAGTAATGGTGTTAAACACGACTGAAACTAGTTCTTACATGGTTGAATTCGTTATTTCTATCACTTAATTCATTATTCTTTTAGATCTAGATCTATAATATGCTTTGTGGAATATTTATGTTGTTTGTGGATATGAATACATTACATCTTCATCATGTTCACATCCTGTGCAAGCAACTCTAAGGAGGGGCCTAGTACCTTTGCGTGCTTTGGGTGAGTGCTCAACTCAGGTTGGGTGATGTTCCAACACACCTAGGTTGTTCATGGTAAATTCTAGGTTGCATCATCATTGGGTGTTTTATTTGGTAGTGGGTCTTTGAGTGCTATGTCTTAGTTATCAATAAGGTCTTGGATGTAATCACAGAGTCACACTCATTTTTCTATTTGATGACCAACAATGCGATGAAAATCATAGTATGTATTGGGTTTATACCACGAAGGCTTAGGTTCTCGTTCAATAGAGGGTTTAGTGATAGGGTACATGACCATATTGGAACTTTCCAGTTGGTGTAAGACACTAAAAAGAGTCTCTCCTAGAGGTGTGAATTGTCATCATTTTTTATCATGAGGGGAGGAGCTTCTCTGCTTGGAATAATGATGGGTTGTTTCGATTTAATTTGTTTTGGTTGACTATTTATATGTTGTGCACATTGCGATTATCGACAATACCATCATTAACAACATTTCGGTTCATATTGACATGTTTAGGTTTATCCTGATGGTTGTTGTTATTGTTATTGGTATTGGCATGATTATTATCTTTAGAATGAGGCTTAATCAAGCCTTTGGAAATGAGGGCCTTTTCAATTTTGGTCCCTTTCTCGATAACTTACTCAAAGTTGTTGAGGCATTACATCTACATGTGGAAGGATAACACATTTTTAAGGTTTGACATGAAGATATTAACTAGTTGTTTCTCCAGAATAGAACATGGGGAAAAACTTGTGATTCCTCTCCATCGTTGTTAGAATTATGTAAATTTTTTGTTTGATCGGTGATTTGCGTTGCACAAATCCATCATCATGATTTTAGAGTCAAGGTTGAAGGAAAAGTGTTTGGCGAAATTCTCCAAGAGGTCTGTGAAAGTGGTTATCGATCCCTTTGGAAGGTGTAGGAAGCAATCCAAGGATTTTCTTCCTAGACTTCTCGGAAAGAGACACAATAAAAAGATATCATTGTATGCCACTTCTTGGCATTTCATGAAGAATTCCTTAATATGTTCTCGTGGGTCATTTTTGCCCTTGTATTTGTCAAATTCAAGCGTCTCGAAAGACGATAGGAAGGGTATGCGTAAGATGTCCTTATCAAAAGGGTAAGAAAACAATTCATTAAAATTGAATTATTTACGTTGTTGTTGCATGCGTAAATTTTTTTATCTTTTTTCATTTACTATTCTCGAGTAAATTTTGTGGGATGTTGTCCAATTTTGAATTGTTTTTCTTGTTAGGTATGAGTTTTGGATGAATTGTCACTTTTCTTATTTGATTCTTTTTCATTGGTATCATTAGTGACTTTGGAAGATATGAGGGTTAATTATTTTGCCATTACATTGATGTGATTGATCAAGGCTTGATTTGGCTTTGGGGCCGAAGCACTAGATTTACCTTTATAATTGGAATTCATTTTACTTGGTCCCACATCATCATCATTATTATTATTGGTTGTGTATTATTTGTAGATTTGGTTTGACCTCGTAAGGTTTTCAAAACATTATCGTCAAAGTTTAGAGGTAGTTTTGTTCCCATTTTGAGGAGACAAAGTAAAAATTGGTCTTTATTAGATTGTCAAAGATTTTTGACTTGGGCTTGTTACTTGAAAGAGACGTTACTTTGGTGGTCCTCAAGTTTGTCATCATTTTTTTCTTTTGATTTAATATGGAAAGGATTTTTGTGATCTCTTCTGAAGAGACTATAGTCTCGGTGTCTTGTTCCCCCCATTTTTAAAAGAGGGGAGGAATAAAGAAAGGTGTGATTGATCACTCAACCCTTAGCAAAGTGAATTCTAAAATGGAAGAGATTAAACGATGAATATTTAGGTAACTCCGCCCTTATAAAAGTGAATGATAAGATGGAAGAGGGGTTTTAGATATTGAACAATACAACCCTTATAAATTTGAATACTAGCATGGAAGTGAGGTTTGATTGATTGAACATACTCAACCTCTATCAAATTGAATGCTAGAATGGAGGAGGTTGAAAATGAGAGTTGATATCTTGACCCTTAGCAATGTGAATGCTAAAATGGAAGAGGATGGGGAACATGATTGATGTGCTCAACTATTAACAAATAAAATGTTAAGATAGATGAGGCTTAGCGATGAAAGGGGAGTACTCAAATACCAACAATGTTAATGTTAAAAGAAGAGATGTAGAAATGATGATGCCTAAAATTTAACAAAGTGAATGTTAAATTTATAAAAGTAAGATGGGAAAGTGTTTAAAGTTTAACAATGTCTATGTCAAACTAAAAAAAGGGGGAGAATGATAATATCTTGATGAATGATAAGACCTTATGATCGTTGAGATTGTGAATGAAGATGCTCAAGTAAGGATGTGGGTATTCACAACTCAAGGTTTAACTTTGATGGGAAAGAAGTTGTTTAAACTTTGGGAAAAGGATCCAAAAATTTAAGATAAAGGTAAGATAAAATGAATTCAAAATGAAAAATCTAAATGAAGGAATTTGGAAATTTGGAAAAGAGGTGACGAAGAATCCAAATGAGGAAGATTTAGAGGTTTCAAAAAGAGATGGTGAAAAATCCAAATGAAGGATATTTGGAAGATTCAAAAGGTGAAGGTGAAAAATCCAAATGAGGGATATTTGGAAGATTCCAAAAAAGAGGATGAAAATTCCAAATGAAGGAATTTGAAGGATTCGAAAAGACAACAATATGGGTCCAAATAAAAGGTATTTGGAGGATTTGAAAAGATAAGATGAAAGATCCAAATAAAGGAGATTCAGAAGAATTGACAAGAGATGATGAAAAATATGAATAAAGGAGATTTGGAAGACTCAAAAAGAGATGGAGAAAAATCCAAATGAAGGAGATTTGAAAAGAGATGAATATGGAGAAAGTATGATATGAGTGTGGAACAAAAACTCACTAACACGTAAAAAGAAAATAAAACAAAAATGATGTTTATGGAAGGCGGGCCTCTAACGTAAATTAGCTTGGTCAAGGTGTGGCTTCCTAGAATAAAGTTCTCTCCATAAATGTCAACACACTACCTGAGAGAGCGTGGTACTATTGCTAGTTTTTGGCTTTACTTTACCCGCTTGATACGATAAGCCGTATTTTACTCCTGCTCAAAGGATCAAACCGGGGTTGCCACTATGGATATATTTGACTCTAATCTCTCACAAAAGGCATACTAGTCAGTTGGGTGGGGGCTCCCATTTTCTCCTCCAGTCCACTTAATGCACCAATTACTTTAGGGTTCCTTTGGTACTCCTCACAATGAGTTTCTGATCCCTGGCCATGCACTTCCCACAGTTACAACGGATCGGGGAATAATCGCGTCTCTGAAAATTTAATTAAAAGAGTTTTATAAAAAATGTAATAAAAAGGGTGATAAAGGGGTTTTCTTGAATTAACAACCAATGAAAACCTACAATTATTAGATTTAAGATCAATCCTTGTAAGAATGGTCTTGTAAACAAGTTGTTAGAAGTTTTCCTCTAAGGTAGACAAAAGAGAAAATAATGAAAAATAACAAAATCATGTTTCTGATTCTCAAGATCGCTTGTAAAAGCGCGAGAGAAGAGCATACATGTGAAGTTTTTATGCTTAAACAAAAATACAAGTTAATAATAACATAAGCAATTAAATTAATTAACTATAATAGAAATGCAAGAAAATAGTCAAAAATAATCCTAAAACAGAGGTTAGAATTAAAAGAACTTGCTGGAAAAATGTAGAAAATTAAATAAAAAATAGTGAAGACGCTCTAACACAAGCACTTGAGAGTGTTGGCATTATGGGTTATACTAACACACACACTTGAGTGTGCTAGCGTTAATAGGTAACACTAACGTGTGCAAAGAGACATAAGCACATATAATAGAACATAAGTGCATATAATATAGTTATATAAACACATGCAAAGAAATTTCTTTGTAATGCTAGAGCATGGATAAGCATGCTAGTTCAAACATAGAGACAAACATGTTTAAAAAGATGCTAGTGTACACATATGCATGCTAGTGCAATGAATCTAGAAATGATCAAAAGTTAACAAAAACGACCAGAAACCTGGTTTTTAGTGTTTTTATCCTTCTCTGTTGCACCCGAGAACTTGAAACTTGAACAACAAGGTTAAAAAACAAGAACAAAAATGATTAGATTACTAAAATGTATTCTAAAAATTATTAATGAAATGTGAGCAATGAAAAACTTAACAGAAGTTGAAAGACAAACAAATGAATTTGTATACCTTTCTTCTAAGCTTTTCCTTGTAAACCTCAAGTAAGATTGTGAAGCGCTTGAACTTGTTGAATCTTGTATTTCAAAGGATTGTGGATGCTATTGAATTATTCTCCAAATGTAGAATGAAAATGCTACGAATCGATGGACACAAGGATGTGGGTGACAATTTTGGCAAAAGTTAGTTACAGGTTCATAATTATAATTTCCTAAAATAGCAAGAGGATTTGGTTTGTACAGTTTCAGCTTTGCAAGGGCAATGAATGTTTGGATTTTTTACGGGAAGATGGTTATACGTGCATATTTTTTACCCCCACCATTATAGGGTATTAGAAGTGGAGTGGAGTGGAGTTTAAGTAGATAAATATGATTATTTAAATAACTAATTTAATTAGTTATGAGTTGTGAAAGGATAATTAATTGTTTAATTAAATAAATATTTAATTAAATTAGCTAAAGGGTGTTATGAATTAATTTAATTAATCCACAGGCATGATAGAATTAAATTAATCAATTCTAAAGGGTTATGATTTAAATGATATAATTAATTTAATTAATTCTAAAGGGATTGTTGTCGCCAAATCACTGCACCCTCCGAATGGCCAGGATGTGAACATGATGTTCAATGTGATTGGGACACATGGGATCACCTCTCAAGCTGTGGGAATTGGGCTCGAGGTGAACCTCCGGAGAAGGTTGCCTTCCTCTTCCAAAACTAAGTGATGTACTACTCCTAATGTAATAAAATGGTTATCTAGTCCTATGCTAACATTTTCATGGGTTTTAGGGAAAGAGATTTGCATAAATGAAACTATACTAGGGATGGTGATGCACCAAATAAAGGGTGTTGCCAAACTCAGGAAGGGTTAATTTGAAGAGGGTGTGTCCAACACAAGTCAACTTCACCTACTGCAACTTAGAGAGGGTACAAAATACCATAGACTAGGAAGCACATATTCTTTTTGTTAAACTTGATCAGGAAAAACAATCTATCAATCTTCTAGTGAAGAAGGATGAACTTGATAAGGGTGAATAAGCACCACAACTCAACTACATGCAATACTCCACCACTTGATAAGCATAGAACTCCAAGAACCTGCAATGGAAATTTGAACTTGCATAATGTACCTGCAAGTATGATAAAGGCACAAAGAAGTATAGAGGGATGAAAGGACCAAGATTAGTCACAAAACACACACTTTTATTACTTCAACAACTTTCACAATGCATCATACATTCAGAAGAGGCAATAGTTGCCATTACAGTCTTGAAAAGGAGCATTAAAAGTTCTCTCAACATAAAAGGACAACTTGCAGAAGAGAGAGGACTCTTGAAAAAATTGCACTTGTCTTGGATATCTAACTGTCCAACCTATATGACCTGTTGGAACCCCCTGGAATGAGCTTCCAACTTACATTTATAGAATAAGTTGAGAGAGAGAGGAGAGAAGGAGTCATAAATTCCCTTCCTAAATTTAAGGCACATGATGTATTTATTACAGTTAGTTGAACCACTTGAGAAGGATCCATCATGTGTCATTAATTACCTGTTGACCTAGTTATCCTTAATAAATTAAAAGAATATTTAAATAATAATAATAAATATTATTATTTAAATATTTAAATAAAAATATTAAATTAATTAAAATTAATGGTGGAACCCCCCGTTGACCGGTCTGCATCGAAGAGGGAGGGGTCCATGTGAATGGGTCAAAATAGCTCAACTTGGTGGTTGGCTCACCGAGTTGGTCACGAGTTCCTCCAATGAATTTTCCCTCCACTGCCACGACCAAGCTTCCCTTCACGAGCTATCAAAACATTTTAGGTGTCTTACCTCCACATTTCCATTCTCCATGAGGATACCCCCGCTTCTAAAATTTACATTCATCGAGTCCTTTCTGAGTTGTTCTTCGAGCTAGGATTAACTCAACTCGGTGTCTCCACTCTTGGGCTCAACTTGGTTCAATGTCGATTTGTAAACACATCAACCTATCCTTGTCACCTCACAACTTGTCCTATCTCCAATGATCCCACCGAGTTCCTCATCATGTAATCGTCATCACCGAATAACTCGATGTCTTTCAATGTCTAAAACCATCGTGCTTTGACCGAAATCACTCGGCCTTAACTCAGCCCATGACTCCTTAGTGATCTAATTCTTCTAATTGAGCTTGACATGACTGCATCACTTAAAGGCTTGTTCGATGTTTGAATGACTCATCTTCCATATTAACCTCGAGATATTTTTTGTCTCAGCCAACTCGCCTATGTCAAACAACCTCTATGCCCGGATGTCTCGAGTTGATCTTTGCTCATTTTCCCCGAGTTCACTTTCATGCACACCAACATGGTTTGTCCTTCCATCGCATCGACCGAGCTATGTTGACTCGGTCCATTCATACCAACTAGTGTCCTGACATGGACTTGACTCCTATGTTCGAGCTCCCAAGTGGCTCGATGAATCACGTCTTCCCACGCTCGTCCACGCTCAAGCACAGTTTGTGAGTACCTTCTAACTGGTTAGAGGCCCACCTACTACTACCCTACAATTCGAATCCTCAAACATTTTGTCCTTGAATCGGATATAAGATCCATATCCGTTGATAGGTTCCAGGTCATGGCTCGATGTCGAACCCTTTACTAAATCCTAACAAACCTCGACTCTAAGCTCACCTTTACCTGTGTCATGGCCTGCAAGTTTGGCTTAATACATCACTTCACAAGGCCCATTTAGTCAAACACCTCTGCAATCTCATCTCCTCTACAAACTTTGTTAGGCTCGTGCTTAGATTTATACTAAAATACTCACTTCCATCTCCACAGCTAGTCAACTCTGTCATATAGTCTTTACCTCGTCATGCGTTGTTTTGGCTCAACTCAGAGAACCCAATAAAGTGACTTGGCAAGCTTGTCTTTCCCTTAGCTAATCATTATTACTACTCCCATCTCCGCGAGCTTACCATTGTAGAATTATTTCAAACAGGCCTCCCCGTGTTGCATTAATTAATGAGCTTCAGAATTCTATCATCTCCCAGGCATGTGGGTACATAGATGTTGAGCTTCTCGGCCTCCATCTGACACTTAGCCGACATGTCTCTAATCACTCTACCTTTTAATTCAAACGATCCCCTCACATACCTCCATGTCACACTTGTATTTGGTTGGGTCACGACCACTACGTCGTATCCTATTAAACACTTCAACTATCTTTGTCAGATTATCGAGCCTTCATGGCGAGTTAGCTCATTCCCACGCTCTTCGACTTACCTTCCGAGTGGCTTGGGACCACCACGTAGTCGAGTTGATGGGTTCTGTGTGGGAAAAAGAGTTTGAATTGCCTTGGCTCAAATAACCCAAATATCCCCCATGGCCACAAATTTCAAAGCCCCCCAATTTCTTGATTTCCACCACGACTTGCCATCTCACCTATGAACCAACCTAACACATTGGCTCCTGATCCCCAGTTTTCCGTGTTAAGAAAATTTCTCTTGAATAATTTTAGTGTGGGGTTGAGGGACACTCTACCCACTTGACTAGGCAAAGAACCAAAAATCTACCACGAGTGGAATTTCATGTTAGCACTCCATCACAACACTTCCACCTAGCCATGGATCCCTAAAATTCCCATATCTCAATGAGCTATATTTTTCTCACCACGGACCTTAGACACTGAGTGACTTGTTCCTTGCCCAGCCGACCAAACTACTCCCTTCTCTACAAATGGTTCACTGAGCCATGTTCCTGTGAACTTACCATGAGTTTGGCCCAACTGAGTTCCACTACCAATGCTAACCGAGTTCTTCCTTGTGTGCCTCGATGTGTCAAGTGAGCCACTGAACTGTGTCGTTCCAATCTTGTGAGCCGAGCTGAGCCATATTCAGCATGGTTTCCATGAACTTGTCACATGCTATCTCCAAGCTCTCTCTTGCATATTTTCCTCGAAAACTCATCGAGCTCTTTTCCTCTTAGCGAGCTCCAAACTTGGCTCAATACATTTCCACCCATGTTCCATCGCTTCATCAAGCACAATGAGAATGACTCACTCTTGTTCTTACATTCCCCTGCGAGTACTAAGTCACTAAGAGCTCGCTCCTTGTGATGACTTTGAACTCTATATTTTTTCTGTGAATCACTCTTCATGAATTCGGGCCGCTTCCACTCCAACGTTGGTTCGGCTACATTCGAGCTCTTCAAAATGACTCACCCCTACTCTTAATTCTTTACATTTATCTTGTCAAGGCTGAGCGGCTTGTCAATGAAATGGACAATGTCCCAAGCTGGTGGCTCTGCAATAACAAACACCTCATCGAGCCGTTTTGGCCCACCTTGGTGTAATTCATAAAGTGACTCGATGAGCCCATTTTTCCTGATCTCCTCACTATTACTGAAAATATCGTCATGAGCTACCACCGAGTTGACACGATGTGTACTGAGTTAGAGGACACCACTCTAGCAATCCCTTGAGCCATCACTCGGTTCGATTTGAGCTACATCTTTAATGCACCTTACGCAAGTCACACATCATACATGCGAATAAATCTTTTACACAATGCTGCTGACTGGCTCGACTCCACCAATGAAGCAAGTTAACCCATAATCTACCTAACCAAGTTACTTGGGCCACTCCCAATCACCTTATCCTGGGATAAACATAGCTCAGCCCTTTCGTTTGATCCCGCTTACTCATGTTGAGAGACTTGCTCATGCGGGTCATGTCGTGCTTTTCCATATTCAGCTCATTATGAGCACATTACCTGGGCAACACAAGATTCTCATTCAATACTACCACCTCCCACCTTGGCCAAACAACTCGCTCAACTCTGAGTCGGTCCCCCTTGTGCATAACCCAAACTCACCATGTCACCCAAGTTGTTCCACTGAGACTTGTTAACCCATTTCTCTAACCTTGCGACGATAAACTCCAAACTATGTACATCAAGATATATCCTGTAACCTTGACCCCAATTCACCAACACACTCTTAACTTACTGAGCAGCTCGCCGAGCTGCTCGTTGAGTTATTTTAAGTTCATATCCACCTGACCCTCGAAATCTGATTTTAATCCATATTTTGATTATCTTGGGATTTTCCATGGAACTAGAGAGTAGTGAAAACATAGAGAGACCCATTAAAAATGATTTATCAATTTTGATCATTCTTTCCTGCAATGATTAGGAGTGGGCGAATGTGGGCCCATTCTCAACTCAGGCAAACTTGGAACCTTCAGGACCCAAAAAAGGATAAATACAACTCAAGATGACTCTGAAACTACCAAGAATGTCATAAACATTCTCAAAACAAAAAAAATTCCTGTAGGCCCCAAGTTCTTCCATGAAACCCTCCCTGATTCCAGGGTACAACTATTCTCGTTCTCCAATTTTTGGCCCAAGTGGCAAAATTGGATAACAAGGATGTAATCTATTAGGATAGAATTAATTTAATTAATTCTAATGAGATGGAAATAAGATAGAAATAGGTATGCATTTTTAGAGTGTCTACATCTACCTCCATCTTAATTGCCAACGTTGGTTGAATAGGCACAAATTTTTATCTGAATGATTTTACATCAAGATGTAAGGGGATTACATGTTGGAACAAATCTTATCTATAAGATTTTAGTTCATCATAAGACCATGCCATGCAATCTCTATATTTACTAAACATTGCAATCAGAGCCTTCCTTTCAACTTCCTTCAGACATTTGTTGATAAAAATAGGTCTACAAGACACAATAGTTACCAAATTAACCTCTTCATTGTCTCACATTATTGATATATCTCTTTACATCTTAGTATGTCTACAACATCACATTACAAGAATTTTAGCTAATATAAAACTAAAAAAACACTAAAATTCATGCCTATAACAACAATTTGTGATTCAATAACGCTAGTGTTAGTTGTGTGGTAATTGTTTTATAACACGAAAATATAACAACACAAAACTTGGCTATGACATTTAACACCAAATTCGGTGTTACATTTAACACCAAATTTGGTGTTACATACAATACCAAATTCGGTGTTACATTTAACACCAAATTTAGTGTTATAAATATATAGTGTTATACTTTTGATGTTATATACCATAACCAATTTTGGTGTTACACAACAACTACCACATAACAAACACCAGTGTTGTTGAATCACAAATTATTGTTTTATGCCTGAATTTTAGTATTTTAGTGTTAATTATTTATTTTCATACACATTTGTTGTTATTTACTTGTATATAATTGATTTTGGTGTTTGATTGTAGTTCTAGAGACAATATAGCTTCATAGCCTCATTATTTTAATCTATCATCAATGAAACCAAGGTGGGCTTGTGATTAGTATTATAAAACAATTACAAAAACAATTCAGGATTAATATTGTGCCCTCATGTGAGTTAAAAAGCATTTTATTGATATGAAAATGAAAAAATAAATTAAAAGGGTGTGTAAATTCCCTTAACCCTTGACATAGAATGATACAATAGATGGCCAAAACATATGATTTAATGACTATACTCTAGAGTTAACGAGCATTTTATTGATATGAAAATGAAAAAATAAATTAAAAGGGTGTGTAAATTCCCTTAACCCTTGACATAGAATGATACAATAGATGGCCAAAACATATGATTTAATGACTATACTCCATAAAATTCCAGTTACTAAGTTATTAACTAATTGCATTATAATAATTCATATAAGCATCTGAAGCATTTAGGTGATTGGAAACCAAAATATTCTATTGAACTCAAACATCATGGCTAATGAATGTGAAGCCTCATGCAGTTGCATGCACATTAGGAATTAGAATATCATCTCACCTTCATGATATGTAAAAAATACTACCTGAATGGAACATAACAAAACTCATAGGTGCATTTTTTTAAAAAATACTACCTAAAACCATTTTAAACACCAAAGGCATCTTTAAAAATTTTAAACATTTAAAAGTTTATTCAGTACAGTTACAATATTTTTCTATTTACAACCTAAAAGTTCAAAAATAAGCTACAAGTTCTTGAACATGGCTACCAGGCAATGACCTATTTAAGAAAATATGAGGAGTTGGAGGTGGAATAGAAACATCTACTGGAGATTTAGCAGTGACCCTCTTTGTTGGAGAGAACAATGCCACAACACCATCATGTTGTTGTTTTGAATTTGTACTAGGAAATAGAAGTCCAAGAAGTACTTCCAAACCTGCACATCATATTATCAAAGATAAGTAACATTTATCATTTGTTGAAAATTTATCCCTCCTCTAATTTATCAAGAAAAAAACTCTTATACCATTGAAAATATTGAACACGGTCCATAAAGAGGCCTGTAATGAAAAAAACACCCAATTTTGAAATATTTTTGCAAAAGCACCTAAAACCTATCACCTATAATTGGAGTCATAATAAACAAAGGTCAGATGATGAAATGTGATGTTTTTATACTTCAAACCCTTCTTAAAGAGTGATTATAGAAGCTAAGAACAATGGAAAAGGAACTAAAACCCTAATCCTTATTTGCATAGTCCAATTAACATAGTTTTGGGATTTACAACTTAGTTTATTATCACTTGAGGAACATTGAAAAGTTATAGATGCTGGTTGGATCGTGGTTTAATTTTTTCCATCTCATTTAAGCCTTAAAATGTGCATTCATATCTTGTAAAGGTAGAGTAAGGTCTTAAACCCTCTAAACTATCATTGAAACATAATCTAGAAAAAATAGGATTTACTAGCTTGAGTATGGTTTAGATACTCCTTTTCATTTGAAAGATTATCTTTTAAAGCTTTATCTAACTCATTGAGTCCTAATATTTCATATTGATTTTTGTGAAGCACTAAGAAGGGTTCAAACCCTTGGTACCCTTTTTGGAGAAAAAGTACACTAAAAATAAGGTTTATGTGTTTCTAACCAACTTTTGTCATTTGACAAAACACCTCTACATCACCAACATTTGAGAAATTCAGAAAAAATAGTAAATTGTACAATGTTAAGGATTAAATATTTGGAAGAATGATAAAAAACTTATAAGAAAAATGGAAAATCATACATATATGTCCCTATTATTGCCTTATAACCCAAATTGTCTTTCCAATTGCTTCTTCAAATCTCTTCTAGATGTACTTAGATATTCACCTCCCTCTCCATTACCTTCATCTTCATCCTGCAATATTCAAATATAAATATCACTACTCAATCATAATATCAATACACTAATCAATTCCATTTTATTTATAAATTGGTAAAAAACAAAAATGATCTAAAATAAAATCCAATAAATATTTCTATGGTATGCAAGGTTTTATGACTAAATCTCAGTCTTGTTGGGTTGTTTCACAATAAATTCACCAAAATAAAACTAAACTTGTAGAATGAGATAATGATTTTTGTCTAAGTATACTAATTTTTATCTCAATTTCTTTATATACTCTAGTTCGTGGCAGGCAGACTCTGATGCTCCCTTTCCAGACTATGGTGCTCTTTTGACAGACTCTGATGCCCTTTTTCAAGACTTCGATGCTCTTTTGCTTAACTCTGACACTCTTTATCCAAACATTGTGCTCCTCAAATAGACTCTAAAAATCCTCAAATGTACTCTGACACTTTACAAGAAGACTTTGACACTCTTTTTCTAAACTCTGACACTCTTTTTCCAAATTTTGACACTTTGTAGCATCATTTTGTAAGCCTTGTAAGCCCAATTAGGCCTATTTTGTCTAATTTTAGTTCTAGACTGTGTTATGATACATATTTTAATCTAAGTGGTGCCTATGAAATATTACATACTTCTAATAGACCCCACCATACCTTTACACATCCTTCCTAGTGATCATTTACCCTAGAACATCCAAATTCTAAGCCAAAAATACCTAAACCCTTCTAAGATGCAATTTTCCTAAGAAAATAGGTTTATCTAATAGCTACGAGAAGCCATTAATGATGAAATGGAGGTATATATGTCCTAGGGAAGGATTAAATTCAATCCCTTATGTTTCCAACATCATTTTGAAGGACATATTTGTTTGCAAGGGAAAAATACTTCATTTTCCCTCTACGAGGTAAAATTGGCAATTAAAAATTTTGAATTCCTAATTTTAGCAGGAAAGCATTTATAGAGTTGTTTTCCTGTGTTTTTGCAAGGACAAAATACAGCTCGAAAACATGACAAGTCTACCCTAGTGTCAAAAAATTTCATTATAAACCTTCCTGGACACCCTTCTAGATTAGTTCATCCCCTATGTCAGGCCTATCCCCATCCATGTAATTCTCATGTTTTTGGTTCTTAACCTTTCCCATGTGTTGAATAGATGAAAACAATCTCACAAGTTTCTTTTGAGACAATGTCTTTCAAGGAGGATCTTTCAGCAGGATTAGGAATGACTATTTTTAGCCTTTCTAAGGCTGGTGCATATTCTTCAGAGTAGGATTTGAAGTCCTAAATTCATCATGGAGTTGTATTAATGAGACAAGATCATTATGCAAGTGATTTGGGATGATTTGGGATTTGGAGATTCTGGAGAAAGTTCAACAAAAGTGGGTTTTTGAGGTCAAAAGAGCTTGCACTGCAAAAAAACACCTGAGCTTTTGAAAGATGATTCCAGGAGCTCCAGAATGATTTGGAGGAAAAGCAAGATATCAATGGAAATCTGATTCAATTCCCTACATGGTGGTACTTTTATATCTTTCACAAGATCCATGCATTTCTTTCCACAACTCATTCTTGGTAGGCACAACTGGTGATCCTGATAAAAATGTCATTTTTGAGGAGGTTTTAAGTTGAATCATACATGAGACCCATCCTATTCTTCTCAAAATCCATTTTTCAGTCAAATTAATATAAGTAAGTTCCCAAAAAATACCTCTAGGAGCTCCGACAATGTCGTTTTCAAGCTCCTTCTCAAGGTACAAGCTTCTGTCCTTAGTTAATTTTTTAGTGCCACGTGGTAGCATGAGGTTGAGGCACAATTTTTTGTCCCCTTTTTCCCTTTCTAAGGGTACAAGAGGGACACAAAAATGCACTTGCCCCACCTTAAACCTCCTGGACCCACCACATGACCTGGGAGGCTCCGGTAAGCACCTTTTAGCAAATTTCTATCCCCACTTCTTGTCATACATGCCTGCCACTTGTCACCCTGGGGCTAAGGAAGATTTTTTATGTCCCCTTAATCCATTTTCCAAGGGGACAAGGGGGACATAAAAATTACCCCCCCCCACCTTGCTCCTAGTTGATTCCTCACATGACCAAGTTTGATTCCTGAGTGCTAAATTTAAGCCCTTTCCTCTCTCCTCCTCCACCGCATACTCGCCACTTGTCCTCCTGGGGCTAGGGCACACATTTTTGTCCCCTTAATCCCTTTCCAAGGGGACAAGGGGAAAAATTTTCCCCCTCAAGGCATATAAAACCAAGGAAATAACCATTTTTTCATCTCCCCCCATTTTGCTCCAAATCTACTCAGAACTCTAGCGAAATTTTTTCAGAATCCTTCACCTCCATTTTTCCTCTTGCATTCATCCCTCCATATTTCCATGATTACAACAGAATAATTTTCATAAAAAATACAATTTTTTAAAAGCTCCAAGTACATTTTTTTAGATTGACTTCATAGCCCACGAAGGAAAAATTCTCATATCTTGCAAACTGGTGCACGGATTGAGGTGGGGTCACCATTTTTGAGTGATAAATGACAACCTATATTTTTTAGCAAAAAAACCTAGATTTCATGCCCTAGTTTTGTAATTTTTTATTTCCCGTTGTTCTATTGATCAGATTGAGCTGAAAATTTGTACGTGAGATCAAGAGAAAAACCTATCCCAATGGAGGTGGTTTCATAGAAATATGAGGTGTGAAAGGGAACTTTCTAAAAAATAGTAAGTCTCTATATAAGCACTTACTATAAATAGTAAACTCTCACAGAGGGTAAAATTTCTTCAAGGCAGTGTTCACAAGGAACAACCAGGGTAACAAACAAAGGTGGTCGAAAGTGAAAAAAGTGAAAAAGGCAAATTTACTAAAAATAGTAAATCCTCATTCGAGGTATAGAATGGGTGTCATCTTCCACCATAAAATTCAAATTTTCAGGTCTTGAGTCCTGTCTCGACTCTCTCATCCGAGTACTTCAGGTGTGGGGGACAGTTATGTCACCCACATGGACCTAGAAGACCTCAAAGATTGACATGTTTGGTGGACCCAGAGAGCCAGTGGAGGAAAAGGTTTTCACAAGAGGGTTGTATGCAGCAGGTGGCCATCTAGTGTCAATACAAAGTATAGAGTTGGTGTTTTCATGCACTCATCACTATGATCTAGACACACAAACCATACGAGCAGATGATAACTCAAATCTGGTAGTGATCTACTTCCAAAGCCATCTCTTACTCAATACAAATTCCAATTGGAACAATATGTACCATCATCTCCAAATATGTTGTAGCAAGTGAATGGTCCAAAACATATTGTTACCTTTAGGGCCTCGCACAAGGTTTTGGGTTAAAAGAAGTGAGAAAGCCTTCATGCGTGTTAAAGTATCTCTTGCAAAGTGAATTTCATGAAGGCTATTTGGATGTGATCATCCATCCTCAATCAGATGATGGGAGAAGAAACCACAGAAGGAATTTCAATATTGGATGGCCTTATTCATGCTCACTGATCATCGAAGGCAAGTAGAGAATTAATTGGGGGAAAATCATCAGTGACAATTTGCATCATCAGTTGCTCTAGGTACCAGTCTCAAAGAAGTTCTCAATGACTTCATACTTGGTGTATGCTCTTGTGAGCTTCAAGACCATTCAAAGGGTTGGATCACTTACAAAAAATATCTCCTAAAGCTCAACATTTGAAAGATATCCACAGTTGATCTTGAAGGAGAGAAATCATCATTTATGAGGGTGAACGATGCCTTCACCATGTTTTCCATCAGAACATTGGAGAGGGAATCCTCACTCAAGGTTTTCACCACAAGTGGACTTCTTTGATAAAAAAGGTATGAGGTCATATTTCATTTAGTTTATCCACTTTATCCTATATCCGAGTATCTGGCTTCGATATCTTGCTCCGTGAAGGCTACCTCGGTATCTCATCAACAAGATCGTATTGTTTGAGCTATACAGACAACTTTCCCATGTTCACAGTAAGCTCAAGAACTAGAAGAGGAAGAATGTCTCATTTCCCATTTCACTTGGAATATTCACTTGCAAGTAGTTTCAGTGACACTACACACCTGGAAGTTTCCTTCACACCCCTGAGCTTGTATTCATATACCTTGAGGGTAGACTTCGACATCCAAAGTGATCCAAACACTTTTCACCTTCCTGAGTCATATCATGTTCCACAGATCGAATATTATTGGGTGAATTACATAGATGACTTTGATATCGAGGAAAGAGGCCACATGTGAATGACCATCATGCAAATGAAAATATTCGAGTTTATTGGTATGAGGAAGGAATTTAAGATGATGGCACAAAGTTATATGATCTAGAATATCAAGCAGTGAAGGCTTCACCCTTCCATGGGTGACATGGAGCATCCACGAATTGGGAGACATAAGTGAAAGGACTGAGGTCATCATCAAGAGATCAAAGGAATGGTTCAAAAAGAAGAAGGATATTTTTATCACATCAAGAACTTCCCCACTCTTCAAAGGTAGGCATAACATCATTCTTCTTCAAAGGTCAGGAATTTTTTTTGGCTCAATTCATTCTGGAGAGAGTTCAAAGTGCAAGGTAGTGGAATTGGAAGCCTTGTACTACAAGAGGTTGCACAAGAAATTTAGAATAAAATGAACCTATGTATAAATGGAGCTTAGGGAAAGTGATCCATTCCACCATTCAGTTCCTCAGCAACCCTAGATATTTTCACCTTTCACTTCCACTCCTTCCTCTTGCACGCATGTAATTTTCCACCCCAAGTAGGAAACAAGAGTCATACTAGTTGATGAGCCCAATATAGATGAGATGTTCCCTTGGATGTAAGAAATGATATCACAAAGGAGGCCCATATAGTCTAACAGGTGACAATCCTTGATTTCTTAGTGATATCATCATTGGTCAAAGGGAAGAATAAAAATTTTTCTCAAGCACTTCTCACTTTTTCAGTGGTTCCTCAGGAAATCAATATGTGGAAGTAGTCAAGCCAAGGGTAATCAATCCCATTGAAGAAATGACCTCGATTGACTATGAGATGAGGACAATTTCCCTAGGCCTATCCACTCATAAGGGAGATGCACATCTATTTCAGGAGTCTTTCACTCGCCTCCTCATGAGGAACCAGGAATATAAAGTGAAGATTGATTAGTTGGAAGACCATGTGTGAACACTCTCCTCATACGTATGAAATTTCATGGACCTAAATGCTCCTTCATCTCTCCCAATTGAAGAAGTTACTCCCATTAGTAGCTTCAATCTAGATTACATTCAAAAGATGCATGGGGTTTCACCATATAGGGAGGAGCCAGTGACAAATGGGTGAGAAACATTGTGGAGAAAGGAAAATTATTGCTTCCAGAGATGATCTAATTGTACATGTACATGTGTGCCACTACCAACAAAGTCTGGATGATGAAGGAATGAGATTGAGAAAGAAAAATAACATTGGGATCAAGTACATCCACTAGTGATAGAAATGGGAGATGCTCATTCTCAGGTGTTGGTAAATAGGAAAGTGTTGATTATCCATCTGAAAACTTGTCATGTGTATGGGCATGAGGAATCTTGTCTCTCAGTATGAGATGTTGAATTAGGATATTGATGAGTTGGACTCAAATGTGGAGCGTGCCTCCAAAATTTAAGACGATGTCAACACCAGGGATGCAGAAGCTTGGAGTGCCCACCATTGATGAGAATGCCTCAAAAAATGAATTGTTAAAGCCATTTTAGGTGTATGTCAAAAAGAAGTCTGGGGACACATTTTCTTTCAATGAAGATACATTGGAGTCCCTCTCTGAGATCATAGCCACAATTTCAAACATTGCAAAGAAACATCATTCATGGTTTACTAAAATCAATAACATCAATGACATCTATGATATGGTTGGCTCGAGTCTCTGAGTTGTGTCTACATTCCTCGAGTTGAGAATGTTTACCTTGGCAGCCCGGTATAGTAAAGAGTTCAAGGGAGTGGAAACTTTTCCAGTTAAGCTTGGCAAGGATCCATCAAATAGTGAAGGTAGAATCAGCAAGGGCGACATCTTCATGGACTAGTTATCTCTCTTCTTCTTCTCGCTCTTCTCTCCCCCTTCCCCCTCCTCCTTCATGTTCTATTTCTTCGTTGGGGGTTGCACTTTTCATTTTGTATTATTCCTATTTTTTCCTATTCATTTAAATGTGACTATTGGTTAACATTGTAATAAGTCACCCTTAATTAATAAAAGGGGAATTAATTCTATTCCTAGGAATATGAAAGTCACATGTTGTGAGGACAAATGAAAAGTCATGTGGGGGTAGGTGAAGAGTCTTTATCAAAGTCTATAAATTATAATGACTTCCCCATTCTTAAGGGTTGTCAATTTTGTATTCTCGAGGAGTAGATAACTACTTGTGAAAAGCAAAAGAGATAGCTATTTTCTTATATTCTCATTCTCACATGTTCTTCCATTCCTCTCAATGTACAACTTTTCCAAAGTATCAATAAAGAAGAAATGAGTTTATGTTTTTCTGATGAGGGAACAAATGAAACTTTGTTGTTCATAATTCCATCTTGGCTTGGTGTTAGTAACAATGTTTTTTTCTTTAATTATGTGTGATGATATGATCTGATTAATATTTGCAGAGCATCTGATTTTCTACCTATGATATTAATCCCCTCTCCTTAATTTCCCACTCCCTTTTCCCACCTATCCAAAAAATTCTTCCCTTTCCAGAAATTACAAACATTTACTGCAAGTTCAGTGGAGTGTTCCTGTTGGATCCTCGGCCTCTAGGCCAACCATATATTTTCATTTTCATTCACATATAATAAATAAATCTACCCCATTCAATAATAGGGACCTAGTCCCAGAGCATTGACAGAAACCCACTAATTTGTCCAACTGACAAATTTTCTCACCAACAAGAGTTTTCCAAGCTCACATACCACCATAAAATGATTTGGGGATGTATAGGGAGGTTGTTGTAACATCAAGTGCGCAAGAATTTTGAAGTGGAGGTTCCATGTGAAGAAAAAAACCACTTACCAGGGTTTGGAGGCAAGGAAATACGTGTTTTGTGAAGGTAGTTTGATCAACCAAGACCATTCCAAGATATAAGAGTATGTTATAAACATAAAAAAATACCTATAAGAGGTCATTAAGTCCATGCATCAATTATATATAAAATTGTAAGCATTGTATTCTTATGAAAGAGAAAGAAAAAAATAAATTTAATGTTTTTTATTGTCCCTCTAAGAAACATATTATGGTTGAGTACAGTGTTATTGATATGAAAATGATGTAATGATATTGGATGATTAATTATAATGTGGTTATAGTGCTTCCACATGCGTTAAAAATTTATTTGAAGGTCTTGAGGTCAAGCTACAAGCCTATACTCTATTTTATGACAATTTTAGAACCCTTTCAATGTCATGCACCATTTGCATTTAAATCCATGATAGAGGATGAAAAACATATATAAGTATATAAAATTACCAAATATTATTATTACCAAATTTGCAAGTGATTGGATTTGGGGAAGTCCTCCATTTTCTTATTCAAAGTAAGTGAAAATTTGTCTCTTAGGAACCAATTTTGGTCAATAGTGAACTATAATGGCACGTTTGCATTTGAAGCCTTTTAAAAAGGATGAAACACAACTCTATAATAATATAAAGGTAGAAAAATATTATTAGTACCAATTTTGGAATTTATTGGATTAATTTAAGTCTGCCATTTTCTTCTTCAAAGTCAGTGCAAAAATATGTCACTAGGAACCAGTTTTGGTCAATAGTGAACTATCATGCACCATTTACATTTGAATCCTTTTATAGAGAATATCACCAACTCTATAATTATATAAAGGTACAAAAATTATTATTACCAAGTTTTTAAGTGATTGATATTGGTTAAGTCCTTCTATTTTCTGGTTCAAAGCAAGTGTAAAACTATCTCCTAGAAACCAGTTTTGGTCAATAGTTAACTTTCATGCATCATTTGAATTTAAGCCTTTATTGTAGGATGTCCAAAAATCTATAATAATATAAAGGTACCCAAAATTATTAGAACCAAGTTTGGAAGTTATTGGATTAGGTTAAGTCCTTCCATTTTCCTATTGAAATTCACTGCAAAACTGTCTCCAAGAAACCAATTTTGGTTTATAATAAATTATCATGTATCATTTACATTTAAAGCCTTTACAAAGGATGTCAACAAATATATAATGATCTAAAGGTAAAAAATATTATTATTACCAAGTTTTTAAGTTATTGGATTAGGTTAAGTCCTCCATTTTCTTGTTCAAAGTTAGTGAAAATACTTGTCTTCTAGGAACCATTTTTGGTCAATAATGAACTGTCATGCACCATTTGCATTTGAAGCCTTTACAGAGGATGCCACAAAATCTAGAATGTATAAAGGTACCCAAAATTATTATTATCAAGTTTGGAAGTGATTCGATTAGGGTAAGTGCTCTATTTTCTTGTTCAAAGTCAATGTAAAATTACCTCCTAGGAACCCATTTTTGTCAATAATGAATTTTCTTGGACCATTTGCATTTGAAGCCTTTGTAAAGGATGTCACACAAAATAGAATGATATAAAGGTACCCAAAATTATTAGTACTCCAATGGTTTGGAAGTGATTGGATTAGGGTAAGTTCTTCATTTTCTTGTTCAAAGTCAATGCAAAATTGTCTCTTATGAACCAGTTTTGGTCAATAGTGATCTGTCATGCACAATTTGCATTTGAATCCTATTCGAGAGGATTCTAATAAAAACTCTAGATTGATATAAAGGTAAAAAATATTATTAGTACCAATTTTTAAGTTATGTGATTATTTATGTAGGAGCATCCATGATAAGACCTATATTGTCAAAGGCCGCAAAGTTTTTAGAATCAATGTGTGGTGTGAAGGAATGGTCATCTCAGAGCATGATCTATGCATAGTCGTTTTAAGCCAAAATCAGTGGAGATGAAATTCAAATCCTCCTTTTGCATTTTCCCTCCAAAAGGGATCTTTGAAAACTCCAAAAGTATGTAATAAGGCACTATGTAAGACTTGTACAAGTGCTCTTGAGTGCTAGCTAGGAGTTTATTTCATGACAATTAGTGTCATGTTAGAGTGTGTCATGAGTCTTTTATAGGTATAGGAGAATCATTTAGATGCTTAACAATGATGTAAAGTGGAGTTCTGATGCCTCATATAGGAAGTTTAAGAGATGAATGACTAATCAATAAGCATTATTGGAACTTATCTAAAGTAACTTTGCAAGTAGCCAAAATGGTGTTTGAGGTGGTTGGACATTTTTGAAGGAGGTTAAAAGTGTTTTGTAGCTCATTTAGTCAGAGTAGGAAATGTTGAGAGATGGTATTATGAGAGTCTGAGATACCAAGGTAAAAATATTTTTTACAATAATCTTTTCTTAAGTGTAAAATCATATGAATGATTCTAATTTGAGAAGAAAATGTTAATAAATGATAGTAATGCATTGATATCTGGGAATCCAGATGTCAAAGTCCTCCCATTTGGATCTAGAGTTTAAAGATTATATTATAAAACATGACCTCTGTTATATCAGTTAAGATTCTAAAATCACTTTAGTGCTCCTCTAATGGACTGTGTGTGCTCCTCAAATGTGATCAATGGCACTCCTAAATGCACTCTAGATGGGTTCTGTAAAAGTGATCAAATGCTCTTTTTCTAGTTTTTGACATATTTTTCAACTATGACGCTCTTTTGATAGACTTGATGCTCTAAATAATGTGCATATAAGTCCAAAGATGAATAACTAAATTAAAGTTTAAAGAGAACTTATCTAGAGAAAAATTCAAGTGAAAAATGGTGTTTGAGGTACGTTCAGAATCATGTTTTGTGAGAGGTTAAAAGTCTTGATTGCAGTTGAGTCGAGTATAAATGTTGAGCATGTATTATGACCGAGGACTACCAAGGAAAAAGAAAGTTTGCAAGCTATTTATTAAGTGCGCAATCATATCATTCTGATCTCCAAGAAAATGTGAACCAATTAGTCTGATTGATATCTTAAAATCTGTGTCAAAGGCCATCCCATTTGGATCTAGAGTTTAAAGATCATTTCAGAGCATGATTTGTAAAGTTAAGAGCAAAATGTACTCCTCCTCAGGTTCACTGCGAGGGCTTCTTAGATATCCAATTAGGGTTTAGCGCTCCTCAAATGGACGCTGACAACTCCCATGTACACTTTAATACTCTGACGATGAAGACTAATGGATATTTTTGAAAACTCTAGTGTTGGTTTTTGTATACTCTTAACACTCTTTTGATAAACATTTGCAACTAGACATTAGGCTAATACTAATGGAATTCGGTGCTTTATAAGGAAGACGCTTTATAGATGAATAACTCAATTCCAAAGTTCTTGGAACTTGTCTAAAGTAAACCTTCAAGTTCCCAAAATGGTTTTCAAGGTGGTTCAATCATGATTTTATGGAGGTTAAAATATGCATTACAATTCTGAGGTCGACCTATAAATGTTGAGCATGTATTATGAGAGGACTGGGTAAGGAGTAAAACAAAATTTACAAGCATCTTAGGGTTACTGTAAAATCATATCAGAGGTGATCTTCACTAAAATGGGTAACCAATAGAATTTGTTTGATATCAAAATCTTGTGTCAAAGGCTCCTATTTGGATCTAATTTTTAAAGATTAGATTCAGAGCATGTCATTATATTAGTTAAGAGTCAAAATGTATTTACTCATTGAACTCTCAACATGGACTTTATGACTCCTCATGAATAGGGGAAATGCTTGGAGAAGGACATAATAACACTCTGAATTTTCTAGGAGTTCAAGAAGATACTTAGAGAAAGCTGAGGTAAGTCTTTGAAAGAAGTCTACATGAATGCTAAGAAGGGTTCATTCTAACAGACCTCTGGGAAATGGACATGGAACATCCTTGAAAAATATCCCCATAGACACTTATGCTAGAAAGAGGAATTTTTTGGGTTAATGTTAAATTTTTAGCCAAAGAAGCTTTCATTTTCAAGTCATGTGACAGAAAGGTTGTTAGAACGTGAAGGGAGATTTGTTTTTGTGCTATAACCAGGTTGAAGAAAAAAACGCGACAACAACCTTGTTTACGAGGCAACAAATATTTTGAACGTGTTTACAGCCTCTGACCTGTTTGCGTCGACAAACAATATTTTCATGCATGTCAATCATTTCCATTATCAACATTATATCCTGCAACTTGTAAGCATTTTATTCTTATGAAAGTGAAAAAACAAATTTAATGTTTTTAGATTGCTCCATTAAGAAACCTATTGTCGTTTGTCAAAAACCTTATTTTTATGTGTTATTGATATCATCAATGATGAAATTATATTGTCACATGAACAAAATGTGGTTACAATGCTTCCACATGCATTAACAAAAACATTTGAAGGTCTTGAGGTCAATACTAAGAGCCTAAACCCAATTTTGTGAATATCTTAGACCCCCTTTAGGACTATCATGCACCATTTTCATTTGAATATATTATAAAAGGATTCCCCCAAGTCTATAATGGTAGCTAAAGTGTACCCAAATATTATTATTACCAAGTTTGGAAGTGATTGGATTAGGGCCGAGTCCTCCATTTTCTTGTTCAAAGTCACTGTAAAATTGTCTCCTAGGAAATTCAATTTTGGTCAATAGTGAATGGTCATGCACCATTTGAATTTGAAGCCTTTATGGGGATTCAAAAAAATCTATAATGATATAAGTGTATAATATTATTAGTACCAAGTTTGGAATTTATTGAATTAGGGTAAATCCTCTTAGTAATATTTTCAGATTGTTTAAAGTAAATAGTGCAAAATTGTCTCCCAGGAAGTTTTGGTCATTATAGTGAATTGTCATGCTCCATTTTATTTGAACCCTTTGATAGAGGATTGTTTAAATCTATATAATTACCTATAAAGGTACCCAAAATTATTAGTTTTAGTTTGGAAGTGATTACATCAATTAGGGTAAGTCCTCCATTTTATTGTTCAAAGTCAATGTAAAACTGTCTCTTAGGAACCAATTTTGGTCAATAGTGACTATCATGCACCATTTGCATTTGAAATCCTTTCTAAAGGATTCCACAAACTCTATAATGATCCTAAAGTTACCCAATTTTATTAGAACCAAGTTTTTAAGTTATTAAATTAGGTTAAGTCCTCCATTTTCTTGTTCAAAGTCAATGTAAAACTATCTCCTAGAAACCAGTTTTGGTCAATAGTTGAAATGCGCCTTTTGATAACACTTTACAGAGGATTCCACCAACTATATAATGATATAAAGGTACAATAAAAATTATTAGTACCAAGTTTGGAAGTATTGGATTAGGTTAAGTCCTTCATTTTCTTATTCAAATTCAGTGCAAAAGATGTCTCCTAGAAACCATTTTTGGTCAATAGTGAACGGTCATGTGTCATTTGAACCATTTTTGAAGCCTTTATAGAGGATGCAAAAATCTATAGAATGATCTAAAGGTACCCAAAAATATTATTACCAAGTTTGGAAGTGATTTGATTAGGATGAGTCCTCCATTTTTTTATTCAAAGTTAGTGCAAAACTGTCTCTTAGAAACCAATTTTGGCCAAATGTGATGTACTAAGGCCAAATTCGAGTTTATATAGAGTTGAGAACACGCTGGATATGGTAATAGGAACCCCTAATACATTAGTAATATCTGCACCAAGAAAAACTAAACAAGAGTGGTCTATATCCCTTGAAGAAGTTCCCTAAAAAAATGATTCTATGTGTGTCCAACAAGTTACATCCATTTTGTGATATCGAACACATCATTAATAGGAAATTTGAATTTGTTGAAGGAAAAATAAGGTCCCTCTTCACCCCATTTAAATCTAGCAATGAGCATTGGTCCATCTCATGGTCAAGTATCTCAATCAATTATCACCACAAAGAAAGGAAGCATAGTAGTAATTGTTCATTCCTTTGTTATCTTGGAAATGGATTGAATCGTTAGTCATGAATAGTGGTTTAAGCATCCACGAGAGATTTTTTAAGAAATCTTAGGACATCATAAACCATCATTTTATTAATTGAAAAGGAATACCCAATGCAATATAAATTTGTTTTTGTTTTCTTCCCAAGCTTTTGTGTGTAAGCCGACATTACTAATAATACATTATAGTGAATCCTTTCAGTACAATATTTTGTGGATGACTAGTTGAAATGAAATATAATAGTTTAGTTTCCACTTGAAACATAACAGTTCTAATTAATATTGTATATTATTGACTACCTGAGATGCCATGCAACAACGTCCAATGTATAGATGAGAGAGAAATGTGCCAACATGAGAAAGAAATGCCAACTTAGATGTGTAACATGATGTGGCTCTAGATACACCTTAATATGCTGGAAATAATCACACTTATGTCTTATGAATGTGGGTCTTAGGCATAAAACCTTAGGGCATGAATAAGAATCACACCCATAAATAGAGATGGTTGAGAAGTAAAACTCCAAGTGCAGAACCAAGGATAAGACATGTTCAACATTAATTAGGACCTCAAACAAATTTGAGTGGGAAAAATGGTCTATATGATAAACTTTGACAGTAAAACTGATGGGAAAAGCAATGCTAAAAAATATAAAACTAAATCAACCCATCAAATTTTATTATTCATATGAAAATAGGTTTCTGGATCAAAAGATTTATACTGAGAATCAATATGATGTCTAACATTTTTATGATTTGGAAACATTTTCATTATTAAAAAACAAAAATATTACCTATAAAAAGATTTAGCAATCAAGTTTTGTTTTTATTATCTTCCTAGGCATTTGTGTGTAACAAAAAAATAACATGACTGTTGAAAAAGGCAAGTGAGCTCTCTTTTCTATGATACTAAAGTTGCATCTCATCATTTTCCCCCACGTGAGAAATTAAAAATGCTAAATGTGGATGTGGGAAATGTGTTTAATTGGGGTAGTTTCTTATTTACTATAGCCAAAGGGACTCATGCATTGGAATATGGAAGCTATTTTTTTAAAGATGAATACTATTAAAATTACTCAACCCATCAAAGTATACTAGTTATATGAGTAATATGCTACTAGATCAAAAGTTATAGATTGAGACTCAATATGATTTTTTACACTATTATGATTTGGAGAGAATTTCATTATTAAAAAACATAAAGACTTTCATTAAGACCACCCATAAAAAATTCAACATTGAAATTGGGTAAAATGGCATACCTTTCACATATCACTAATCTCTTCTCACTAGAAGCCAACACCTCTAAGCTCTTTATAAGTTTTAGGATATTCCAAAGTAAAAATGATTTGGTGAAAATGATCCTTTTCAATACTGGGTGAGTTACATCATTAATTAGGCTCTGCAAGAGCTTGACATCTAGTGAATCCCTTTTCTCTAGGTAGACCACTCAACAATGTTGTCAACTAACCCTCGGCCTTGGAAAAAATCTCGGGTGGAGGTAAAAATCTTGCAAAGGTGTGGCAGATTTATTTTTATTTTTCAAACGGCCATTGTATTGTAATGTTCTAAACTGAAACAAAGTTGACCCTAACCCTAAATCTATAAGGTATGAATTGTGTTTTGAAAAATAATCACATGAGTTTAAAATATAAAATTCAACCTTTGGATGCATGTGGCTAAGCCTCTTAATATCATGCTCGATGGATGTGTTATATTGGGATCTTGAAACCCCTCTCCCATACTACCTAATTCAACATTATTACAAAATTATTTTTTAATTTTTTTTAATTTTGTTATTAATGTAGAAGAGTAGATTTTATGAGAGGTATTCAATTATGATGACATTTTTGGTAAAAAATGGGGGAAATTTTTTTATCCTAAAAAGTGGTAGTTTTCTGTTCAAAAATTGATTTTTCAGCCATTTTTTGTTGCCCCTTGACCCTGGTTGGGGATTCCACCCCCAAACCACCACTCCCCATCCATTGTGTAGTATTTTTAGGGTACCCTCTCTAATTTGAGGCATATTATTATCATGTGTACAATATTGGAGGGTGAGGCTGGGTTTGAAAGGTGGTCAAAACCCCTCACAAGAAAACACTCTTTATTCCTAATTGCTTCTTTCTCACCCCACATTACTTTGGATGCATTTTCAGCTAAACCTCGAAATGTACTTGGACACCAAACTCATCCTGAGATGGTCAGCGGGGTATTAACAACTTAATTCACCACTTCAGAGTAGGGAAGGGATTCGATAATGGTAAACCATCTTGTCAAGGTAAGCGCGAACATTGTTTGACCATGCGTGATGGGGTAAGACACTGCATTAATATTAAGATCATGAGACCCTCACAGGATTTTAGAGGTTGAGTAAATGTTAAAGAAGCCATGGAAATAACTAAGAAGATGATGTAAGGATCAATAATCCCTGAAGACTAAGTTTCTTACCTTAAGTCAGGGGTCAAATTTGATGGTTGTTTATACATTTTTAATGTTTTTAGCCATAAAATACTTGCACACATTTGAAATAAATATTATATGTAGCTTGTATATATAAATATATGACCGTTATTTTTTATACAAATATGTATGTAGACTATATATTAAATATAGTTGAATATATAAATTAGTTTTTTAAATTTAATTAATATTGTATAAAAACATAACTTTTTTGAATTTTTGAAGGCAATATGTGAAAATTATTATCATCTTAAAATTGTGTGACACATAATATAGGTGGCTGTTAAATTTAACCCATACAGCTTGACTTGTAAAAGTGTATTATATATAGAAATTTACATCATTATAATCAATACTAGTAACCTCCTTGGTACCCAATGAAGATCAATGTTATTCTTTATCAAAGGAAAAATAAAATAATTCAAAAAATATACAGTAGGATGAAAGATATAAATTAAACCCAAGTAAAAACCCCATATTGATGTTTGATTAACAAAAGAAGAATTTTGAACTCAAGTTCTTGGGCTATTGGTACGTCACAAGTAGTTTGTGATCATCAACCCAAGTTCCATTCCCATTGAGTTCATTGGATGCTTTCGATAAGTGGTCATGGTGAAACCTTGAGGTAGGGATCGAACTTCTCCATATGAACCAAGGGGAACATAATGGGGCACTTTGATTGTGGATCAATTGATGAACATTAAGGACCCAAGCCCACCCCCATTTCCCACTTAGAGAAAGTACTCCTCCACCACTCTAGTTCATAGCTTTGGTATAATAAAAGCGTTAAAGGAACCAAATTTTTGAACTCAAGGTCTTGGGCTATTGGTGAGTCACAAGTAGTTTGTGATCATCAACCCAAGTTCCATTCCCATTGAGATCATTGGATGTTTTCGATAAGTTACCATGGGGACACCTTGAGATAGGGGTTGAACTTCTCCATATGAACCAAGCAGAACATAGCCGGGCACTTCGAATGTGGATCACTCGACGAACATTAAGAACCCAATCCCACCCCCTTGTCCCACTTAGAGAAAGTACTCCTCCACCACTCTAGTTCATAGCTCTGGTATAATAAAAGTGTTAAAGGAACAAAATTTAAGCCAATGGGGTTTGGGTGGATTAGTTAAGATAGACGATTGTGTCTGGATCCACCTAAGTTCAAATCCCGCTAGGCACAATCCCCTTCAGGGTGGTTTATCATTGGTGGTGGGAGTTGCATCACTAGTAGGTTGCAGCGGTGATTGGTGGTGGTGGGAGTTGCATCACCAGTAGTTTACGACAGTTATCGATGGTGGCAGGAGTTACATCACTAAAGGTCATGGCTTGTGGCTTTGGCTAGTGGTTATCAATGGTGGTGGTATTTACATAGTTGGCATTGACAGTGGCACTAAAGGTCATGGCATTGTGGCTTTGGCTAGTGGAAAACGGTGGTGGTGAAAAAATTTGCATCATCGGTGTGGGCTTCGTGGTCATAATTTGTGTTGGTTGTAATTGTAATATCTTGTCTGAAGGACATTATTGTAGGTTAGGAAAAAATCCCCACCAACCCTCCAGTGCATAGCTCCAGTCAAAAGAGTTTATCAATTAAAAAAAACACAAGAAGAATTTCAGACATTTAACACTAGATGAATAACCTATTTAAAAATTCCTTAAAAAGGCCTTTCACAAACACATTTGGATGATAATAATGATTACCTAAACTACTATTAATGTATATTAAAATTATCTTTTGATGGAAAAATTAAAAACACTAAGTACTATTAGTGTTTTTTCTCATTGAATAAAAAACACTACCATATATTAGTGAATAAAAAACACTACCATATAATGTTAAGATACTACAAATTTGGTGTTAAATTATAAGAAGAAAAATTGGACACCAAAATATAACACCAATTTTGTATCATCTTACAAATAAACACTATTATATTAGTTTTGAATTATAGGATGATACCAAATTGGTGTTATATTACAAAAAAGTAGATATGAACGCTATAAAATTTGGTGTCCTGGTGTTAAATTTATAGGATGATACCAAATTGGTGTTATATTACAAAAAATAGATACAAACACTAAATTTTTGGTGTCCTGGTGTTAAATGTGTGAAATTATTGTAGTTTCAAAGGATCTCTCAAGTACCACCATCCTCTTGGAATCTTATTAGTTTTTAATTGAATGACCTCCTGCCCCAAAAGAATTCCATTCCCCTTCCAATTTTTAATGAAAGACTCCAAATCTATGAGCTAGTCTTCAAACTCAACTATGATGTTCATAAATCTCATGATCTGACTATCATCCTCAAAAACTTGCCAATGATTGACATTATCTGGGATGTAGGGTCTCACTAACACTTCAACATCATACTTACAACAAGGGATAACTACCTGATTTTGATATTGAGAAGCATGGACAATAAGCTAGTATGCAACCGTGTTTAATGATTTTTCAATGTGAATGATATTTAAGGAATAAAAAAACTCCCGAGAGTCCCATAATTTTTTTCTATATTATTTAATCCTCTCATTATTTTTTGAGTGCACATTTTTTATCTAATGTATGATCAAATTTGAGTCACCTTTGACAATCACATCCTTGATTTTTAATTTAGAGGCCATGTTTAACCCAATTAGTAAAACTTCATACTCTGCTCCATTATTAGTACATTCGAACATAAATTTGTAAGTAACCCTAAACATAACACCTTTTCGAGAATATAGAACAACTCCAATTCCTACCACTCCTTTTGAATATGCCCCATCAAAGAACATAGTCCAAGAACCATCAAATTTCGTATTACAGGTATGAGGAAAACAATCGGGCTCAACATGATGTTCTATAAAACAAGTATTCCACAGAAAATTTTATATATCCACATTAGTTAATAATAATTCATTCAATGTCATTTGTGTATCTTCAATCAAATGTAACATCCTCTTCTCTCTACAAAGTTTGACTTATTCTACTTCAAGAGGCATAATTACATAAGATATATCCATCTGAATTCTACCTAGAACTGAGGCAACCCATTTTATAGATAATAACATATTCCACTTGGGAGGACAATCCACCACAACCACATTCATTTCCAAAAACTTACTAAGATAGGCTACAAGCTGAAAAAAAGCCCTCTAACAGACCCTACTACATGCACTTGTCTTGAATCCATAACATAAAATCTTCCATATGTGGTTGATATTCTGATTCTTGTCTCATTCATAATTGTTAAAGGCATTATTTTGCAGGATGACCCTAAATCCAACATATAGTTATGTAATAACCATCCATTCACAAGTAAAGTGGTCTAAAATGGATCCACATCTAGTTGACTCTCTACTAATGACGTGCCTAAGCATATATTAGGCACCTCTTTTACCTCTTCACTAATTTCTTTAGCTTTTACAACATGTGCAGATACGAAAGTAGATTTTTGGGCGTCATGGTAATAAAATGCTCTATTTTTGTGTTATAGGATGCGTAATAATTCAACTAAGGAGATTGTTATTTTGAACTAGATGAGGAAAGATGTCATATCATATGGATTGTATTTATGCATTGGTGTGTTAGGAGGCAAAGTGACGGAATTGGTGTCAGGTATACATGAGGAAAGGGATTGAGTAAAGGAATGCCCTAGATCAAATAACAAAGGGGCATTATTCTTGGTCAAATTCTTTAGACATTTATTTATCCTAGTCTCATACTACTATTTAGAAGGTTCTTGAGTGAAGAAAGTACTAATTAACCCCATCTTTTGGCCACCTTATTTTACTTTTATTTCGTCATCCCCTCACATTTTTATCTACATGCCCAGTCTGTTTCAGACACTTTCCTGTCATTTTAGCCTTGGTTAGGGCACCTAGGGTAATACTGGGGCACCTTTGGGCACCTCGATCCCACCTTGGGCACCCTCGATCCTTTTTCTACTTTCCCACCACTTTTTGGGCTCTTTCTAGCCATTTTTCATCCTTATCTTTTTCCTAGTTGGCCATGTCAGGGTTAATTACAAAATTAGATCAAGAGAACCATATAAATATAAAGTTATGAGACCATAATGAGGGAACTAGCATCATTCTACTACTATCACTCATCTAGAGTTTCATCCATCTATTGCATTTGCATCCACATAGCTCCATCATCAAGGCACAAGCTAGGGAGTCTGCATCACACTTCATAGGGGGAGGATTCTATTCTATTCCATGCACACATGCTATTACATTTTCTACATTTAGTTATTACTCACTATTTCACATAGTGCGACTAGAACAAGAGCACCTAGGGCACGAAATGCACACACACACCAGAACTACATTTGGGTTCAAAATGTAGTGCAACGCTCAGATTAGTAAGCCCACTGTTGTGGAAGCTAAGGTTAGTCCGACCCATTCATTTGCATCTTTATTTTTTAGGGTTTTGATACTCCTTGTCTTTTTTTAGGTCTCTACATCAGCTTGGATTATTGGCGACATACAACGCAAGGACAATGAAGTAGATGTGACACATAGTGAGGGTTTTGGACCACCTTCCAACCTTGTGAGAACTAGTTGCAGAGCATTTTTGCATAGACCAGGAGCACCTATTTTACATACCAGAGCATCCGTAGGTGCCCCAGTCCTATTCCAAGTGCCCCAGTCCACCTATATCCTCTAGATCTAGCCTTTTCTGAACCTCTGCACAATCATTCATTACTTCTATTTTCTCTAGTTATCTTTGCAACACTCTATGATATTCACTCTTACCAGCTGAGTTCTTTCCTTACCTTCTTCTTGCACATTAGGGTTTTATTTTATTAGTCTAATTATTTGGTAATTTTTATAGTGCTATAGTATAATTATTTGTTGTGTTTTATGTCCTCATAGATTATATTAACTACCCCCATATTAATCAATTTTAGATAATCATTTTGGTGAACCCGACCATTGACTCCACCTTCATTCTAGGGATTTTCTCATCTTTTATACCATGGCTTCTAATGTCTGTCAAGTCTCTTTACTTCAATTGATTCAAATGCACCCATCTTGTAAAGATGCTCTTCAACAAACCCTAGAGAATATGCATCTTCCTATCAACATATTGCCTACCCAAGTCAACGCTATTTTTAGTCATCTTTCTATAGACTCCCTTGATTCTAATTCCAATCAATCTATTTGAAAATCCATTCAAGCTCTTCATTCTATATTTCAAGATAAATTTCAAGCTATGGAATCCACAATCACATCTCTTAAATCTGAAATTCAACAACTTAAGGATACTTCTCAGGCTCATGATTATTCTTCTTCTCATATCCATTATATGTCTTCTACATGTTCTCATATTAGCAAACCTCAAATCTTGTCGCTACCCATGCCTCTCAAATTTGCAATCAATGTTACGCAACAAGATGTTCTTCCCAAACTCATAACTCATCAATTAATCAACTTGCCATCTACTCATTTTTATCCTCCTTATTGGATTGCAAAATATCATGGCCTCTCATATCATAATTATCATCAAATCAATAGACATAATGAAAATGATTTTTATGCTTTACAACGAAGAATTAAACATCTTGAGTGTCAAGGTTTCATCTCATTCACCGCAAAACGTTCTGTTACATGGTCATCTCCACTTGTTACATCTCAATGGGTTGTTAAATATGCTTTGTCTAATGAGCATCATGTCATTACTTCTAAGGGAATTCAAGATCTGCCTAAGCAACCACCCCTCAACATCAATACGCCACCTCTTCTCGAATCATCTCTGGCATCACCAAGTCAACATAATCAACCTCCTCTTAAGGATGATCTCACTCCTCTTCTATTAAAGGTATCGACCACCTCACCAAGTTATATGCAACAATCACCGCTTAAAGTAAATCTTGAAATTCCTACATCTACTATAGATCCTACATACGTTGACGATTGGGACCCAGATGATGCTTACTATGATGATGAACCATTTGATGGTCACACTCCTCTATCACATCCAATCACTTTTTTCAAAGCTACTACTCTTACTGATGAACAAGACACATCTCAAATTCCTCCACCATCGCATGGTCCTACTGTTTCTTCGGCCTACCATTGTGTTGGCCCTCTCTCTTATCATGACATAGACAACGCTCTCCCACAATGGCATGTAACCTCTTGTATTGCTGCATAGTTATCCATCATCATAGTGCATTTGGGGGACATAACACCTAATACACTCACCCCCCTCACTTACACATATCTCATTTTTGCATTTTCATATAGGCATTTTCATCACACGTTTTAGCACTATCATCACCTGATGACACTCTTGTGCTTTGATTCACACTTGATTGTTGAGGGATTACTCATTACACTGAACCCCACACACTACACTATAGGCATTACACATTTGCTATTCATCACACTACACATCATACACCATACATTCTATAGTCTATTTACCTTTTACATTCTACTACATTCATACATCACACATTTTACTATCATAACTTTTTATCATCTACGTTTATGACCATACGTTATTCCTCTTACATACTACATACATCATTACTATCTAGTACGCATAATCACAATCATACATTGCACATTTATACATCATACTACATTCTAAATACTACGCTAGTTTACATCACATATGAGTCTAGCTTTACATTTCATCCTAAATACTACATTACTCATTCACTTACACATGTCACATGGTGCATTATACACACTTTACATTTTTACATTTTCTATTCACCACATGGTCATTTTATCATTCCACTTACTACATTGTTTTCTACATTGCGCTAACCACCCTATGATGCACTTTAGTTCCTCGGTCCATACTCGACTGCTGAGGGTTTACAAATCAAATGGACCTTTACATTCACCATGTGACATTTCATCCTACGACATTCCTATGCTAGTGACATACGCTTTAGGCTAAATCGTCACTCACTCTTTTTCTATCTCGTAGTGGTATATGCTTTAGGCTAGATCACCACCCCTATTATATCATCTTATAGTGGTATACACTTAGGTTACATCATCACTCACTCTTTACCATCAGCATATAGTGATATACGCTTAGTGTTAAATCATCACTCGTCCTAATCCTTTCATCGTATAGTGATATACACTTAGTGCTAAATCATCACTCGTCCATTCATTTTATAGTGATATACTTAGGGCTAAATCATCACTATCCTTTCATTTTATAGTGATATCGCTTATAAATCATCACTCCTTCATTCATCCAGTTGTGATATACGCTTTGGCTATAGGGTTCACACACATCCTTTCTATATGTCACATTTCATCACCACTACATACACACTCATCACGGCACGTTAGACACAACAAACACTACTCGACCATTTCCCGATGACACACTCTCATTTATGGTTCATTCTTGATTGTTGAGGGGGAAATAAAATGAACCTCATTGCATACACTTCCATCCACTTGGGGGGCACATGGCTCCTATCATTCCATCTTGCATTCCATTCCATCCATCCACATGCATATTGCATTGTCTTGGGGGAATTTATTCTTGTTTGCTAATGTTTTACATGTTCACTTTATTACACATGTTAGATTGATTTCTTATATGTCATTATCTATACCATCCACACATGCGTGTTCACATTTTTGTTTAGTGTGATTGCAGATACATGACTCCTACACGCGGCATGGATGCTCACCTTCTACCCTTACTATACTGGTCACTGGGGGCATCCACATTCGTCTCATCTAGGTGTTATTGTTTCATTTTATACTTAGCATCTTACATTACTTGATCATACATGCTTTTGACATATTGGTTATTTCTCTAACATGCTAATGGGTGTTCCATGTGCAACACTTGTTTTATAGGATTATATGTTTCCATGACTCCTTGTTTGTTTATACTTGTCTAATATTATTTGCCATTGTCTGTGGGATTTGCCCTATGCTTTGTGTGCACACTTGTTTTTATGGCCATGATGGCCTTGGGTGTCTTGTGACATCATGAGTGATGTCCCATGTTTACAACCCACTTTTTGTGCAGCTTATTTTTCTTCTTACATGTTTACATTACTTCATTGTTTGCGTAGCTTACACATGTTTTCTATATGCATGCATTGTGTGTTTACACTATCTTTGGCTAGCCTTCTTGTTTGTGTGTACCTTGGTTTCTACCAAGCACTTTCTAGGGTACACAGTTCATAATGTGGTTAGTCCTCTTTTGAGGTCGCATTCTCCTATCAGTGATATCGCATGCGCCCCCAAAGAGGGGGGCATCATTTGGGATTTTTACATACTAACAGAGAGATTCTACACCGGCACGGTTCAATTTTCTACAGCGAGTGGGTTCATACCAGTCTACGAACCCCATACACAGTGGATTTTATAGGACATGGTGTCCTTAGCATTTCTGGGAAGCAGTTACAGGCTTGGTGGTTACAGTGGGTGTGCCTCTCTACACTACTTCAACTAGTGGCGTCAGATCGCCCAAAAAACTAGGATAGTACAGAGATCTCTTCACACACATTTCAACAGAAGCAGTTAGAGCTTGGAGGACATAGAGCATTTCCTCCCTACACTTCTTCAGCCTAGGGTGGCATGAGATCACCCAAAAAACTCATAGTACAGGATATCCTTCTACACCCTTTCTCTTGACATGGATCAAGTGCACATGTTCCATTTACACTTTTCTTTTCAGGTACTTTACATTTGTGTATTTTACACTTTCATAAACATGTGTATTTTACACATAATGTTTTTTACATACATACATATTTGACTACTTGATCATTTTCTCCTTGCAGGTCTGGCCGTATGAGAAACAAACAGTCAAATTGGGGGCAACAACAACAACAACAACAACATTCCACAACAACACAACTTTACTAACCATACAGGTACACTACACACTACAATAACTACACACACATTCCACCCTAGGTTCACTCTCATCACTTTTTATTTGTGCATTTTTCATCTTTAGTTTCCACGCTCCTCCATCTTCTTTTTTTCATTCCATGCTTTTGTCTAGTCCTTCGGTGCATTTCTACTACACTCTTCATGGACATCAGGTACGCATTTCTATCTACTTTATGTTACCGAGCTTTCAGCTCACCAACATAAAGTGGGGGAAAAATGTAGTCACAAAATCATGCACTTTAGACATTTATTTATCCCGATCTCATACTACTATTTAGAAGGTTCTTGAGTGAAGAAAGTACTAATTAACCCCATCTTTTGGCCACCTTATTTTACTTTTATTTTTTCATTCCCGTACACATTTGTATCTACATGCCTAGTTTGTTTCGAAACTTTTCCCGTCATTTTAGACTCGATTAGGGCGCCTAGGGTAATACTGGGGCACCCATGGGCACCTCGTCCCACCTGGGGTGCCTCGATCCTTTTTCTACTTTTTTGCCACTTTTTGGGCTCTTTCTAGCCATTTTTCATCCTTATCTTTTTCCTAGTTGGCCATGTTGGGGTTAATTAAAAAATTAGATCAAGAGAACCCTATAAATATAAAGTTATGAGACCATAATGAGGGACCTAACATCATGCTACTACTATCACTCATCTAGAGTTACATCCATCTATTGCATTTGCATCCACATAGCTCCATCATCAAGGCACAAGCTAGGAAGTCTGCATCACACTTCATAGGGGAGGATTCTATTCTATTCCATGCACACATGCTATTACATTTTCTACATTTAGTTATTGCTCGCTATTTCACATAGTGCAACTAGCACAAGAGCACCTATGGCATGACATGAAAACACACACCGAAACTACATTTGGGTCTGAAATGTAGTACAATGCTCATATTAGTAAGCCCACTATTGTGGCAGGTGAGGTCAGTCTGACCCATTCATTCTGTATATCTATTTTTTAGGGTTTTGATACTCCTTGTCTTCTTGCAGGTCTCTACATCAGCTTGGAATATTGGTGACATACAATGCGAGGACAACAAAGTAGATGCAACACATGACTAGGGTTTCAAATGACCTTCCAACCCTGTGAGAACCAGTTGCAGAGCTTTTTCGCAGACTAAGGCATATGTTTTACATACCAGAGAGTCCTTAGGCACTCAAGTCCACCCAGATCCTCTAGATCTAGCCTTTTTAGGACCTCTACATAGGCATTCCTTCTTCTATTTTCTCCAGTTACCTTTGTGACACTCTACAACAGTCACCTCTTATTAGATGAGTTATTTCCTTACCTTCTTCTTGCATATTAGGGTTTTATTTTATTATTCTAATCATTTGGTAATTTCTATATTGCTATAGTACAATATTTGCTGCATTTTATGTCCTCATAGATTATATTAACTACCCCCATATTAATCAATTTTAGTTAATCAAGTTCTATCCTCATTCTTATTATCATTCTTTTTAGTTGGAACTTCTTTAGGATCATTTATGGTATTTTTATATTTCTAATTTATCAAGTTATAATTCCTTTTAAAATGATCTTTTGTAGCATTTGTCAATGCCAAGATGTATTGATAAGAAAATATCCCACCATCATACTTCTTGATCATTTTTTATCTCAGATTCTCAAAATCATGGGAAAGTAATTTATAAGTTTGATCTGCATTAATTAAACCTTAATTAAAATCAAGTGTATAAACAAATTTTGGACATTCTAAGAATTATTAGCATGATCACCACAAACATTAAATGAAGTAGTTACACAAGATGGATGGGGTAAGAAACATTCATCACACCAAGTTGATTCATCATTCTAATTTATCTTATTGGCAATGACAACAACGAGATCATGCATTTCCATTTCATTATCTTTATGATCAGGCCTTCTCTCCCTATGAAAATGCTTCTTCCCCTTGTCAAAATGTATTTCATGTGTAAACCATCTTTCTTGGTTATGTGGCTATCATTCAAGTACTACTTGTTTTGAACATAAGGCATACCTTTCTCATTTCTAGCCACTATATACGAAAACTCCTTTAATGCTCCCAAAATTTTATCTAACTTCTCATCCACACTTAAGGAAGTACTAGGGGAAACTCTTTTCTATTGGTGGTAGGAGCTTCACATCATCTCTTTTAGATGAATTTCTATTTTCTCTAACATTATTTTCTATGTTGATTTCCATAGTTTAGGCTCGTCATAAATTGATGGGGCCCTTATCTCAAAGATAAAAACTAGCTTTAACATCAAGTTCTTCACAATATTTAATAAGACAAGCTACTTCAGAAGGTATGAAATTCTCAGGTAGTTTCTATTAATGCAAAATCACAGCACCCCCAAATGAGTTCTAAAGATTTGCTTTTCTAAGGTAGACTCATTTGGTGTGATTGCATAACATTAAACTTTCCCTAAGGTGTGGGACCTTACAAAATAGAAAAGCTCTCTAGATTAAAGGCCAGTTCCTTATTCCTCTATTCAAGTGCATGTGTGGGAGCTTGCAGAGGATTTGTTCTTAATCCTAATCTAAACTTTACCAAGGAGATAGGGATAGAAGGAATACGGAAATTAAAAACAAATCTAAACTACGAGGTGATGCACCAAAGGAATGCTGAACACTTGTTTTGCTAATAGACACAAACCAACGTAATGCATACAATAAACATGCACAGATAGCTAGATATGTATTGGGAGACCAGATGAAAGCAAAAGAGACAAGAGAGGATATAAAATTGATGCATACGTGTTTCATTTCTCTGTAGATTGATACAGTCCATTACAAAATAGCCAAGAGGCATAAATGTATTACAATTTTAGTGGAAGGCCTAAACCTGACAGATCCCTTTGCTAGAAGGAGGAGGGAGCCTACAAAAAAGAATGTCCAACCCTTTACAATGAATCATGCCCCCATATTTATAGATTCAACCTAAAAGAGGAAAAGAGAGAGAAGCGAGAAAAGCAGGTTAAAGCTCAACCACCGCTGTTAATGCCTCTGATGAAATCTCTCCCCAAATTCATCTTTACTGCATCAATCCTTGGTTTGGCACCTTGAAGGAAGAGGAAACAATGGAAACAAATAGAATCCAATCTGGTTATTGAGACAAATGGACCCCACATTGAAGGCCCGAATATGTTTTCTCCATTTTCTTCACCTAACCTCTTCAAAATTAAAGTTTCAAACCCCATGGCATGCATGAGGCCGAGATATTTCCAACGACATCGGATTTGTAATATTTCGAGCCATGAGTCGAAAGATACGCCCTTTGAAGTTTGCGTCGGGTCTATACAGGAGGGCGGGAAAACAACTCAAAAAAGCGGTCCCCTTTCTTCTGATTCTTGCCTTGGCTTTGACTCGGGCCCAGATGTTGACTTTTTCCTTGGGTGGAGTTGCGGACCATTTTGCAAGTTTTACCCCCTTTGAGATAACAAGGGGCAAAGAACTAAATTTTTCCTCGAAGGTCCGCTTTTGATTTTGTTTCCTCTTACGCGGGATCGCAGTTGATCCAATATTTGGCATGGGGCAAAATATGGATAACAGTTTCATCATAAATTTAGTGAATATAGAATTAAAACCTTACACACATTCATTAGAATGCTTTCAAATTCATTCATGAGAAATCTGGGATCTATTCTGTCACCAAACTGTAGTTTAAAAAATCTACATTTTCATCAGGTAGAGTGTCAAATCATTCCTTGTGGGTAGTTAAAAACTCGATAGAAGTGAAAGATAAAAAAAATAATAAAGCAATATACCTTTCTCCAAGCTTTTCCTTGCAAAAATCAAGTAAGATTGTGAAGTATTTGAACTTGTGGAATCTTGTAGTTTGTTGGATTTTGGATGCTCTTGAATTTTTCTCCAAATGTATAAATGTGAATGCTACGAGAAGACATACACAAGGGTGTTGGTGGAAATTTTTGAAAAAGTTGGTTACAATTACAAAAAGCTTCCAAGGATGATTTAAAAAGGATTAGCTTGCTTTTTATAGTTGAGGGTGAGGCCATAAATATTGGATCAAGATTTGAATGGGTTACATGTTCATAATTATAATTTCCTTAAATAGCCATTGGATTTGGTTTGTGTAATTACAAATTTATAGAGGCAATGAATGTTTGGATTTTGTGTGGCAAGATGGTTGTACGTGCGAGTTTATTGCCCTCACCATTGTAGGGTTCTAAAAGTGGAGTGTGAGTAGATGAATATGATTAGTTAAATAACTAATTTAATTAGTTATGCATTGTGAGAGGATAATTAATCATTTAATTAAATAAATGTTTAATTACATTAGCTAAAGGGGATGGGAATTAATTTAATTAATTCCATAAGTATAATAGAATTAAATTACTTAATTCTAAGGGGGTATGATTTGAATGTTATAATTAATTTAATTAATTATAAAGGAACATGATTTGAATGATGGAATTAATTTAATTAACTCTAAAGGGATGTATTCTAGTAGGATAAAATTAATTTAATTAATCCTACTCGAATGGAATTAACTTAGTTAAATATGAAGGGATGAAAATAGGATATGACTAATCCAGGAATATGCTAGAAATAAGTATGTATTTTTAGGGTTTCTATATTTTCCCCTCTTTAACTTGTTATTACAAAGTAATACCATTTTACAGATAGTAGACGTGTGTAGATTAGCGAGCGAAAGGCGGTAAATTATTTGGATGCCCCAACAAGTAGGATGGTAAGAGAATCCCCCCTTAAGTGGGTGGGTCATGCAACAAAGCGGTGGGCAATGACTTGATAGGAAGAAGGAAAGGAATGTAAAGGATGATAAGAGGGATAGTGCTCATACTGTGAGCTTCATTTGGAGAGTGAAATTTAGAACAACCTTATTTTGTTGTTGAAGAATAGAGTTGTCACCACAATTATGAAAGAATTAAGATGTTTAACCCGTTATGTCTGTAAAAAAACACTCACACACACAAAAATGAAAATAAACCCAATACACATTGTAAATGTATGCACCATGAATATAAGGAAGCCAAGATGAAAATGAAATACGTATCATTGGTCCAAAAAGTAAGATCAACAATGCAACACAACTTTGAAAAGAAGACAATTAGCTATGACCCTAATACATGCCATAATGATGATTAAGCAGGTGTGAATGCCCCCAAGCACTAAACTTATGAAATGTAAGGGAATAAAATTAGACCAAAGAGCGGAGTAATCTTAGATACTCCTAATGACACTCTTATTGGATCCAGATTTGAAAATTGACCGAAAGTGGAAAAGGATCATTGCTAATGAGAATTAAATTTATGAAATGTAGGGGGTATGAGAGCTAGAATTTCCCCAAGCGATGTTATATTGCGAAGTAAAAAAGTTGATTTGACTTGCCCCAAGTAGGTATATTAACATGCAAAGGGAAGATAATTGAGCGTGATAGTTGTAAAATTGGAACGATCACTAGGGTAGTAGTGAAAAGTGTGATTTTATCAAGTTTCTGTTGAGTTGCTAAAATATTTTCATGTGTTTGCAAATTTTTATGATTTTGTGAATATTTGGATTTTTTTACATTTTCATAATTTGTGATTTTTTTGAATTTTTTTGAAGATATGAGTTTTTTTTTAAATTTGGTGCATAGTATGGGAGTAGTGTGTGTGATACACCTAATTTACCCTAATGAAGCATTGGTTTGCCTATCTGAGATAAACATAGTGGAGGAAACATTCCCCCACGAGTGTGGGAGCATCATGACAAAACACCATGAAATCACATGAGAGAAGTGTGAAGAAGCCGCGAACAAATCTTCCAAAGTAACGACAAAAAAAATTAGTGTTCTTGCTCACAAAGGCCAAAGATAGAATAATTAGGGTTTCAAAGGGTATAAATAGATGGGTGGGAGGTTTAATAAACATCGTGAGTCATTTGTGCCTATAGATTATTTTTGCTATTTGAGTGAGATTTGAGCTCTCAGATTTTAGAGAGATGGCTCACTAAGCACAGAGGAAACATTGTCCAGACCATGTTCGAGAGTTTGAGCAGAGGCCAGATGAGGGTCCTTCGGTAAGTAGCTCAAAAAAATAAATTTTGGATGCATTTATTACTAGTTTTGAGTAAAATAAAATTGATTTTTAATGTTATTACATGCACTCGAGTGCACTAGCTTAGCTCGAGGAATACACTAGCATTCAAGTGTATGCATTATCATGTAACTAAGAGCATGAGCATTAAAGGGAAAATGTTTTAGCGTATTGAACACGCTAGCGTCATAGTGAGAGTATGAGTGTTAAAGTGAGTGTGCTAGTGTTCAACTGGGTGTGTTAGCATGAATGCGCTAGCATAAAGTGCATGTACATGTGATGGCATATAAAAGGGTGTGCTAGCATAACAGATGGTAAGCTAGTGTCATTAGGTGATTTGTAGAAGAAGTTTAGAAGGTTAGGATAGAGGAAAATTAATTTTAATTGTGTTTTGGAATGATTTGTAGTAGAGACCATGATCTTTGGATGTGTGGAAGCATCACAACCGATTGCAGTAATTTGAGAGGAGATTTACATGGAGTTAGTAGTGACATTTGGTAGCATTATTAGAGACGATGAGGCTGACCTACATTGTGCAGCTGTCATATATCATACTAGATCATTTTTTACTATGTTGATCGAGAGGTGGGATAGTGAGAGTCAAACATTTAGATTGCCAATGGGAGAGATGACAGTTACTTTGGAGGATGTGTATCAGATCCTTCAAGTGTTGATACAGGGTAGCCTGGTGGAGTTCGATGGAGATGCCACACAGATTATAGGGCATATATGGAACTTGTTCGGGTTAGTGGACATACCCAAAGATGGGATGGAAATGAACCTATACAAGTGCATGGATGACAATACAATATCTTGGCTAGCTATATACTTGATGGCTCTTATCAGCAGGTATTTGTTGTCTGATAAGACAGGGACAAATTTTCAGTTAGGCTTGATAGGTGTAGTGACATGACTGATGGAGGAAAATGTATTTGCATGGGGTCAGTGCATCTTAGAATACATGTACAAATATTTGCATTTGATTGTGTATAGAGGCATGTAGAGTCTTAGTATAGCCACTCTACTGCATATATGGGCATGGGACCATATTGCGATTGGGTGACTAGTTGGTTTTCTGTGAGGTAGAAATCCTGATGAGCCCTCATCCTTCAGATGGTAGATAGTGGGTGTAGGCCAAATGGGTCATATGGGGAACATTACTTTCTATCGGTGGACTTTTGATGACCTACAACTCCATATGATGACTTAGAGACCATACCAATTATATCAGTGGGAGATAGATGGTATAGAATTGTGCACAACTGAGGTAAATAATTTTATCATTGGTAGTTATAGTCACATCATGAAGATGTACATGGTTTATAGGGTATAGAGACAACGCAGGATTAGACAAGATATCCCAGGTTTTGATTAGTGGTACACGCGATTGGTGCAAGAGAAAATGGACTTCAGGCTACGGGTTAGATACCAGGAAGATATTTTTTGGTGTCATTCCATAGGAATGGGAAGCTCATGCTCAATTTGTAGATCTAGGAACCACTCTTGAGTATGTTGCATTATATATAGTGATCATGCAGAGGCAAATTACTATTCCACACACAACTATAGATGTAGGTATAATAGAAATGGCCATATGTGGGCCACAACAGAGGAGAGATAGGTGTAGACTAGGGAAGGAGGAGGTGGAGGTAGATGTGCAAAGATAGGGATAGGCACATGCGCAGGGAAAGGTTTTACGAGATCCATAGGTTTATGTGGCACAAGTGACACATGTACAGGTATAGGTTGCACGAGTACCATAGGTTCACATGGCACGGGGGCCATAGATACTAGTAGCATAGGTTTAGGTAACACAGTTTCGTATGGCTTACATAACTCAATGACGGGCACAAGAAGCACTAGGTCATATAGCCTGCGTATCAGTTTAGATACCATAACAATTTTTTACGTAGATGTCATTATAGGTGACAATTATAAAGATGCAGGCACCAACACAATTACCTTTATAGATGTCAAAATCACCACCTAGTCTAGGTGTTGTGGTTAGAGAGGGAGGATATGAAGGAGTAGGTGTATAGGTACTACCACAAGTTCTAGCTCTAGGATTAGCAGGTGTACCATCAGTGGCCACATTACATGTGAAGAGGGATAAAGTTTTGTTATGAGGTGATGTTGCATTCATCACCATTTAGACCCTTTAGAGATAGCTAGACCAGATGGCAGATGAGCAGGATGTTCTGAGAGGTCAGGTGTAATAGAGTACTACTGAGAGAGAGAGATCATATGAGTGTATCGTTACATCAAGTGATGGAGGAGTGAGATGCCATTTACCATGTGGTAGCAGTGGGTAGTATTAGTGATGTGTTACCAGAGCTTGTTGTTGCATCTAGGTAGGCTAGTTACTATAGATAATTATATGAGGTTGTAGTCCTTGAGGGTCAGAGAGCTCCAACTTATAGTCAAAGATCAGGGATTTGGTCTACAAGATCATAATGGCCCTTAAGATCATTAAGATCGGTGCAGATGCCACCACTTAGGGATAGACATGACAGTCCTAGCATAGGAGAGAGTCGAGGATGACTCATTTTTGATGAGATACTATACGTGTATTTTTTGTATATGCCTCGTGATGAAGGCACAATTTTGTAGATTGATTCCCATGATGGCATACCGAGATGTATATGATTTTTTGAGAAATAGTGTGTACATGGAAACTTTATTTTTTATGCATATAATGTGGAATATTGACACCCCATATGATGATGAGATTTTTTTTTGTCATATGATGTAGTGGTTATATAATATGATGTCATGGTTTTTAGAATAGATGATGATTTTTATTTTGATTTAGTATTGTATAGATGATGATGTTATATGTAGCTTAGCTTCCATGTTCATAGCTTGGCTTTGATTCATGATGTATGATGATATATGGATATATGATGATGTGATACATATGTAATGATAGTAAACATGTGATAACAAAAAATTACATGCAATTGACACAAATACAAACAAATGTTAACAAATATAACACACACATACTAAACAAGTAAAATATACCACGGATTATTTAATAAACCAAGATGAATAGATAATTTCTAAAAAGCAAACAAATCAAACAAACTCAATATGAATAGGAATTAACTACACCAAAGTTATATATGAACTAAAGTGGTAATAATTCATTTGTAATTAGTCTACAATAACAAAGTTGTATCAAAATCCTCTATATACAAGAATTTTATTAACACCCAGATTACAAAGGAGTCAAGATGCTTACAAAAGACTTGCAATAAGGACTAACACACAAACCCAAAAAGACTTGGTAACATAACCAAGGAAGAACACTGAAGCTGAAAATGAGCCTAATTATCTTCTTACATATAATTTGAGTCGAAAATGTGTAAAACAAGTCTTACACACACCTGCAACATACAAGGTTAGGCACAAACTAACATCCTAACAAAAATTATTTACTCAAAGCTAATAAACAACAATAATCTAACACAATGTGCAAAAAGGATGTTCACTGACACCCCTAATGTGTTCCACAGTGAAGAATAGATAGATATGAATGCCCCAAGTGATGTCTTAAAAAGACAAGAGGATTGAATTTATCGGTATTAGATTTAATCCAAGTGTGCCCCAAGTAAAGTTATATTGTGAAGGGTTAATTGATTGTTTTTCCGCAAGCATAGATATACACCACAGGAAAGAAAAGTGATTATCAAAAGATGATTTGGAAATGATTCCGTCAAATGGAGATATTGTTGAACTATGTTATTCAGTTGTTGAGATTTTGTCAAACATTTTCTAAATGTTTTTATTTTTTGAATATTTTAATTTCCAATTTTATAATATTTTGGGGATTTACGAACATATTTGAATGTTTTTGGTGTTTTTGAACATTTTTCAATGTTTTTGAATTTTGAAACATATTTTAATGTTTTGGGTTTTTGTTTTAAAACACTCCAATGAAGAAGGAAAAGGTATTCCCAAATCGTATAAAGCATATGGTACAAGTGAAAAAGTCCAAAAAAATCAAGGGATAAGACACAAAGACAAGTTGGAGAATAGAGAGTGACAAATCATGGAAATGACAACCTAACTAGGAAAACATGTCACAAAAGGTGGGATGGAATGACACAAGAATGGGACAAGGTAAAAAGGTGAAGCAAGTGATTGCGCTTATATGTCCCCAACACCAAGGATACTCTTAGAGGATTAAGAATATAACTTTTTTAGATGAACCACGTTCATGTGCTCCTTAAGCTCTTTTCCATCTTGTTTGAATAACTTATATGCTCCATAGATCCAAATTTAGCAGTCACAATATATGGTCCTAACCAATTAGGTTATAAATTTCCCTACTTTTCACTGTTCTTTTGTAGTATTTTTCTTATTTTCTTTAAGCACAAGGTCACCAATCTCAATTTGTTTAGGTTTGATCCATTTGTTATAACTGTGATGAAATTGATTCTAATATACCTTTAGATGGTCCAAGGCACGAATTATTTTCTCATCTAAGAGCTCTAATTCTACAAGGCATGCTTGATAGTAATCCTCTTCATGCACTTGGTGTTGTAATGATACGTGGAGGGAAGGGAGGTCAACTTCAATGGGTAATGCGACTTCAGATCCGTATACTAGGGAGAAGGGAGTGAATCCACTTGGAGTACGAAATGACGATAGGCCCAGAGGGTAGGATATAGTTTTGTGTGGTAATTACAACCATGTTTGCCAGCGGTCTTCTCTAATATTGATTTAATCATTTTATTAGATGTTTCAGACCGGCCATTACACTATGGGTAATATGGGGTTGCCCATTGTAGGCAGATATGGAATTTTTTAGCGAGCGCTTTGACATTATTATTTTTAAAGGATGTATCGTTGTCTAGAACAATAGAAGTAGGGATCCCAAAGTGAAAAATGATGTGGTTAAATATGAACTTAGCAATATTTGACCCAGTGATGTAGGTGAGAGGCATGACCTTTATCCACTTGGTTAAATATTCAGTGGAAGTGATTATGAAGTGCATGGTTGTCAGAGGATGTGGGTTTAATTTTTTAAAACTAAGTTGAGCCCCCATCTGGAAAAATGCCAAGGTGAAGTGAACAGGATAAAGGGCTTATGAGGGTGCATGAATTAGATTATCGTGTTGTTGACATGCATGGCATTTCTTGACAAGATTTCATGTGTCAGAATCCATAGGGGGACAATAGTAACCTACGCACAAGATCTTCTTAGCTAGGACCATTCCACTTGTATGTGCACCACAAATACCCGAATGTACTTTAACTAGTTTTTGATTCAATTCTTCCTGATTGAGACACCTTAAGAGAGTCCCATCATAGCCTCTTCAGTAAAGGGTACTGACAAGGATGGTGTAGTGTGAAGCATGTTGTGCTAAGACACTTTTATTGGCTGAATTAATGTTGGTTAGATAGGTTTTTCTTAGAATAAAAGTGTAAATGTTGTGATACCAAGGGTTTTTAGGACCAAAAATTTCACACACCATGGTGGACTCTAAAACATCATATGTGGGCACCAAAATATGTTCCATGAGAAACTCGTTGTGTGTTTCATTTTTATCAAACTCAAGAAGAGATGTGATAGTTGATCCATGATGTATGTTGCTTTATTATATGTACGAGGAACTTGTTCAAATTTTATAAGCTGAAAATATCCTTTAAGGCTATCAACCATGCATTTGTATTGAACAAGCTTATCATCTTTGACTCGATATTCTCCATTTACCTAATTGATGATTAAGAGGGAGTCTCCAAAAAATTTATTCTCTTGGAGCCATCAAGATATAGCAAATCCTAGACCTGCTATGGGAGCTTCATATTATGTGATGTTATTGGTGCATGGAAAACCAATGCGATAAGATTTGGGTATATCATCACCATTAAGTGTACGCATTACTATGCCAGATCTTGATCCATGTATGTTATAATATCCATCAAATAATAAGGTCGATGAGGGAACCAATCAATATACAACAAATATTTCGTGAAGGAACTCAAAATGAAGGGGTTGAGAACCTGGAAGTGGCACTATGGCTAGTTGATCTGCCAAAGCTTGCCCTTTTATGGCCTTTTGACTGATAAATTCAATTTCAAAATCACTTAGGATCTCGACCCAAGTAAACATCCGTCCTGTTATGACAAGTATTGATAGAAGATATTTTATCGGATCTACTTTGGAAAGAATTTTTGTAGTATGATTAAGTAGATATTGTCACAAATTTTTAAAAGTGGACACTACTAGGCCAAACGCACTTTTTTAACATGGGAGTATTTGAGTTCCTGGGGTATAATATTTCTTTTCAAGTAATAGACCGCTTGCTCTTGTCCTTTATCATTGTGTTGTGCGAGTAATGCCCATATGTCATGTGTTGTAGATAAATACAATAGCATTGGCTTATCTTAGATAGGTGGCATCAATACCAATGTGTTTAATAGGTAATACTTCAACTTAGTGAAATAATATTGACATTCTTGCATCCATTTTAACTAGACATACTTTCTGAGTGGTTGGTTGAAATGATGTCACTTATCTGCTAGTTGAGATGTGAAGCACCTAATAGACTTAATCCTCCCTTATAATCCTTACAACTGAAAAAGGTTCTGTGGTGGAGGAATTTCCATTATTGCCTTGACTTTTACGGGGCCAACTTTGATTCCCCTCTGTGAGATAATAAATCCTAGGAGTTTCCCTGAACTGGCACCAAAGACACATTTATTTAGATTAATATGAACCTTATATTCTCTTGACCTTTCAAATATATGTCACAAGACAAGTAGATGATCTATTCTAGTTTTAGACTTAGTGAGAATATCAAGAACATAGTCCTTTATTATGTCAGGAAGGAGGTCATGGAAAATAACTATCAGTACTCTCATGTAAGTGCACTTGCATTCTTAAGGATGAAATCCATGACCTTGTAATAAATAATTTCCCTTTGGGGTCTTGAATTTTGTCTTATGTTGATCTTCCTCATCAATGTGGATCTAGTTGTAGCCTAAAATTATGTCCACTAAGGATAACATATCATGACCTATTATAGAATTGGCAATCATGTTGATGTTACAAAGGGGAAAGTCTTCCTTAGGAAAGACTTTGTTGATATCTTGAAATTGGAGCAAATCCAGATGTTGTGTCTTCTTAGCAAAAAGTACCATATTCGAGATCCATTCAAAATAGTCTATAAACCTTATCAAGGTAGCTTCTAGCAAATTTTAAAGTTCTACTTTGACTAACAGTGCCACCTCAGGATGCATTTTCTATAGTTTCTACTTAAGAGGCTTTGCATCTGAATGAACCACCAGATTGTGCACAAATAGAGAAGGATCCAAACCCATCATATCTTTATAGGACCATACAAAGATAGCCTGAAGTTATATGAGGAGTGTTGTGAAGGCATGGATTTTTTATTATGATAAGCTTGCTTCGAGCTATAATATTTTGGGATTATTATTTATTCTGATATTGATGGTGATAGTCTCCTCTACCAACATTTTAGATGTATCAATTTCTTAGATCAACTTTGTAGGCTTGTGCAAGTCAACTAGTTTATCTGAAATTGAGTCTCCTCTCTCTGACACCTCAAAAATGTTTTCACCACAAGATGCATCATTTTCTCTTTTATTTTTACTTTTCATTTTTTTTCATTTTTTATTTCTCACACAGTGCCTTAGTGAGGTTTTCATTATGTGAGTGATTTAACAAATATAGGATTTGTGAAATCCTAATTTGTAGAGTCGCGTATGATAAATAAATGCTAAAGTACAAATTTGACACAAGCAAGAAGTTCGATAAAAATGAAACCTTAAGTGCAAGAGAGAGGGAATAATACTTAGTTGATTTTGTACTTGATCCCAAAGTATTCTAGACTGGAAGAATGATGAACATGAGGAGTAGGTTGTCGCAATCAAACATAGAAAATTATGGAACTATCAGATGATCATGGACTAGGGTGCCTAGAATAGGACTAGGGCACCTGGGTGCCCGGGACTTCTGCTAGGCACTTGTGATTGTGAAAGAGCTTGGAAACTAGTTTTTGTTGTGTTGCAAAAGTGTTGCTAACCTTCACTTTTGGTCACCTGTATGTCGTTGGATGATGACCAAATTTTCCTGTAACCTGTAAAGAGAAGATGACCTACAAACACTCAAATGACATCAAATACCAAAAATAAAAGATGCAATATGGGGAGTCAGACTGGCCCCAGTGGTTACCCAATAGAGTGAAACTACAATTGGGCATTGCACTACATCTCAAACTCTACGTAGTTCTTGTGTGTGTGTGTAATAGAATCATTCCCTAGGAATCCCTTGTGCAAGTGCATAAGATAGTGGGCAATAAATATATGTAACAATGTAAATATATGTGTGGATGGAAAAATAAACTTCTCCTCTTATGTGTGTATGCAGAAAATGCAGTCCCTTATCCATTGGATGAAATCTAGATGGATGCCTTTGATGCTCTTAGATGTCTTTGGATGCAACCTTAGGTGATGATAATAGATGCTTAGAGCTTGGTCCTTTATTTTGGTCACATATCTTTGTATTTATATGATTCCCTCAGTTTAATTTCATAATTGACAACTAAAATTTTGACCCGTAAGAAAATAAGATGCCCAAAATATAAAAAGAAGCCCAAAAAGAGTGAGTAAGATAGAAAGAGGTTGGGGGCGCCGAGAAGGAAAAGGGCACCTGGGTGCTAGTGTCTAGAGTCATGAAAGATAAATCAATAAGGTTCATACTGGGTTGTAGGGTGTATAAGACCAAAGAAAAAGAAAGAAAGACATAAAAGAGGCCAAAGATAGTTGTCAATTACTAGTTTTCTCACTTAGGAATCATATGAATGCAAGTATGCTTTTAAGACCTAGAAATATACCCAAGTGCATGATTTTGTGTCTACAGTGAGACTTTATTCTTCTTCTTTCCATTTTTATTTTCTTTTTTTATTTTTGGTGGATTGGAGCACTCAAATTCCTCACTGAAGTAAGTAATACTATCGAGGTTTATATTGAAGCATTTCTTGTGTTCTGATAAGGGAATAGGGTCTCAAGTCCTAAGGAATTATTTGATGGCCTCATCATTTTGAAAGAGGTCCATGGAGATGTGACATTTTTTGTCAAGGAAGAGGGTGGTTTCAGCTAGGTCTTTGAAGAGGCTATGTGTGGAACCGGTCTCAACTTTGGATTTAATGTCCTCTTTACTAGTTGTCACATCAAATATTATAGGTATTTTTTCAAAAGTTTAATAACCTAACCCATGAAAATATAGATTTTCTTCGTACATTACTGAACATTTCAAGGTGACCTTGTTCTTGCAAGTCGATTCCTTTACCTTTCTAATTCATGTTGTTCACCATCTTGTGGGTTTGGACAAAGTCTATTGATTTATAACACTCAACCATGCGATATTCATATAGCCAAGAGCCATTGGAACCTTGAACATGTTAATCCTCCAAGATTCCATATCACCTCCAAATATTTTTACCAAGGTGATTAACTGTAGCTTCTTTTAAGTGGGGGGGAATTGGGTCATCCATAGTTATGTGGGGACAATGGAAGTTTGCCAATATGGAAAGTATTTTCAATAGTATATTCACCAAGTCCTTTATGGGAAAATTTGGGCTATGTAGGTGAATAGGATGTGGGCGGTTGCAAGCTAGATGTAGATGCTTGGGATCAAAACAGCATGTCAGGATCAATACATTTATTAGTTATTGGGGTTACATGAGGCTCGACGAATCTGTCCACAGAAGGACAATAATTAGCATGATTATAGCTAACCTTAAAAATTTATTGTACTCAAAAGGTTTAAAATCAGCAAGAAAGGTAAAATATTTACCGTCGTGTGGGAATTTAATGCACTGGTGAAAAGTAGAGGGTGCGGATTGCATCACATGCATCCATGGTAAACCTAAGAGGAAATTTTATAAGGTCTCAACATCAACAACGTGGCATATGGTTTCAAGCATTCATGGGCCCACTTGTATAGGCAGGGTGATCATTCCAGAGGATTTTCATTCACTATTATCATAACCACAAATGGTTATAATGTTTTCACTTAGGCTAGCCTCTGTGTGGCCAAGACATCTCAACATTTTCATGCAAAAAATGTTTAATGATGCTCCATTATCAATCAGAAGTATTTTAACCTTATGGTCAATAATATATGCTTTGATATACAAAGAGTTATTGTTCTGTAGGTTTGGATTTAACAGGTCTTGAGGACCAAATGATAGTATGGGACTGGTTGGTGAAAGATTAGCAATTGAGACTTGGAATTGTTAAATGTTAATATTCTCATAAAAACGTGCCTCATGGAGAGCACGAGTGAGAATCTCTTGAAAGTTAGGTGAAACTTTCATTAACTCCACATGAGGGAGATATGGGAAGGTGTTTCTTCTAATTGGTTTTAGTAGGTCATGTGGACCGATAAGTGGAAGATTTGGCCTTGAATGTTTGACTTTGGGTTACTTAGAATCGTGGGATTTACTCCTTGAGGTTCACATTGGATGAAGTAGATGGTTGGTTTGCTATGGGGGAAACCAAATTTTATTATGTCGTGTGGCCACCACATTATTATGAGGTTGGAATTTTATGGTAGCAATAGTAGGAGACATTCCTTCAACAAATGAAATTATCGAGTTGAAATTGACATTATTTGAAGATTGGCCTTGTTCAACAACTTTGTTATTTGCACCATGCTTGGGGAACAAATTAGAAAACACCTTTATATTGTCATTGGGATTTTTATTTGGTGTTAGATCTTTGACCGTTATATCTTCGTTATCAATGAGGTCCTAGATGTAATGACGAATTCACACACATCTATCTATTTGATAACCATCAATGTGATGAAAATCGTAGTATGTATTGGGTTTATACCAAGAAGGCTTAGGTTCCCCTTCAACAAATGGTTTCAAGATAGGGTATGTGACCATATTGGAAATTTCTAGTTGGTGTAAAACACTGGAAAGAGTCTCTCCCAGTGTTGTAAATTGTCATCATTTTTTATCACAAGGAGGGGGATCCTCTCTACTTGGAATAATGATGGGTTGTTTCGATTTGTTTTGTTTTCGTTGACAATTTTGTACGTTGTGCACACTACAATTATCAGTGACACCATCATTAACAACATTATGGTTCCTATTGATGTGTTAAGGCTTATCCTTATGGATGTTGTTATTGTTTTTGGTATTGGCATGGTTGTTATTTCTAGAATAAGGCTTAATCAAACGTTTTATAATGAGGGATTTTTTTATTTGGGTCCCTTTCTTGATAATTTCCTCAAAACTCTTGAGGCAATGCATTTGTATGTGAAAGGAAAACTTGTTATTAAGATTCGGCACAAAGATATCAACTAATTGATTTTCCAGAATAGAACATGGGAAGTGGCTTGCAATTCCTCTCCACCACTGTAAAAATTGTGTAAATTTTTTGATTTATCATTGTTTTGCATTGCACAATTCCATCATCATGATTTCTGAGTCAAGGTTGAAGGAATTTTTTTTTATGAACTTCTCTAAGAGGTCCACAAAAGTGGTTACCGGTCCATTTTGAATGTGTAAGAACCAATCCAAGGCTTGTCATCCTAGACTTCTAAGAAAAAGGCATAATAGAAAGATATCATTGTATGTCCACTTCTTAGCATGCCATGAAGAATTCCTTAATATGCTCTTGTGGATCGTTATATCGTGTATGAGAAATAATAGGGAGGTTAAAGTGATTTGTAGGAGTAGGCATAGAAATGAGGATAATAGATGTAGGTGGAAGAGTGGTGGCAACGTGATGAGGAAGTGTCACAATAGGAACATAAGTACCATTGGATACCATAGGGTTGAGCACAGCTAACTGTGTGGCCTCATCATGGGTAGTGAATAATAAGATATCTGAGTCTTGAAGGTGTTCAACAATGTGATCCTAGAGATCATGAAGATCTTCATTGGTAAAGGGTTCATAATTCTCATCCATGGAAAAATATTAGAATAATGCCTTGAAGCAAGGTAGGGTTTAAGGGAGTGGGTTCACCAAATGATTTAATCTAGTTTGAATTAAATCCAATTTCAAAGTAACTTACTATAACTAATGACATTAAGGTAACTATATATAGTAGGGCACAAGCAATAAACATTTAACAATATAAATCCCTAAGCAAATGAGAGGGGAAGATGACTTAGCTGATACCGCGCACCCTGGGAATGATCTTGACTGAGTATCTTCTAGATCTGGCTAGAAACAGTGTCGAATAGGCTCGATGAGGGTTTGGAACCCTAGAAATGTATAGGATGGAAGCACTCATGGGAGGAGGAGAGTGCCCTAACTATTAGTGACTGATATGGGTTCCTGTCTCTGCTTAGATGCTTGGAGTCTGGTATTTTTTGGGTTAGAGGATCTTTTCTTCTACTCTCTCTTTGTCACTCTGGTTTTTTTGTTAGATCGACAATCACACCTGTAACCTATAAAAAAATTATACTGCACATGTCCATGAACCACATCAAATCTACTAAAAATATGTAGAATGTGGAGTCAGACTAACCCCAACTGTCACTTGAAGAGTGAACTTATGACCAGGCATTGCATTACATCTTATGATCCATGTAGTTCTTTGTGCTTATGTGTGCAATGATGCCCTAGGTTTCCCTTGTGAAAGTTGCATGATGATAGTGGACAAGATGTAGATTTATATCAAGTATGAAAAATGTTTGTGATGGAATAGAATGAACTCCCCTCTTATGTTGTTTATGAAAATCAATGCAGTACCTTGTATGAATGTGTTAGATGTATCCTTGTAGTGATCTTGTCCCTTTGTGCAAGCTTAGGTGGTGATAGATAATGATTATAGTGTTTGGACCTTTATTTGAGAGAAGTGACTAAGTATATGTATGATTCCCATGTTTGAATTTCGTAATTGACAACTGAAAGGCCAAACCAAAGTATTAAAAGGTGACCAAGGGTGAAAAGGATCCAGAAGATTAAGAAGAAGATAAATAAGGGCAAGACCACCTGGGAGGGATAGGAGCTCCTGGGTGCTTCTTTCTTATTTGGGTGATGGTGTCTGAGGTCATCAAAAGATAAATCATTCAAGTGTCGATAGAGTTGTAAGGTGTGCAAAGCCAATAAAGTGCAATAGATAAAGCAATCAAAATGCCAAAAGGAGTTTTCAACCACTAGTTTTCTTTCTTAGGAATCATGTATAAACTAGTATGATTTAGGACCTATAAATGTACCCAAGTGCTCACATTTTGTGTTTACAACTACACAACTAGTTTCAAATTGCAATCAATTACTAACAATAACTAACTACTTACTTAGGAACCAAATAAGGGAATGACACTTAGGGCATATGCAGGATAACGATATGCCTAGTGTAATGTGTCACATGACAAAAGTTACAAATTGGGTTTGTGATCATCTATAGTGTCATTTATAGGGAAGCGTAAACAGTTGGAGGGAAAAACAAGTTTCTCTCCCAATACACTTTCCCGTAGCGGCGACATGAGGCCTAAATATGAAGTTTACCATTGAGATGCTCAAATCCCTAGTTTGGGGACAGGGCACCCAAATCCTTAGTGTGATCAAATCAAGTCGAGAATTGATCACTCTCGACTCTCCCAACAAACTCTTAGGCATCAAGGCTATAAGTAGGAAAAAGTTTCTATCCCTTTCTCTTTTAGCATTTCAGGTGTACTCTAACCCTTGGTTTAGATTTTTCCATACGCATTTCCACTTTTTACATATTTTCCTAGTTAAAGTTCAATTGTGATTACTTAGAGCATTAACTACACTTGTTTTATTTTACAGGTATTTTCTTATACCAATGAAGGTAAAGCACATAAGTAACCATGAAGCAAATCTCAAGCATGTTTTTGCAAAGGTGACATTCCAAGGAGCTACATATACATCATTATCACTCCACGCCTGCAAAGGCCAACCCTAAGATCCTTATCCTTCCCTCTCCTTGGAATTCCATGGTACACATTTTACATTTTTTCATTCGACACGCTATAACACTTATTTGACATGTTCCAGCTACAAATCCTTTGACTCACTTCAGATACGCTCATCCTATATCCTTTGTACTAAAATTTCATCTGCATGGCATAAAGGGGGGAATTATAGTCACTAAAATATGCACTTATTACTATCACATTACACCTCTAGTATGTTGTTATATACAGGATATCTACGTTTGGAAACTACACACTAGTGACACCTATTTGGTCCTTTTATTACTTTTTTAGCTCTGCTTACATTTTTTATCTAGCATTTACATTTTTCTAGTCGAGTCATGTTGGCTAGACATATTTATGCCTAAGTATTAGAGGTGCATGAGATCAGGGTGTACAAGGAAGTGGGACGTAGATGTGCGTAGAAGATCAACGGATACAAGGCACACCAAGGGGAAGTTTGGAGTTGGGACTTAGTCATTCTTACATGCATGGGCTAAGGATGGATTGAGTATTGAACACGCTCTGATAGAAGACTTGGAAGACATGCCAAGATATTTTGGGACCAAGAAGAAAGATGAAGAGTCATGCAAATTTGAGCTAAGTAATAGGATTAGAACTAGAGTTGATTTATAGGTAATCTATTATTAGGCGAAACTTGCATGCTTCCTTAGTTGCTTTTGTAGCGGCGCATGGCTATTTTGAGCATGCAACCTATTTTTGAGAGTGCATGAGTAGTGAAGGGAAAGTCCCCACTACACACACACACATGTATATATATATGTATGTATGTATGAGATGTATGTATGTATGTATGTATGTATGTATGTATGTGTGTATGTATGATGTATGTATGTATTTGCACGGTTTAGAGACTTACACCACATAGATTATAATAGAATTGTGTTGCTGGTATATTTACCCGCATGAATTTGGGATGATGTTTTTTGATGTATTCAGCTACTATGTTCATGTTATGGATTAATATAATGGATCTTTGTGGATGGATATTGATTGTTGATGTCTCCATTACTAGTTATTGTATGGTAAATCTGATCTTGATCCTTGTTTGATTCATTATACACTATGGTTGTGTTCTGATTCTTGTTGTGTTTTACCTTTAATTCACTTGCTATGTATATGGAATACTTGTATGATCATGCTAACACCTTAACAAAGCTCGTACATAAAAGAGGGACCTAGTACCTTTTCACTTTAGGTGAGTGCTCAGATCTATCTGAGTGATGTGCCAATGCGTATAGGGTTTTGAGTAAGAAAACAAACTACATTTTGGTTATGATGTTGGGACCTCTTTTCAATAAGTTGCAAGGATGTTGCATGATGAAGACGTATCAGTTGACTTTGGCCAGTATTGAGAGTTGGATAGAAAATTTAGAGGAAGAGTTTACTCACAGATATAAAACTGGACCTGATTTTGATGCATGCGTGAGTTGAAGAACATCTGTATCATGAAATTATGAGACGTTCTTTTGTTGTTTTCTATAGAGTTGTATGAGTGGCTGGTAGCATATGCATCAAAGAGAAATTGGAGGTATAGAACAATTTTTTGGACACAGGAAGATTACCAAACTTTGCATGATGTTGATTTGACTTGGACACACACTATAGATCATTGGTGGAGTGGTGTTTTGAATAGTTACATGTGGGAGTACATTGTTTCTACTTATTCATGTCCATAGAGGTTGCTGAGTTTCAGTTCTTGCGTGAACCCAGAGGATATTACTTGTGTGTTATCCCTTTAGCAATTAAGATCTTGATTGTAACTCTGGATTTGGAAGAATGTCCTATGGCTAGCTAAACCCCACTACACGTGGGGGTAGGAGTAGGTGTGGTGAAAGATGGCAGACCTGGTGGCAGAAAGGTAGAGAGAAGAAAGGTGGCTTAAGTATAATGAAGTATGAGAGAGGGAATTGACTAAGAGACGTGACATTGAGGAGTCTTTGGAGTTGAGGAGAGAGATGGCTCAAGAAGGATTTAGAGCTCACATGGAAGACGTGGAGCTAGCATCTGGTTCTCCCATCCTTAGGAAATAAAGGTAGAATGCCCCTTTGGCTTTTGATGAGAGCGCATCTGAGGAAGAATGATTAAGAGCCACTGTGGGTGTGCATCTGATCCCACCTGGTGACCTAGCCCTTGTGCTTGGTGTTCCAGTTCCTGAAACAGTTATTGAGAATCAAGCTAGTGTAGTGTACTTCAGTAGCGACAGGTAGCTTTCATTTTCCTTTGAATACAAGAGTTTCTTCAAGATGGCCACACAATCTTCTTTGTTTGGTGGTCCTATTAGAGGTATATTTTCTGGTGTGTCTTCAAGGCAGAACATGGGCACGTAGAACATTGGTAATATGTCTGGAAGTAGCACAACTTCACAGACCATGGGAGTTCAATTTAGTACAATTTGGAACACAAGGCAACACATCCTCTGGCCTGGTGCCTGCTACAAGGAGGATCAGGAAGTGGTTCAGGATCTAGTGGATCTGGTGGTTCTAGAAGGTGGAGGGAATACTGGAGGTAATACATGTTCTGGGATCTGGTGGGCACGATCCACACCAACCCCTGCAAGTCTATTACAAGATGTCTCTTCACCTACCAGAGTACAGAGGTATTGAGGATGTATGGAACATGTACATATGTGTGAAATACTATGGTGCATGCTAAGGGGATTACAGCTCCTGAGCATAAGGAAAGTCAATTTGCTACTACTTTGCAAGGGTTCATGTGCATAGTTGGTATAGGAAGTATGATCCAAACCAGAATGTTGTGGATTACAATGCACGTTGCGTGATGCTTTCTTAGCTGAGTTCCATATACCTGAGTTTGAACAGAAGAGCATCAGCATGCTAAAGGAAATTAAGTAGGGCATGTCTGAGAGTGTAAGGGAGTATGATGCATACTTTAAAACTTTGTTATCAAAGTTGTCTTATGATATTCACCCTAGCCAGCATGCTCAGTGGTTTGTTGGTAGTTTGATCACACCTTTTAGAAGGGTGCTCTCTCATAAGACATTTATAGATCCATGTGAGGCATTGGAGGCAGCTCTACGCATGCTGAGGAAGTTGGAAGTGTAGACATTGGAGTTATCCCATTCTTGGAGGTGCAAATAACATCTATGGTGAAAAATAGTTGGAGAAATTGTAGCTAATTCAGCCCATGAGATGCGCAGTGGTATTTGGTGTACAGATTGTGAGGTGGAAGGACATACTAAGGATAGTTGCCCTCATAAATCAGTGCACACCATGTTGTTGGATTGTGAGATCTGTCACTTGGACCATGATTCAAGTAGGTGCCCCTTGTTGCAGCACACGATCAAGGAAGAATGTGTCTTGTTACAGTAAGATTTGCAAGTCCCACACTCATGATACAAAGAATTATAGGTTGATTGATCAGATTCATGAGGCTATTGAGACTGGTGTATGTCAGACTAGTGTTGCAAATAATTCTAAGGAACAAGGTGAACAAGATAATCATAATCATAATGAAGGGCACTCTGATGGAGGTGGTAGAGGTAGAGGTTACCATGTGGAGGATTAGAGGCTGAGGTCACGGCAGTGGAAGAGGTGAATTCCCATGAGGAACATGTTTTACATGTGGATCCCCTAATCATTATAGGTGTGAAGTGCCCTCACGACATTATTTGCTCATGGTGTAGAAAGAATCACAAGTTTGAGGAATGCCCAAATTTGTATGAGCATATGAGAAAACATCACAAGTAGGATAAGGGCATGGGAATGGTTGGAGTACAATAGCGCGTTGTGGAAGATCAGTGGATGCCAAAGTTAGCACCTGATCCTAAGATGTTTCTTGTGTTAGTCACTACACATGTGCTGAGGTGGCATGTTAAGGAAGTTCCAAAGTAGAAACCTATTATTTCAAAGCAAGAGGTGATAAATTGAAGTATCCAGATCCTTCCCATCAGAGGGAAGTCTATCAGGAAACTATGGAGGTTATTAGAAACTTGTAGGGTGAGATCAATGCTTGAAGGAGTAGTCGCAGAAGCTAGAGTAGATGAAGGTAGTTGAGATTCCTAGAAATATGTTGATGACTTGAAGGAGGTTTGTAAGATGTTACACTAGGAGAATATCATTCCTTTGTTAGGGGAATGGTTGAGGATAAGGTACCGCGCATTGGATCTGAGCACAAGAGACAAATATTACATGTGAACTTACCTCCTCACAGTCTTGAATATGATAAAGAGATCACTTTGAATGTAGTTTTTGATGGTGGTTGTTGAGTAACATATTGATTGATACAATGTGTAGAAGTGAATGTACTCACTTTGGATGCATGGAATCAGATGGGGAGACCACCATTACAATCCATATTTGAATGTGTTGTATATGGAAAATAGGACTAGAGCCACACCCATTGGAGTATTGAAAGATGCCACTATTACTATTCAAGGGGCCAAGTTTACTGGGGACTTTGAGGTCTTGGCACTTACAGAAGTAGATAGTTTTCCAACATTTCTTGGTGCACCCTTGGTGTTACGCGAATAATGTTGATCTGTGCACTTTAATAAAGGTTATATCAGTTTTGAGAACAAGAAAGAGCGTGATTATTCCTTTGACAGATGGGAAGGCTACACCTTATGTAGAGCCATTAAGTGAGGAGGATCTTAATAGAATTTATGTGCACACCATTAGAGATCTTGAAGTTACTGAGCCATCTAAAGAAGGTATTATTCAATGGGATGATGCTCAGTCTATGAGTGATACAACCAGTGTTACCTATGATAACTGGGAACATGGAACATATGAAATGGTTGGGTGAGAGATCAAGAACACAGTTACGTGTGTAATCAGGTCGCATGATGTTGGTGCATTTGAGTCACAACTAGGTACCTCGGTACACTGGTGAAGGAAACCCCTAACATGTATTTCTGCATGCCATGGAAGCCCAGTGGAGAGATGAAGGTGATAAAAGAAATATGTTAATTTATACCCTACATGGAATAACTACACTGTTGGTGGACTACACATAGAGATAACCTTTTGGAGTGGCGAGAAGTGAGAATCACTTTCTCTACTAGGTTTCTTAGGAGAAATGTACCTTCATAGATATGCGAATTTCATGGGAAGGATTCTTCTTCGCACCATGTTCAGAAGTGTGAGAGACTCTAGATGAGAGGGGTAGGAGGCCTTGCCACCATCACTCTGGGTACATAAGTTCTACGCCACTCTAAGTGGTTATGTGTGTGCATGGTATGTTCATGCAGAATTAACAAGACAACAATTAATTGGCAAGAGATGACTTTAGGTATGATTCAGACCTTTGACTATTTTTCTACTAAACCTCTAGTGAATGAAGCATTACAGATTATAAAGCACCTTATGATGGGGGATAGTGCAAAGGCTGAGGAGCTCCTATTAGATATGTTTGGAGAGTTAGACTTAGAGGCACTTTGATGAAGAAGAGAGAGATGAAGAACAACTTGTGCATGCTTTCCTGGAGAAAAGAAAAGGGTAAAGTTGGTTTACATGATTGATGATGAAGAGGTAGAGAATTAGATGTTGACCACACTATAGGTATGTGTGAGGTCTTGGATAGTCATGATGAGAAGGTTGCGCTTATCATGAGCCTATGAAAACAAAGAAGGTCAACATTGGGATAGATACAAACCTAAAGAGGCCATTATTGTGACTATTGGTCTGAACAAGAGGTTACTAAGATTATTGAGTTTGTGTGACTTCCAGGACTTATTTCCTAGAGGATATCATGAATTGAAGGGATTACATCCCTCTTTGGGTGAGATGAGGAATCAAGTTAAAGGAAGGTGCGCACCCAGTTAGGAAGAGGCCTTACAGGATGAATCCTAATCTGTGCGTCAAAGTTAAGGAAGAGATTGATAAGATGTTGAAATCTGGAATCATTGAGCCCATTGAGGAATCAGAGTGGGTTATCCCTATGGTAATAAGCATAAAGAAGGATGGGAGGATAAGGATCTGTGTGGACTATAGAGAGTTGAATGTTTCTTGTGTTATAGATCTTTTCCCACACCTTTTACAGAGGAGATCTTGGAAGGTGTTGCAGGGCGCGAGATTTACTCTTTCACTAATGGATTCTCTGGTTATCATCAAGGTGGATTGCTAAAGGAAGACCAAGAAAAGACAACTTTCACCACTGAGTGGGGAAGTTTTTGCATATAGTTATGCCTTTTGGATTGAAGAATGTGCCTACAGTCTTTTTGTGCATTGTTGTGCAAGCATTTGAAGACTTCATACACAAGTTTTTATAGGTTTATTTGGATGATTGGACTATATATGGGCTGGTAAAGGATCACTGTGACAACTTGAGACTCGTGTTTGAGAGATGTAGGTAGTTAAGAATCTCCTTGAATATTAAGAAGTGTATCTTTGCTACACCCTTTGGAACTTTGTTGGGACATATTATATGTAAAGAAGGCTTGTTGGTAGATCATGCTAAGGTTTTTGTTATTTTGGGATTAGAGGAGCCTACCAATCAAAGTGAGGTGTGGATTCTTAGGACATACAAGTTATTACAATAATTTCATTGAGGGATATGCTAAGATTTATGTGCCCTTGGAAGGAATTGTTGAGGAGTAAAGGAAAGTTTCATTGGGATGAGGCACAACAAATAACATTTGAGACATTGAAGGAAAGACTTACTTCTACGCCCATTCTACATTTTCCTTCTTAGGATAAACCATTTCATGTACATGTTGATGCCTCTAGCATGGCCATTGGAGCATCAGTGTTAGCACAGCCTGGAGATGGGATTGTTGATCATCCTATTATTTTGCAAGAAGGAAATTGACACCAGCTGAGAAAAATTATACAACTACAGAGCGTGAAGCCTTATCTATGATTTACATGTTGCATAAGTTTAGACAATACTTTTTGGAAACTCCTTTTATATTTTATACAGATCACATGGCACTGAAGTACTTGGTTAATAAGCCAGTTTTGTAGGGGTGCATATGCCGTTGGATTCTCTTGTTTCAAGAATTTGACTTTACAATGGTGGTAAAGCCAGGAAAGAGAAATTTTGGACCAAATCATTTTTCAAGGATTAATTCAGGTGAGGACATGCACAGAGCATTGAGGACATAATGTTGGATGCACAACTTTTCAGATTGAACGTGTGCCCTCTGACTTAGAAGATATTGTTGTATTTTTGCATACTGGTGTGGCACTTAAAGGGATGAAGAGCTTAGAGAAGAAACAACTTTCCATACACCATGCACCTTATATGTTAATCAGTGGAGATTTATACAAGTTAGGTCGTGATGATATTTTGCATCAGTGTGTACTTGAGCATGAGCGTGAAGCTATTAATGGAGGAAGCTCATGGCAGAATTATTGGTGGACATTATGCAGGTAATGCTACCATGTGTCAAGATTTTATTAGCTAGCCTTTGGTGGGAAACAATATATAAGGATTGTAAAGAGTATGCAAACTTGTGTGATCATTGTCAGTGCCTTGGGAATCCTAGGCATAGAGATGAAATGCCCTTGAGGCCTATTACGAGTGCAAAACCTTTTGAGAAATGGGAATTGAATTTGTAGGGCCTATTTCCCCACCGTCACATAGGACTGGGTTGTGCTATATTATAACATGTATAAATTATCTTGACAAGGTGGGAAGAAGCAACACCTATAAAGGATTGCACAATAGCTACAACAACAAGGTTCTTATGGGAGAACATTATCAACAGGTATGGATGTCCATTGATTTGACAAGTGATAGGGGCACTCATTTCCTTAATGAGACTATCAGGATATTATTGGATGAATTTATGGTGGCACACCAATAAGACAACACCCTATCACCCATAGGCCAATGGAACTACTGAGGATTTCAATAAGATACTTGGACATACATTGACAAAGATTTGTGATGTTGGAAGGAAAGGATTGGGATGATAAAGTCTTTGTTGTACTTTAGGCATATAGGACAACTTATAAAGGTTGAATAAATCCACACCCTTTCATTTGGTGTTTGGCACAGAGGCTATTTTACCAGTAGAATTCATATTACCCTCCCATGCATATTGCATGCACATAGGTGGATTGGATGATGAACAAGCACTTGAAGAATGCATATGATAAATGATGCAGATGGATGAGAGGCGCGCTATCGCTCAGTGGAGCCAGAAGATAGAAAAGGTAAGGAAGAAGGCATGACATGATAGACACATTAAGAATAAGTAGTTTGAGGTTGGACAGATGGTTCTTTTTTATGATTCCAAGTTTTTGCACACCTTGGAAAGTTCCAAGTGCATTGGTTGGGACCATATGTTGTAACTTATATACTTGATTCAGGTGCTTGTCAGTTACAGGTGTTGGATGACACTCGGTTTCCCAGATTATTTAAACAGGAGTAGGCTGAAGCCCTACTATAAATAAGTTTTCTTGGTGTTTGTAATAAGGTAGTTTTCCAGTTAGATAGATTTCCCTTTAATGCATTTCCTTTATATGTGTTTCTTTTCATCATTGTTATGCTTTGTCAATTTAGTTCAGTGTTTTGTTGTAATAAGCATGCTTGCATGCCAGTAGCTGACTACTATCTAGTGAATATCATGCGCAGAGGACCGCGCATACTTTTAGTGTGGGGTGGAGTAAGTACATGATAAATGGGCCATGATTGAATGATCTTTATAGGATGGGTATGCATAAACGAAATATGGTTAGGTGCTTGAGGTAAAGGATGCAGATTAAGGAAAAATTGCTCATAGATAAAGACCACACATAGATGGATGGACACACAGTGTAATGTGAGGTAGGTAAGTAACATGGGAAACTACTTGGTATTAGACGCAGTTGATAGGTACTCTGGCACATGAAGGAATGTGAGAGGAGGTCTGTGGCTGAGAAGTAGAAGGTGCACTAGAAGGTTATAATTGGGGCGCAAAAAAATCAGTGAAAGGCATGGAAAAAGCAAAAATGTGTAATTAATGCTAAGTGTGGTGGTTAGTGAAGAGCAATCAATGCAGGGAAATTTGAAAATTTTATATAAGGAGTGGTTGTGATATCAATTTTACCTTGAATTGTGAAGTGAAGTGATCAAGTGAGTTTAAGAGTGATTTGTAAATGTAAGTGCATAAAGGAGAGAATATAGACATCGAACCAAAGCGATTCATGCAAGGCATTGGTTGGAGCTCCATTAGAGAGGTTGTTTGAGTAAATAGAAATTGTGTGAGAAACAAGTCTACGAAGTTAGGGTTTGAGGAGAAGCTAAGGCACATGCATTTGAATTTACAAAGCTCAAATCTAGGGCAAGAATAAGTTTTAATCATTGTTATGGCACCTAAGTGAGCACCTAGAGCGACCACGAGGGGAAGAAAACAAAAGGAAGTGGAAGTAGAGATGGAGAACACCCCCAAAAGTTGATTTTCATAAATGCTAGTACCTAGAAGGAGTTATAATGGGAGTGGATTGGGAATCACATATCATACATAGTAAAGTAAATGATGACAATCATCGAACCAAGGACAATAGGGATGAGTTAGACGAACAGTTGGTGGTGAAAATAGATTTGAGGACAAAAAACATGCTATTCTATGACGACGTAGGTCAGAAGTTGTTGGTGAATGTTGGAGTCATGTAGTTGTATGAGTTATCATACTTTGGGAAACCCAAAAAAATATATCAATGGTTGATGTCCTATATGCACAAGTACTTCTTCTATTTTGCAGGGTGGTGAATGCGACTTACCACGCCCTTGATTGGGAATTTAACAGGGTTGAGGAGTTTGGGCATGGAGATTGGCAACAATCTCAAGGATGACGAGGCTATAGAAGCAACTTCTGCTACACTAGCTTATGCAAAAGGAGGGCCCACGATGGAAATTATCAAGTTAGAAAACTACCTTGTGATTCATGCAGCCGCGCACCTCTTCACCAAGTTGAATAACTAGGAGCATTGGATCCAGGTCAACAAAGGATGGCTCCATATCGCCAAAAAAATGTTAGGAGTCATATAGAATTTGTACTCTTTCATTGTTGAGACCATTATTGAAGAAGCGCACCATAGGGATAAGATAATTTTTGGTGATATTTTATTCTCTCTAGTGTTTGTGGAAATTAGGGTGCTCGATGTGCCTAAGGAGAATATTTACTAGTTTCTTGAAGAGAAAAGGTCCCTTGCATATAGGTTTTCAAAGTATACGTGTGAAGGGTCCATGAGTGGTCCTTATAAGCAAAGACTATAACTTTGGTACAAGTGCTTGAGTGAAGCCTTTAAACACAATTGGAGAATACGCAAAGACCTTCCTTTGGTATTAGATAAGAAGGTGCAGTTAGTTGTATATCAACATTTTTACATAGACATATTCGGGATGAAGGATGGAAAGTGGAGTCCTTGGTGCAAACTTCCTTATGCATTTACCTTGCATTACTTTCAGGCATCAATGCACAGATTTTCCAATGCACATAAATTAATGTTTGATAAAGATAAGGTAGACTACGATTATCATACATTGCGGAAGAAATATATATACCCATGTACATCTTCCTACATATAGAAGATGATCTCATATGATATAAGAATTAATTTAATAAGCTTGGTAGTCGAGAAAATTGGTGTGGCTAAGGTATACCTCTACCTTAAGCTTGAGTTATAAAATGGAAATTATATTGAAAACAAGTTCTGGCTTCCTAAACTTCCTAAGGGAAAACACAATGTGGGTATCCCTGCAAGATGAAGAACCTGTAGTATTAAAAGAAGAAGAAGAGTTAAAGGAAGACAATGGTGGATTGGAAGATGGCTCATGGAGGTAGCCAATAGTTGGAGTAAAGAGAACATGTGAGGTAGCTACTCCCAGACAGAAGAAAGAGGAAGTAGGAGAGGATACAAGTGCTAAGGAGATATGGATGGATTTTTGAGGTTCCGAGGAGCAACAATTCAGGAGGGTGTTGAGAAAAATAGGGACCCCAAGCACAAGTACGAGTACATGCCCTTCACATCCTAAGAAGCCAAATACCTCTCGTACAAAGCTTGTGCAAGAGAAGAAGAAATGACAGATGTATATACCAAGATAGGGTGAGGAGGAGGAGGATGAGAGCATGCACATATAAATAGAACCACATGTCATTGAGCTGGATACAAAATAAACTCGGGAGGAAGAGTTGAAGTATGATATAAAGCTCTTCAAGGAGCACAAAGATACAGGTGGAAATGAATAGAAAGACAAGAGTGGGCCTTCTGGTAAGCCCTCGAATGAACCAATAAACGTTTCAGGAGAAGGCTTGAATTTTAGTGAAGGGGTACATGTACCTAAAGGTAGGTGCTTAGGGAGAGCTAAGGAAGAGATGTATAAGACTCCTACAATTGGGTATGTTAATGATCCCAAAAATATCATTCGCACCAAGTTTTAAAATACTTTGGAGCCTGAGGATCTCTATGGATGGGAGTTGATGGACCCTAAAACAGCCAACTTGTGCACCCAGAAGTAACTCTTTTGGAGCATGTAGACACATATTGATGAGTGTGAAATTTGATATAAAAGAAGATCCATTCATCAAGAGGAAAATGAAGAAGAGATATCAAGCCACACATTGGATGGTAAGGTCTACAGAGTTGAAAGATGAGTAGGTGAGTAATGCATTGAATAAGATGGTGGATGAGGTAGAGCACATTAATATAGAAAAATCAGCCAGGCTAAGAGCTCTCTTGGAAGAAAATAAGAGCCTGAAGGAACAAGTGGAGAAGTTAACAAAAGCACATGGAAAAAGGACAATGAGAAAAGACTGGGCATTCTAGATTTTTACGACAGATTTGGGGAAGGAGATTATAGATGCACATCCAAATATTGATAAGCAGATAGAGTAGACATATCAATCCTCACTACACTTCTTATAAGATTATGTACAATTACTGATTAAGAAGAATTTGGGCACGCCACAAGAGACCATGGAGATAGTTGCACAGAAGGAAGAAAATATTGTAGCTGAGAGGGAAAAGGTAAAGGCTACGATAACACGAAGAATAGTTGGGTATGAGTCTCTACTTCAGACACTGAGAAATGAAATGAAGAAGGTAGATTCAACGTTAAATATGTGTGCAGATCTAGAGATAATCATTAAGACAAGGACTTTAGTCGAGGAAAATGAGGTCCTTATCAAGAAGAAGATTGAAACACTTGGGTGTAAGGAGAGGCTGACACTAGTGGTAAAGAATCATGATGCACTCACTACATCCTGGGACCCTCACAAATAGAAGATAAAGGAGATTGGGAAACTCATATCTCAACGCATGGATGTGATGGATGGGATGATCTATAGTCTGGAAAACATTCTTAGGGTGCTATAGAATGAGGGAAAGAATATGACCTTTGATGAAATGGAAGGAGTACTTGTAGACATCCGTGAGAAGACAAAGAAGGTACTAGGTGAATAGAATGAATTAGAGGCAGAAATTAAAAGTGAGTACCATGAGTTACTTATACTTTAAAAGAAATAGAGCACCTAGGATCTTGTTGGAATGTGTTCATTCATTGTGTATAGACATTATTTCATTCCCTATTATTTATTTCTTGGAGAGACAAGGCATGATTACCCATTTCCAGAGGGGGAAATGAAAATAGTGTGGGGTAATGTTGGTGTTAGGAAATAAGAGATAAAATATGTGGAATAGTCCCTTACAGAATCGCAATAGTAGAAACTAATATGCAGAAAATATTACAGATCGCAAATAAAAATGCAGAATAAATAACACAACACAAAGAGACAAGATTTAACGTGGTTCACCCAATTTGGGCTACGTCCACCAAGAATCACTTGCTCAAATTTTATTAAAAGCCTCCACTCTCTCAATACAATATCCAGATCCGTTTGGAGCTATGCTCAACAAACTCTATAGAATTCACACCACCGAATTCAAAACACATCTGCAATACATTTACTTGTCCATCTATCATATGCATAAGACCATATAAATAAACAACTACTTAAGCATTTTTACAAAACCGTGGGTATCAAAACAATGGGGAAAAACAAAACTGTCCCATAAACCTATGGGAAACCGAAGAGGCGGTTTTTACCAAAACAATGGGTACCAAAAAACATGGGCCCAAAAAACAGCCCATAATGGTTACCCATTACCCATGGGTTAATAAACCACACCATGAAAATTTTCTTCGGGCGCTTCAGCCCCCCGAACCCCCCTGACACCGCTCAGCGGCGAGCAGGACCGCCATAAAAATACCCGAGTGTAACACATAGAAGGTATACCACACTCTAACATGAAAATAGGCTCCACAAACATAACAATCTCCCACTTGGAGTCTAATTTCCACTCTAAGCAAGCTTCTCAACCCTTCACTGTCATCCGCGAAGGCCAACCAAAGTTGAACATAGTTTTAGTTTATCCCTTGTGACCACCTTGGTCATCATGTCTGCAGGATTCTGACTGGTATGAATCTTCTCCAACTTCAACTTATCTTCCTCCAAATTTGTCCTGATGAAGTGATAGCTCAACTATATATGCTTCGTCCTGGAGTGGAAAGTAGAGTTCTTAACTAGGTGTATAGCACTCTGACTATAACTATGCAACTTACATTCCTCCTACTTATGCCCCAACTCCTCAAGTAATTGTTGTAACCAAATCATCTCTTTGCTTGCCTCTGTGGCAGAAACATACTCAGCCTCTATGGTTGACAAAGCCACCAGCTTCTGTAGTCGTGAAATCTAGCTCACTGCTGTCCCACCTACAGTGTAAATATAACCTATCGTGCTCCTCCTGTTGTCTACATCTCCAGCCATGTCTGAATCTACATAACCATGTAAAGTGGTGTCTGATCCATTGTAGCACAAAACTGTCCCCATGGTCCCTCTCAAATACCGAAGGATCCACTTTACTGCTTGCCAATGCTCTTTACCTAGATCACTCATAAATCTACTCACAGCTCCCACTGCATGGGCAATATTAGGCCTAGTGCACACCATAGCATACATCAAACTGCCAACTGCTGATGAGTAAGGTACCTTGGACATCTGGTTTCTTTCCTTCTCTGTTATGGGACACTGCTCCTTTGATAACTTGAAATGGCTTGCCAAAGGAGCCCCAACTGGTTTAGCATCGTGCATGTTAAACCTGTCCAATACCTTCTTAATGTACTCTTCCTAAGATAAAGTCAACTTCCGTTCCTTCCTATCCCGAGTTATCCTCATACCAAGGATTTGTCTAGCTGCCCCCAAATCCTTCATATCAAAGGATTCACTTAGCTGTTTCTTGAGTACTTTTATTTCCTGCATGTTTTTACCTGCAACCAACATGTCATCAACATACAAACATAGGATAATATAACTTCCATCCTCAAATTTCTTTGTATACACGCAATGGTCAAAATGACATCTAATATAACCTTGCTCCATCATGAAGCTATCAAAATTCTTATACCATTGACGTGGAGCTTGTTTCAAGCCATACAAGCTCTTCTTCAGTTTACACACCATCTCCTCTTTACCTTTGACCTCATAGCCCTCTGGTTGCTGCATATATAGTTCCTCCTCCAAATCACCATGGAGAAATGTAGTCTTTACATCTAACTGTTCTAAGTGCAAGTCTTCTGCTGCCACTATTCCAAGAATAGTTCTAATAGAAGTCATTTTTACTACAGGAGAAAATATCTCATCAAAATCTATACCTTGTTTCTATGCAAACCCCTTGACCACCAACCGAGCCTTATATCTTTTCTTTCCTCCTTCTTCGTCTTTAACTCTGTACACCCACTTGTTCTATAATGCTCTTTTGCCTTTCGGTAGGTTCACCAAATCCCAAGTTTGGTTCTCCATGAGAGACTTATGCTCCTCATCCATGGCTTGCTCCCACTTCTTACTGGCATCTACCTGCATTGCTTCACCAAAGCTCTCTGGCTCTCCACTATCAGTGAGTAATAAATAATAAAGAGAAGGAGAAAAGCGTTCAGGTTCTTTTCTTACCCTAGAAGACCTCCTCACTGTAGGAGTTTGGGGTTCCTATTGAGTCGGTTCCTGAACTGATTCATGGGTCACTGTCCCATCCAGAAGATCATCTACCACTGCATATTCTTTCTTGGATTCTTCCCTGTTTTCCTGCAACTGTTGCTTATACATGACTTTCTCATTAAAGACCACATCCCTAGACTGAATGGTTTTCTTGTCCTTAATACTCCAACATTTAAATCCAAAGTCATCACCACCATAACCAAATTTTTCTGATTTAGCCTCTAGCTTGGTCCTATCATCCTTGTCTATATGAACAAACACCTCACATCCAAAGACTCTAAGAAATGAATAATCAACTTTCTTACTATACCAAGCCTCCTCAGGTATGCCTCCATCCAAGGCACTTGAGGGTCCTCTGTTTATCAACTACATAGCTGTGCTCACCGCTTCTGCCCAAAAAGAAAGAGGCAGTCCTGCATGTAACCTTATGCTCCTAGCACATTCCATTATTGTTCTGTTCATCCTTTCTGATACCCCATTCTGCTGCAGAGTTCCTGGAACCGTCTTTTGCTTGCGGATTCCATTCTTAGAACAGTAGTCATTAAATTCATGGCTGCAATAATCCCCTCCATTATCTGACCTGAGACATTTTAGCTTAAGACCTGTTTCATTCTCTACCAAGGCTTTCCATTTAACAAAAGTGTCAAATACATCAGATTTGTTTCTAATACAATAAACCCAAACTTTCCTTGTTGCATCATCAATAAAAGTAACATAATAACTTGAACCCCCAAGAGATGATACCTGAGGTGGCCCCCACACATCAAAATGCACCAGCTCTAACTTACTCTCTTTCTCTGTAGGTCCAACCTTAAGAAACCTTACTCGCTTCTGTTTCCCATATATGCAATCCTCACAGAACTCCAAACCTGTTTCTGTATATCCAGGAAAATTCTTATTTATGATGTCCATGCCCTTATGGCTCATATGACCAAGCCTATAGTGTCATAATGTTGTATCTGCATCTGAAGCCACAAGATTACAATCATTAGTACTATCAGTGGTTAAATACAAGGTTCCAACCTTCTTACCTCTTGCCACCACAAGAGCACCCTTGGTAACCTTCCAAGAGTTAGCTATAAATATCACAGTACAACCATCACTTCCCAATTGCCCCGCCGATATCAAATTTCTCCTTAATGTAGGCACATGTCTAACATCCTTCAATAGCCATGTATTCCCATTCTGCATCTTAACCTGAACAGAACCTTTTCCAACTATACTGTAAGGCTCATCATCACCAAGAAAAACATGCCCAAAATCCCCTTGAACATAATCAACAAAACAATGCCTATGTGGAGTAGCATGAAAAGAAGCCCCTGAATCTAAAACCCAAGATTCAGTAATATTATGCAAAGAAAGAATCAACGCATCCTGACATATATTACCCAATGCCACATTTGCCTCCTTGTTTTCTTCCTGTTGTTTCTTCTTATCCCGAAGCTCCCAACAGTCCTTCTTTGCATGCCCAGGCTTTCCATAATTCCAGCATACAATTTTGTTCTTAGATTTTGACCTTACCCGATCTTTTGATTTTCCACGGTTTCCTCTATTCTTCTATCTCCCTCTAGTTTCCACTGTTAAAGCATTCCCTGAAGTAGAAGATTCCTCGGAGCTTTTTCTTTGCATTTCCTCGCTTAGAATCACCTCTACAACATCCTCAAACTTGAACTTCGAGTTAGCTGGAGCCGAGTTACTTACTGCCATTACCAGGCTATTCCAACTCTCAGGTAAATAGTATAGAATTAATAAAGCCCTAACTTCTTCATCAAATTCTATTGTAACAAAAGCTAGCATATTCACAACCGTATTGAAATCATTTAAATGATCGGCTACTGAACTATTCTCAGACATCTTCATATTAAACAACTTTTTCATTAAAAATATCTTGTTAGAGGCAGATGGTTTTTCATACAACTTCCCTGATCCATCCATTAGATCTTTTGTAGTATTTTCCTTTGAAACATTAAATAATACCGAAGATGCAAGACACAACCAGATTGTCCCAAGTGCCTTCCTATCCAGCAAATCCCATTCCGCATCTGTCATACACGAGGGTTTGTTCACCTTCTCAGACAACAGAGTATAAAGATCCTTCTAATAAAGGTAATCTTCCATCTGCATCTTCCAAAGACTGAAATTCTGCCCATTGAATTTATCAACCCTAGATCTTCCTTCATCTGCCATAGCTCCCACTCAAGCTAAAAAACTTTCCCTACGATTCAACACTTCAGCAAACCAAACCAGGCTCTGATACCAATTTTTAGGAAATAAGAGATAAAATATGCAGAATAGTCCCTTACAGAATCGCAATAGTAGAAACTAATATGCAGAAAAATATTATAGATTGCAAATAAAAGTGCAGAATAAATAACACAACACAGAGAGACAAGATTTAACGTGGTTCACCCAATTTGGGCTACGTCCACCAAGAATCACTTGCTCAGATTTTATTATAAGCCTCCACTCTCTCAAAACAATACCCAGATCCGTTTGGAGCTATGCTCAACAAACTCTATAGAATTCACACCCGAATTCAAAACACATCTGCAATACATTTACTTGTCCATCTATCATATTCATAAGACCATATAAATAGACAACTGCTTAAGCAGTTTTACAAAACCGTGGGTATCAAAACAATGGGGAAAAACAAAACTGTCCCATAAACCTATGGGAAACCGAAGAGGTGGTTTTACAAAACAATGGGTACCAAAAAACATGGGCCCAAAAAACAACCCATAACGGTTACCCATTACCCATGGGTTAATAAACCACCCATGAAAATTTGCTTTGGGGGCTTCACCCCCCAAACCCCCCTGACCCACTTAGCGGAGAGCGGGACCGCCGTAAAAATACCTGAGTGTAACACATAGAAGGTTTACCACACTCTAACATGAAAATAGGCTCCACAAACATAACAGTTGGCTGGACATATTTATACCTAAGTATTAGAGGAATGTCATATCAGGGTGTGCAGGAAGTGGGAGCATAGGTGTGTGCAAAATATTAGCGGATATATGGCGTGCCGAGGGGAAATTTTTAGTTCGGGACTTAGTCGTTTTGCATGCACGGGCTAAGGATGGATTGAGTGTTGAACACACTCTGATAGATGACTTGGGAGATACGCCAAGCTATTTTGGTACCAAGTGGAAGCTAAAGAGTCATGTAGAGTTCGAGTTGATAATAGGATTAGATCTAGAGTTAATTATAGGTAATCTATTAGTAGGTGAAGCTTGCATGCTTCCTTAGCTGTTTTTGTAGCAGCACATGGCTATTTTGAGCATGCAGGATATTTTTGAGAGTGCATGAATAGTGAAGGGAAAGTCCCCCACTACACACACACATATATATGTATTGATTTACATGGTTTAAAGACACCACAAAGATTGTAATAGAGTTATGCTGCTAGTATATTTGCGTGCATGACTTTGTGATGATGTTTTTTGATGTATTTAGCTACTATGTTCGTGGTGGATTAATATAATAGATCTTTTTGGATGGATAATGGTTGTTGATGTCTCCATTACTGGTTATTGTATGGTAAATCTGATCTTGATCCTTGTTTGATTCACTATACACTATGGTTGTGTTCTGATTCTTGTTATGCTTTACCATTAATTCACTTGTTATTTATTTGGAATACTTGTATGATCATGCTAACACCATGAAAAAGCTGGTATTAAAAGAGAGACATGACACCTTTACACGTTTTGGGTGAGCGCTCAGATATATCTAAGTGATGTGTCAACACATATGGGGTCTTGAGTAAGAAAATAAACTACAAGTCACAAGGATACATGTTCTTATCTCTTGTTTTGTTTCTATATTTCTTGTTATAGGACAATACCGCCCAAACAGGACTAGTAGCGGCTAGGCATTAATGTCCTTCTAGGCACTCTTGTCCTATTTGTTTGGTTTTCTCCTTTGTTGGTTTTCTTTGGCTTTGGGTCTTTTCTTATCTCCTTTTCATGGCCTAGGTCAGTTTTTAGTGTCATTATGTGTCAAAATTCAAACAAATAACTCGACACACACACACATTTCACACACACGCACACAAATGCGTGCACATGTGCACACGCCACGCGCACACACACACACACACACACTTAACATACTAACTATTCAAAGGGGAAATTGGAGGCTATACTTTCTATTTCTACCACATACACAAGAGCAACACAAGGGACTACATTTTGGGTTGCATTAGTCATTCACTACATAGGGGGAGGTTATTCTGAATTGCATATCACACATTCTTGCATAGAAAAAAGTAGTTGTAGCTTGTTATTCTTTGTGTGACTGGAACTATGGTATTATAGCTCAAAGGACACAATTTCAATCACACATCACAAGAACTACATTGAGTCTAAAATTTAGTGTAGTACTTAGTGAAAATCACATTAGGGTGACCATCAAGGTCATTCTGACTCAAGCATAAACATTTTTTATTCAGTCTAATGTGTGCTTGAGGCTTGTGTGGGTCTAGGATTTTATTTATAGGTACATGTGTGATAGATGAATAGAGTGCAATTACAAACGTGACCTAGATGACAGTGGATGCTAGTCAGGAATTAAGAAGTGACATAGAAATGAATCAAATCCTGTGTTTTCCTGTAGGAGACATATCAGAACCCAAAGGCTCGACAATGTCATCATTCAATAGGTGCTTTGAGATTCAAAAATTGTAGATCAGTGACATGACCAGTGAGAGGAAAAAAGGTATTACAGAAGTTCACAGTATGCATGTTGGATTGATAAACATGCCCCCACAGATAACTCTTGGCATTGTTAAGAACCTTCATGTGTGATTTGATTGGCACACAAAAAACAAGTTTTTATCTAATATTGTTTACAAAGAAAATTGTTGTGAGAGATGCTAAATCAGTTCCATCAACTCAAAGATTAGCACAATGTTCTTGTAGAGATTCAATTGGTAATGCTATGCGAAGCAATATGTATGAGCATTGGTTGGCACTATAACAAGGTGCACCATGTAAGACTTACAGTGCTAAATGAGGGATCTCATATCAACAAACATCTTCCGTAATGAAAGTATTACATTTGCATACCTACTTCAGGCGTAGGCTTTGCAACATCATGTGTCCCAGTATGCTCAGTCATTAAATGACTTGTGATAAACCTTCAATTATATAATAGAAAAACATCTTTGGGTTCCAATTTAATTATCAACGACATGGTTTAAAAATTGTGGTACAAGAGACTTTTGCTGAAAAATAGTTGTCATATTTTTATGCTAAATCCTATTATACCATCCTAGAGTAATCGTTCATGTTCTTAAATCTTTTCCAATAAGAGAGAAGTTGGAAGAGATGCCATACATAGTCAAGTTGGATCTTCAAGCCCTCCGTAATAGATAACAATCAAGTCCTACAAATAATTATTACTCAAATTTATGTAATTAAAAAATATCATACGTTGCCAAAATATCTCAAATACTGAATGTTAGACTCATCCTCATTTCTCCCCGGTGGAACAATTTTCTTCCCCATCCCATCTCCACCTCAACATGATACCGATTTCCATCCATTTTGTGTGCTAGTCGTCAAGTCAATCACATTCCAATCAATTTCTGTGAGTCTCGTTAAACCACTACTCACATTCACGTTCACCGTAGCTATTACTTTAGCGCATATTCCACTTTCAACAGCGTTGCACGAAATTTCCTTGCATTCTCAAGCATGGGGTATTTGGCGTGTTTGCACAACATCTCCAATCTATCACAAAGTGTGGGACATACAAAATTTCCTTGCTCTTCGAACAAGCACGGTTGATGTTTGAAACGTCTCCACATGCACACAAAGTTGAATTAAATTTCCTTTCCTTCACAAGCTACGATTGATGTTTGAAACATCTCCAATCATATAAAATATCCAAGTGGTGCAGCATGGAATGCTAAGGATCGTTTCTCATGTAAAGCTCTACATTTCTTTCAAGAGTGGTCGAAAACTTTTACCATCAAGGGTCATTTCCTTGGATCACTTCCCATATGTGCTACAAACCCTTGAAAGTTGATGAACCTATTAAGAGGATTTGAGACCTAGAAGGACAAATTATATGTACAAATGGTATTATCGATCTACATTGATCCAGAGTTTCCTATTCAGATTATTATTACGAGGAAATCAACAAAACACCAAACAACCTCGAACATGCAAGGACTTAATACCTTGGAGATGTTGACAGATGATTACGAGCGTGCGAAGTGGACAAGGGCCTCCTCACTGCGATCTCGGCAAATGTGCAACTCATAGACAGTCAAGAAAATAACGATTAGATATTTTTATGCAGGGGCTACCCGACAGAGCGGATTCGAGGAAACATTCACTTCCTTGGTGGGTGTTAGCCCCCATGTTCACAAGATAAGAATAGGATTCAAATGACATGCCAAAATAAAAGATTTGTAATATACTGAATAAATGAAATCAGAACCTGAGATGGTACCGGTTTTCAAGCACATAAATGACTGATCTGTACTGGGATTCTTCATTGATGATGTCATCATATGAGCACAGATTACGATCATCAAAATGGTCTTACGAGAGTGACAAAAATGCTATGCACTCTAGATACACCTCAATAATTGATCTTCATAAACTTCACAAATAATTTGGCGACAATTTTGTTATTTCATGCGTGAAAATTTCTAACAAATTTTCATATATCCAAAGGGAGGAGAAGGGTCGTATTTATAATCTTGAATTTGGATTAAAATCTAGGGTTAATGAGTAACCGATAATTTGACAGAAGTAACCTTGCCTAATGGGACATGATGAAGAGTTGATTGGACTGGTGGGGTTCATGATGCGAGAAAAAGAAAATGTGTGATGTGGAGTGGGGACATGATTAGGTGTAATAGTGAAGCCATGTGCATTCACTTTACACTATTGATTTTTTTGGATTTGTTGTCAGATGTTGGGATTTTGAATTATTGAATTTATGGGTGGGGTTCATGGATTAATTTTTTTGAATTTATAGGTGGGGATTGAATTTTTAGGTGGGGACTAATTTTTATTTGATTGAATTAAGTGGGGAACATGTGGGGCTCTTGATTTGCATGGGTTTTTAGATTCCACCTTTTGAATTTATGAAATAGGATGTCATATGGGTATATCAATACTCATGGATTGCAATAATTTGTGGAAGATGGGGATAATATCAACATAAGTTGAATTATTGGCAAATGTGTCTACATGGAGCCCATTTGATAATTAAGTTATCAGCATTAATTAATTGAAGTACATTTAATTTAGATGGGAAACAAGATGTCAGAATGGAAGTTAGCCTGCTCAATGCGAGACGAAAACACGAGCGTGATATCCAAAATTTGGTGTCTACATTTGCCCCTTTTTCGGTTGAGTGGTTTGTGATAGCAATGCCACGAGACAACAACAAAAAGGGTTAGATAAAATCATGTGTCTGAGGATGGATAAAGACATGACTAAAGGAGATATTCCCCTAGGAAAAAGAAGGATTGCAACAATAATGAATGACAAAATGTATGGTGGTGACTCCAATATCACATTGGTGGAGGACAATTGCGGTCTCAAAGGAGACATGCATGACAATGTTCTATGGACTAGTGAGTGGGTGAAAACCACTGTAGTGTGGATGTAAACCATGTAATGACCAATAGGTCATAGGAAAACATCAGAATATGTGCAACTAAATGCGAAAGATGTATGCAAAAACATTCGTATGCGAGGAATCGATGTGAAAAATCATACATCCACAAAAGGGACAAGTGGATGGAAGATAATGATGCCCTTGCACAGGGCACAATATAGGACAAAAAAATTGAGTTATATACACCAATATGTACAATGGTGAAAAGGTTCCCCCAACATAAGACATTATATGGAATAATCATAAATGTGGACAAGATGAGCAGATAGGATAGAAATATGAGATAAAATGCCCTAAAAATGTGACAAATATGATGGTAATCATGTTTCATGAGAAATATGCATAAGTGTTAGTAAATTATAATGTAAAAGTAGTCCTACTTGTCTGATAAGTAGGACAGGAAGTCAAGATACTTTTGTGACAAAACAAAAGCAGAGAAAATATGCATGGAAGAGTACAAGATCAGATAGGTGTTGGTCGTTATGGTATCCTCTAAGACAAAAATTTCCCAGGAAGATGGGATGAAAGATGTGGATGATAAATGATAGAGATAAGAGAAAGCAGACATGGTTGGGGTAGAAAATACATGGTAGAGGAGAGGGATCAAATAGTAGAGAAGGACGATAAGAGAGGTGAGAAGATAGATGAAGACACAAAAGAGAGAGAGTGACATTCAATAATAGGGTAGTGGAAAAAGATAAGGGGGGAATAAATAGGTAAGGTATGAGGGACCTGGAGAAAAAGAAAATAGAGAAAGAGAGGAGGAGAAGAAGGGAAGGTGAATGTATGAAGATATATCATAGTAAAGAAGCATCAGATATAATAAAGAGGAGAAATGGTGAAAGAAAGAAATGATGAAGGACAAAGAAGAAAACAAGAAAATGACAAGAGAAGGGATGAAAGGGAGATGGAGATCAAAACAGAAGGAGAGAAAGAATGGATTACGAAAGAGATGACAGAACTGAGAAAGAAAAGTTGTGAATAATATGAGAGAAGGATGATTGGAGAGATGAATATGTATAGTATGATGGAAAGATGAAGGAGATGAAGGAGATGAAGGAGATGAAGAAGATGAAGTTAAAGAAGATGGGGAAAGAGGTAGAATGGAAAAGAGAAAGAAAGGCACTATGAGGAGTTAGGAAGATAGGGGTGGTAGAGAAAGAAGCTCAGTAATGGGGGAAATGAAAATAAGAGGGAAAGAAGAGATGAGAGAGCCAAAATAGGAAAGGAATTGAATATGAAACATAATGCATGGAAATGCATGTGGATGGTGAGATGATTAAGAAGATGGGACAATGCTGGTGAGTTAGGTTATCAATGGAGAAGTAAGATGAAAGTGTGAGGAGAAGAGGAGGTGAAGATGATACAAATGAAATGAAAGAAAAATAGGCGTAGAAAGAGGAGAGGACAACAAAGAAAATGATGCAAAGGCGGTATGTGATGAAGACAATAGAGATATTGAAAAAGGTGAAGGGAAGATGAAAAGGAAATACCAGCGAAGGGATGTTAGGAGAAATCCTTTGATAATGATTAGAGGGCACAAAAGGAAATAGGGAGGAAGAGAAAATGGAGAAGGTAAAAAAGAGTGAACTGGTATTAATAGAATGGGGAGAAACAAGTTTTAGGAGAAGTCCACTGATAATTCTTAGCGTGAGAATGAAAGTTGATGATGACATAATGTCAGATGAACAATGATAATGACGAGTAAATATGGTGATAGATATGGGGAAGTATTCTAGAAAATGGACCAGAAAGAGTAAAGAAAGGAGGGCTAACAAAATGTAAGAAGATAAAGATGAGAAGAGAATGCAATGGATGGGGATGTGGATGAAGATGACATAAGTAAAGATGAAGGAACAAGACATAGTAAGAGAGGGTATGAAGTAGTCAAGCTGGATTTTAAATGAGGGATGATGGAGATGATATTTGAGGAAGTTTGAGATATTTTGTGTGAGGAAAAAGACAAGAGAAGATGATGTGTTTGTGGGGAATGAAGAAAAAATATGGATAATGGGAATATGAAGGAAAGAGGAAAGGCAAGGAGATATATCATTCTTAAGAGAGACTCTTAAGTAAGATCATCGTGGCGTAGGAATGGTTAAGTAGGATCACCAAGCCGAAGAAGAAGAATTATGAAAATAATGAGTGATGTATACCAAGACAGAACAAGAAGTGAAAAGAGGTAATAACAAGGAAGAAAAGGAGTGTGACATGAGTGGATGGAGGAATGTATGTAGTGTAAGCTAGAGATTGTAAGGAGAATTCTTAATTAGGATGCCTATGTTGTACGAGTGATGATGTCAGAGTGTTAAATAGAAGTTGTACAAGTGAAGATGTTTCTAGCATTGAAGGGAACAAAAAATAATGAAGGAGTTTCTACTGTGGCAGGATCTTAAGAAAGCGCTGCATTGTGATTAAAAATCCTGCGTGGAATGGATGATTAAGTAGGATCATCAAGCCAAAAGAAGAATGAAAGGGAAATGGAACAATAAAATAGATGGCAATAAAAGGATATTAAGAGAAAAGCACAAAAATAATGGCTTGGGTGGATGACACGTGAAGTATAGAATTGTTATCTCATTTTAGTGATTCCAACTAAAATTAAGATGACCATTGAAATTTTTTGGAAAAATTCTCCTAAAATGCCCTTTTGAGGAGATTTTCAGGTTTTCAGGTTTCAACAACATGAAAACATATTTTCTACATGCTTCATGCAAATTGTTTCCCGAAACCCGAAACAAGTCAGTCTGTCAAGTTTTCGAAACTCATGAACATCGGAACATGATTTGCAAAAAGCATGCTACATGTCGCTTGACTTCTAAAACCTGAAACCTGATATGTTCCTTTGTGTCGGGATTTTGGGACCTTGGAACATCCAAACATCTCATGCCTCATGTCGTCTGTTTCCTGAAACTCGCAACCCGAATTAATAGCTAATCCTTTGTGTTGGGTTTTCAAGCACTTCAAGCACGATGACATGGCATTAATGTCGAGCTGTCGTGTAGTTGGCACACGTTTCAGGTGAAGTGTAATAAATGCGAGGACTTTATAAATAGTTTTATTTTACACATCATTTTTACCTGTTGTACTTTTGTTGCGTGGATTTTTCATACTTATGCCTGCAACCTGCAAACTCGATTGAGCTTCTTGATTGATTTCGTGTTCCATTTTCGATTATTTTTTGAGATTACTGAAGGTATTTTGCTTTTCTTGCCAATTTGAAGTCTTTTGGATTTGTATTTGAGATATTCTTTTTGTTTTCTCCTTCCTTTCCTATTTTTCCTTTAGGTTTAGGGTTTTAGATTGTTTCTTCATTTTATGTTGTATTCCAATGAAAGTTCTTGTTTGGAATTCACCACTAGGGTGTTTCTTTATTTTATCCCATGGAATATACCCTGTTAATTACTGAAAAAAATCTAAAATTCCTAACTGGTGAAAATGGTGGAAATTTTGCATGTCCTGACACCTCAAAAACTCGATTCCTTTGTTGTCAGGTTTTGCAGGGTGTTCAACATCTTCTTGCTTCCACCGTTTATCAGGCTTCATTGAGTGCTTAGCAATCTCCAAGTTCCACCCTTCTATCAGGTTCTTCCAAGCGTCGGACATCTATCAACCTCCGACATACACTTTGTAGTGTATCGGGTTTCTTTGAGTGTTCGACATCCTTTGATCTCCACAGTCTGTCGGGTTTTGTGAAGTGTCTGACAAGACCTTATTTTCGACATACATTCTAGTGTGTCAGGTTTCATTAGGTGCTTTGCAAGTTCTAAAGTTCAAACAATGAGACAGGTCTATGGGGTCGCTCAGCAAGCTTCCAAGTCCGATTGTTCAAAGAAGAGTTGTCTAGGCATTCTTTCTTTAGGACTTCTCATGTTGGATCTTGGGTCATCTAAGGATAAGTCAGACAAGCCAGGAAAGATGAAATACATGTACTAAAAAATGGAATCCCCCTCCTACATAGATTACAATTATGATATCCGAGATACGGAGCTTGGTAACATTGACATGGAAGACTCTTGGAATAGAACCAAGGACTCTTCTCAGAGTCCCTGGATGAAGTCAATAACCAATAGTGGCATTCCTCTTGCAATAAGATTCCCAATGTCTACTCAATGCCTCGAGTTCATTTTGACCTGTGCTTCCAATTATGACTAAGATTCCCGCTCAGTGAAAAATCAAGCAGGAGAAGTCATAGTGAAGTTGAACGGGGGTTACTTTGATGACCTCTTAAGATTACCCAACTTTCAGGTATATGTCGATGTAGATCTTAAGTCAGCACATAAAGCCTGGGATAAAGATCAAGAAGATTACATTAGGCATGTGAATAGAAAGTTCTTGATCAAGGCCAAGCTAGCTATCTCTAAGTTTCCCAAGTTTGTCCCTAGGAGTGATTTCATCCTTGAAATCAGCGACATCATCACCCTGCTGAGTCGAGTATTTGGACTCCTTGAGTCAAGATACTTCTAAGGATGGATGTATCAATTCATGGTCATTATGAAGAAGAATGAACAAGGGATCGATAGGAGTAGTCTTATAAGTGATGAGATTGATTCCCAGATGAAGACAGTCTTGACTACTGGCAAATTCTATATGTCTTCATATGTCACCTATGCAGCGGCCGGCATGAGAAATTATCAAGGGTTGGATGCAAAAGGAGATAGGGTAACAGAACACATATATTATTACTTCCCTCAACTAATAATGAAGGGTTCCGAGGATAAATTTAGAAGAGTGAACGATGCTTTCTTTTATGAAAATATCTGCAGGATGAACCCTTATCTGAGGAAAAGAAGAGTCTCTGATGAAGCATGGGCCGAAGTATCAAAATGGGGTTATATCTTCTTGCAGTTCAAGAAGTTCACATACCTTTGGGTGGTCATGTACCTGGGTGATCCTTTCCAATTTCCCAGATTCCCAGGTGATAAGCTAATCCTAATGGATTTGGTAAGACAATTATTAGATTTCCATAAATTCCAACAGAGTAAACACAAGGTTGTCGTATCCTTTCCTATTTCCATCGGAAGGTATACGTGCTTGACAATGGTTAAAGCTAAGAATGTGGTGCACGAGCTTCAGGAAAAGTTTAAGAAGCACATGAAGCACATAGATGGATTTGATTTCCGAGGAGTCCTTAAATCATATGGGACTTTATATCTACATGTTCCCAACATAGAAGATATTTGGGTTGATCTTCGGGATGAGGTTGCCATCCGAAGAAAGGACAATAGCAGGTTGACAGATGAAGAAATCTAGATGCTAGATTTATCTGACATCCCAGAAGGCACTAAGGACAATGAGAGTGTCCTTGACACCTCGTATGATGGG